>OY751319.1:0-325000 GCA_963564615.1 Rhorus exstirpatorius | reverse complement strand
TATTATATTCTTAAAAAAAAAAAACGAATGAAATGGACCGCTGTCCATATTCAAATTGATTATAAATATTATAGAGCATTTTAAAATTACGTGAGTCAAAGCCTACGAAAGTACAAAAAAAATCTCCACGCAACAAAAAAGGCTAGGTCCCCACCAAACCAGGCATAAAGAGAAAAAACAAAGACATGAAACAACTCGCAGAGCCAATTTAACCAAAAAATTAGCAAACAAATAATTTGGCAATTTATTTACAATATTTTTTATTGTGTGAAACATCCGGAACCCTAGCTAAAATAACCGAGCATAAAGGTCTGCGTACACTATGCCGCGGCGAAGCGCGGCGCGGCGAATTGCGTCGATCCGCATTGAGTCGCGGCGATGTGCAGCGTGGTGAATCGATGGAAATCGTTACGAAGCGCTCGGAAGTTTTTGGATTGTGTGGACACTACAGCAATATATAAATTTTTTTATACACTTCAGGGAAATAAACCGTGGTTTATTGCCCTGCACCAGCAGGGAAAACCACTTTATTTCCCTTGGTGTATAAAATATCGTATTCACTACAGGGCAAAAATTTTTTTTTACGAATGCGAGGATTGTATCCCGAGGCGAAGCCGAGGGATACTTTATACACCATATTTTATACACCATATTATACACGATATTTTATACACCAAGGCCTCGGCTTCGCCTCGGGATACAATCCTCGCATTCGTCAAAAAAAATTTTTGCCCTGTAGTGAATAATATACTATTAATCGCACGTGTCGATACGAAAAAAGTAAATAAAAAATCGTAAAATAGAATTAACCAAAATTGCATCGATTCACAGCGCTGCGCATCGCACCGCCTCACATCCCCGCGACTCTACGAGATTCGCCGCGGCATAGTGTACGCAGACCTTAAAGAGAAAAAACGAAGTCACGAAACAACGCCCTGCTCAAGCTCAATTTCAAAGCCGTCGAACTTTTGACCAAAATAATTAGCAAGCAAATAACTTTCCAAATTCTTTGCAATCATTTTCATTGTGTGTATCGTCCGGCACCCTAGCTGCAATAACCGGGCATAAAGAGAAGAAACGAAGACACGAAACAAGGTGCTGCTCAAGGCTTCATTTCAAAGCCGTCGCACTTTTGACCAAATACTTAGCATGCAAATAACTTGTCAAATTCTTTGCAATAATTTTTATTGCGTGAAACACCATTATTAAGGCCACACAAAAAAAACTGTACGTACGTTAAGCCAGCTATATTTATAAATCACTAGTTTAATGATTTGATTGCTGGACGAATAACATACTGTTATTCATACGGTAGCTGCTGTATGAGCAGACACTTAGATTTTTAAACAACGCAAATTATTCCATGCATGCTTCAGAGAATCTATCAAAAAACATTTTTTATCGAATGAATTGAGCTATGTATAACATTCGAATCCAACCATATTTTTCATTTGAAAAATTGAAATTAAATTTCATTGAGGTAATTTCAAAAAACTTGAAAATGTGGCCGTTATCAATAAGTCACTCACAAGGACTTTTCTTTGCTTGTACAGTGTGTATATCGCTTTAGCGTCAATGACCAACATTGAATATTCATGCAATGTTGGTCCGAATAGTTATCCGCCAGATAATTCATGTTAAAAGGATAGAATATCTGTCAAATAACTTTATCCGTCAATGAAAAAATTCTTATGGCCGGTTTCTTCACCTCTGGTTATGTTCCGGTTAGAGTTATCCACCAGATAACCCATGCTAAAAGCATAAGATATCTGGTGGATAACTCTAACTGGAACATAACCAGAGGTGAAGAAACCGGCCATTATACTTTTCATACATGGGTTATCTGGAGAATAACTCTATCCGGAAGATAACCCTAGGCGAAAAAACCGGTTTATGGGAATTATGCCTTACGGCATAATCCCTATTGCTACCAATCTCGTTCTCGCAAGACCACGCAAGCCCGATATATATTGGCGTCTCTATCGATATGATAATATATAGAATTTATCTATCTATATATTGGTGTCTCTCTCGCTCACGTGAGATGGAGAAACAAAGGAACAAAGAATTTTACAAAGTACTTACGGTGCCGTGCGAGAATCCTCGCGATCTCTTTTTTTCCATTTTTTCGTGTATCTTTCCACAATTTTCGATGCCGCCTCACTTTGTCATAGGACACGTTGTATTCTCCGTTGGAAAAAGCACATAAGACAAACATTTCGAATACCAATTCGAGCAATTCCGAACAATCCGAATGTTCGCAAGTACAACAAAGCGGCTACGGTAATCTGCTGATGAGAACTGATCACTGTACATCAGCGTATACAAGAGTGACAAACTGACAGAGGGTACACTGGAAATGGCTTAAGTGCACTCTTTAGGCGGATAAGAGAGAAAATCTGGCAGTTAACCATCTCCCTCGCGCTGTCACAGTGGGCGGAGCTAGGCGTCACGCCGAGGCACGGCATTGGGCAGGACCAATTCCGCGCAACTGCTATTCGCGCAGGAATTAAAAATTACGAAACGTGTGAATGCGGAAACCAATGTCAAGAAATGACATACAAGCGGTGTCGCAAATAAATAATTAATTTATAATAAAGTCTTTATTAATACAACATAAACTTAAATCATTGAAGTATTTTCTCAAAATTCTTTGTACTGGCATTAACATAGTTATTAAGAGTCATCGAGCGAGGGCATACGAAGCGCCAAGTGGACAATAAACGAACTAAGAATTGTAGAGAAAGGTACTTTTCGGATTTCGCCGAAAATATAATAGTATCGCACAATGAACATAAAAAATAAATTCGTTCGACTAGTACGAAATCCCGTCTGGTCCTCCGCTCCGTGGAAATTTGTTTTTTTTTTGAGGCACAATAAATTATCGAAAACTCAAGGCGGCTGTCGTTTGCCCCCAATCTTTTTTCGCCAATTGATAAATTCATTTTATTATGAATTTCATGCACATCTGCCACTCTTCACCGGACCAGACGGAGCTGCTTGCCACTTTATTGCACTTCTTAAAAAATAATCTAACTTGTTTCGTTGAAAAACAAAGCGATAATCCGAAAAGTACACACGGAGCATCAAAGCCGTGCTCGCGGCTATATGAAAGAACATGCTATGTATTTCACAGTTCCGGCTACTAACGCTAGGTTCGCTAGTCATGGTTGTCGGTAAGAGCGGAGAAGCAGCAGTGATGGCGTAAGCGTAAAGTGAGCCCTGAGATAAAATAAGCTCTGAGGGTCAATGGGGGCGATCGGGGCCCTTCATAAAACATGCGCCACCACTGTAACATTTACATCCTACCCTATCGACATCCGTAACTTTTTGCTAAATGCAATGGTTGACATATCTGCCGCAAGCGGCGCTAACTTCAACATGCATTTTTTTCAAATTTATCGGCGAGAGGCGCTACCCTCGATTCTGAGTTGGGTCACGTGTGCTCGATGGCTCTTAAATATGTTAAATACTTCAAAATTTTTTCGGTTTTGTTTTTTGGTAAATTTGCATCGATATTTTTATTTTATTTTCAAAATGTTATTGAATTTTGCCGGTTACTATTTTATTATAGATTCTTCGGAATATCATATCCGACATGACTCGGATATGATGCAATAAATTGGCGTTTTGATTAGTCAACTCATGACGCGACGGTATGACGCGACACGTGACGCGCGCAGTGGGAACGCACCGTTAGAGATTGCACGGGGAAAAGAGATTGGTTATATTGGGTGTGTTTAGCCGAACTAAACGTTGAGCAGAAAGGCTCATCACAAATGGCGGCTACAGTAGTCAGTGATTACAAGCCGCCATTTGTGATGAGCCTTTCTGCTCAACGTTTAGTTCGGCTGAACAGACCCATTGACAGCTACATATTTTTGTTGAGCTGACCGACTTGCGGCGCCACTATAGACTATGTGCAAGGGGGCGGAGTTATGGCTAAATGTAACGTAAGCGCTTGCGGTGGACATAATTGTAAGTTTTTGAGACCTCATTCTCCACGTTTTTTGAGCGCAAAATTATGGCCAGCATTGCTGAGAGAAAATCGGTGGACGACCGCTTGTGCGCGGGTTACCGGGCGGGCAGCGTGCGAATAAGAGGTCCGAGTCACAAGTTCCAGAGCAAACATTGTAATACAACAAAAGTTGTTTTATTTTTTAGAATTTCTTAATAACTACGTACATGAAGCATTTCGCTCTTTGCAAACTTCTTCCCAAAGATGTAATGATTATCTGGATTCATTTTCATTAAATTCTTATCTTTTCTAACGTTGTTATGAAGTATTTCATGAGATACGTACGATTTAGCTATAGTCGCCCATGTATAAGAGTACAACTTCAACAATTAATTACAGCGAAACTATGCAGAGGAATAACTTGAAATTTTGCACAAAGTCGTTATACCTATTCGCGAGTATCCTCAATAAATTAGAACCAATTCTGGTCATTATGCGTTAGGTGACCAACCTCATTAATCGTCTTCCCTCACGCTGTCGCAGAGCGCTCGATGGCTGCCGCCCCTCAGGGGGAAGGGCGGGGAGGCGAGCACGTTTCAGGACTGGTTCGCAACACAGTGGAGAGCGGCATTAGCGGGTGTGACAGTCCGTGTGACTGAGAGGGAACAGTTAAAAGGCGGACAGTTAAGCGATTTCCAGTGTACATCAAATTTATAAGTGAAAAAAAGTCCAGACGAATAGTTTCTACGTGCCTTTCAAAATATTATATTTAGTTAATATAAATACAGCACTATAAAAAAATATACGTTTTTTATCACTTTCGCTGCATGTGAAGATGTTCTACTAGCGCCGCTCGCGGGCAAAAGTATAATGAATTGTGTCCTAGAATTGTATGGATGTTATGCAGCGAAAGTGATAAAAAAAAAACATATATTTTTTTATAATGTTGTATTTATATTAACTAAATATAATATTTTAAAAGGTATGTAAAATTGATTCGTCTGGACTTTTTTTACTTCTAAATTTAAAGTAAATAAACAAATAATGGATGTCCAATTTCTTTGCAGTGACAGCACACCATAACCTAAAAACCCAGCCGACATCAATGGTGGCCATAATTTTGCGCGTGCGTGTGTGTTTTTGTGTGTGTCCGAATAAGCTCTCAAAAACTTGCAATTATGTCCACTGCAACCGCTCGGGTCACATTTAGTCATAACTCCGCCCCTTTGCACATAGTCTATAACAAAGTTCATCTTTGTAGAGTTTTGTTGTTGGCGCACAAAACTATGCGGGGGACAAGGGACAAGTAATCTAACGAATTTTAAACTGCGAGCATGAATTCCCCTCTACCGATACAGCCCGCTGAGTTGAAAATCACAGCGATACAGAAAAAAAAAAAAAATATCCCGTTGATCCATTAAACTTTATAACACGGACGTGTTATAAAGTTTAATGGTTAAACTGTTATGAAGTTTAAAGCACTCTCATCGGGGTAGTCTGAGCTAAGCCTGGTGACCTGAGAAAACGCGTTATAGGCAACAAGATTGGCAACTCGCTATTGGGATTGTATAAAGGGTTTTAGGAATTCTCCGTACGAAACATGTATTGCCTTGAATCTCGTGAATAAGCATGTATTCCTTATTTACAGCATTAAGGATTTCGTCGATCACATTGTGACTATATTTTGTCCCAACCATTATGCCTTTAGTATATGTCAAAGATCCCGTATCCATCGTTGCACGGACGAATTGCATGAGTCTCTGAATGATTAACATTGACGTGATCATAGCGAACGTCTTCCTGTCGCTTTCTTGAACTTTCGGAATAGGATAAATCGTGAAGCCTCGGCCTTTAACCGAGCCAGTGGCAAGTTCGTTGCTAAAGGGTGTAGGGTAATGTTTTTCTCGAAATACCAAGGAATAATGTTTTTCGATGACGAACGTAGCGCTATTATATATCGGTACAGTGGTGGCTATGGGTCTGCTAAATACGTGCGAAATGTGTCGTCTCAAATGTATTCTATCAAATACAGATCGTATCGTAACGTGGCTGGGATGAGCTACAGTATCCATGAGACCTGAGACTTTTTTGCAGCCGGAATGAAAATTACTCTTACAGCGGTTACAGAGCATAACAAGCAGGTTTCCTTATTGTGTACCCGGTGTCTACAGGTCTTATCAGGATTAAAAGAAATCACCACTGCGAATCGGTCGTGAATTTTGAGGTCAAATTATACGGAATATATTTTCATTGCGTTCTTTGAGACTTGAGGCATGCGGGTTACTTCTGTCGATCGAGAATTTGCATATACGCAGTTTGACTGCAAACGACTACGCTGAGTTTGTGAGCTTACAGCTTGAGGCAAGATAAAATTTTCAGGAAAAAGTGTAAGCTTTCAAGGTAGTGGGTGTGACCATAATACTATACGGGGGACAAGTAATCTATAGGATTTCCAACTGCGAGCATGAATTCCCATCCACCGATACAGCCCGCGGAGATGGAAATCACAGCGATACAGAAAAAAAAAAACTATCCCGTTGATCCATTAGACTTTATAACACGTCCGCACTCTCATCGGGGTAGTCTGCGCTAAGCCCGGTGACCTGAGAAAACGCGTTATAGGCAACAGGTTCGCAACTCGCTATTGGGATTGTATGAAGGGGGTTTTAGGAATTCTTCGTACGAAACATGTATTGCCTTGAATCTCGTGAATAAGCATGTATTCCTTATATACAGCATTAAGGATTTCGTCGATCACATTGTGACTATATTTTGTCCCAACCATTATGCCTTTAGTATGTCAAAGATCCCGTATCCATCGTTGCACGGACGAATTGCATGAGTCTCTGAATGATTAACATTGACGTGATCATAGCGAACGTCTTCCTGTCGCTTTCTTGAACTTTCGGAATAGGATAAATCGTGAAGCCTCGGCCTTTAACCGAGCCAGTGGCAAGTTCGTTGCTAAAGGGTGTAGGGTAATGTTTTTCTCGAAATACCAAGGAATAATGTTTTTCGATGACGAACGTAGCGCTATTATATATCGGTACAGTGGTGGCTATGGGTCTGCTAAATACGTGCGAAATGTGTCGTCTCAAATGTATTCTATCAAATACAGATCGTATCGTAACGTGGCTGGGATGAGCACAGTATCCATGAGACCTGAGACTTTTTTGCAGCCGGAATGAAAATTACTCTTACAGCGGTTACAGAGCATAACAAGCAGGTTTCCTTATTGTGTACCTGGTGTCTACAGGTCTTATCAGGATTAAAAGAAATCACCACTGCGAATCGGTCGTGAATTTTGAGGTCAAATTATACGCAATATATTTTCATTGCGTTCTTTGAGACTTGAGGCATGCGGGTTACTTCTGTCGATCGAGAATTTGCATATACGCAGTTTGACTGCAAACGACTACGCTGAGTTTGTGAGCTTACAGCTTGAGGCAAGATAAAATTTTCAGGAAAAAGTGTAAGCTTTCAAGGTAGTGGGTGTGACCATAATACTATACGGGGGACAAGTAATCTATAGGATTTCCAACTGCGAGCATGAATTCCCATCCACCGATACAGCCCGCGGAGATGGAAATCACAGCGATACAGAAAAAAAAAAACTATCCCGTTGATCCATTAGACTTTATAACACGTCCGCACTCTCATCGGGGTAGTCTGCGCTAAGCCCGGTGACCTGAGAAAACGCCTTATAGGCAACAGGTTCGCAACTCGCTATTGGGATTGTATGAAGGGGGTTTTAGGAATTCTTCGTACGAAACATGTATTGCCTTGAATCTCGTGAATAAGCATGTATTCCTTATATACAGCATTAAGGATTTCGTCGATCACATTGTGACTATATTTTGTCCCAACCATTATGCCTTTAGTATGTCAAAGATCCCGTATCCATCGTTGCACGGACGAATTGCATGAGTCTCTGAATGATTAACATTGACGTGATCATAGCGAACGTCTTCCTGTCGCTTTCTTGAACTTTCGGAATAGGATAAATCGTGAAGCCTCGGCCTTTAACCGAGCCAGTGGCAAGTTCGTTGCTAAAGGGTGTAGGGTAATGTTTTTCTCGAAATACCAAGGAATAATGTTTTTCGATGACGAACGTAGCGCTATTATATATCGGTACAGTGGTGGCTATGGGTCTGCTAAATACGTGCGAAATGTGTCGTCTCAAATGTATTCTATCAAATACAGATCGTATCGTAACGTGGCTGGGATGAGCTACAGTATCCATGAGACCTGAGACTTTTTTTGCAGCCGGAATGAAAATTACTCTTACAGCGGTTACAGAGCGTAACAAGCAGGTTTCCTTATTGTGTACCTGGTGTCTACAGGTCTTATCAGGATTAAAAGAAATCACCACTGCGAATCGGTCGTGAATTTTGAGGTCAAATTATACGGAATATATTTTTATTGCGTTCTTTGAGACTTGAGGCATGCGGGTTACTTCTGTCGATCGAGAATTTGCATATACGCAGTTTGACTGCAAACGACTACGCTGAGTTTGTGAGCTTACAGCTTGAGGCAAGATAAAATTTTCAGGAAAAAGTGTAAGCTTTCAAGGTAGTGGGTGTGACCATAATACTATACGGGGGACAAGTAATCTATAGGATTTCCAACTGCGAGCATGAATTCCCATCCACCGATACAGCCCGCGGAGATGAAAATCACAGCGATACAGAAAAAAAAAACTATCCCGTTGATCCATTAGACTTTATAACACGTCCGCACACTCATCGGGGTAGTCTGCGCTAAGCCCGGTGACCTGAGAAAACGCGTTATAGGCAAAACAGGTTCGCAACTCGCTATTGGGATTGTATGAAGGGGGTTTTAGGAATTCTTCGTACAAAACATGTATTGCCTTGAATCTCGTGAATAAGCATGTATTCCTTATATACAGCATTAAGGATTTCGTCGATCACATTGTGACTATATTTTGTCCCAACCATTATGCCTTTAGTATGTCAAAGATCCCGTATCCATCGTTGCACGGACGAATTGCATGAGTCTCTGAATGATTAACATTGACGTGATCATAGCGAACGTCTTCCTGTCGCTTTCTTGAACTTTCGGAATAGGATAAATCGTGAAGCCTCGGCCTTTAACCGAGCCAGTGGCAAGTTCGTTGCTAAAGGGTGTAGGGTAATGTTTTTCTCGAAATACCAAGGAATAATGTTTTTCGATGACGAACGTAGCGCTATTATATATCGGTACAGTGGTGGCTATGGGTCTGCTAAATACGTGCGAAATGTGTCGTCTCAAATGTATTCTATCAAATACAGATCGTATCGTAACGTGGCTGGGATGAGCTACAGTATCCATGAGACCTGAGACTTTTTTTGCAGCCGGAATGAAAATTACTCTTACAGCGGTTACAGAGCATAACAAGCAGGTTTCCTTATCGTGTACCTGGTGTCTACAGGTCTTATCAGGATTAAAAGAAATCACCACTGCGAATCGGTCGTGAATTTTGAGGTCAAATTATACGGAATATATTTTCATTGCGTTCTTTGAGACTTGAGGCATGCGGGTTACTTCTGTCGATCGAGAATTTGCATATACGCAGTTTGACTGCAAACGACTACGCTGAGTTTGTGAGCTTACAGCTTGACGCAAGATAAAATTTTCAGGAAAAAGTGTAAGCTTTCAAGGAAGTGGGTGTGACCATAATACTATACGGGGGACAAGTAATCTATAGGATTTCCAACTGCGAGCATGAATTCCCATCCACCGATACAGCCCGCGGAGATGAAAATCACAGCGATACAGAAAAAAAAAACTATCCCGTTGATCCATTAGACTTTATAACACGTCCACACTCTCATCGGGGTAGTCTGCGCTAAGCCCGGTGACCTGAGAAAACGCGTTATAGGCAACAGGTTCGCAACTCGCTATTGGGATTGTATGAAGGGGGTTTTAGGAATATTTCGTACGAAACATGTATTGCCTTGAATCTCGTGAATAAGCATGTATTCCTTATATACAGCATTAAGGATTTCGTCGATCACATTGTGACTATATTTTGTCCCAACCATTATGCCTTTAGTATGTCAAAGATCCCGTATCCATCGTTGCACGGACGAATTGCATGAGTCTCTGAATGATTAACATTGACGTGATCATAGCGAACGTCTTCCTGTCGCTTTCTTGAACTTTCGGAATAGGATAAATCGTGAAGCCTCGGCCTTTAACCGAGCCAGTGGCAAGTTCGTTGCTAAAGGGTGTAGGGTAATGTTTTTCTCGAAATACCAAGGAATAATGTTTTTCGATGACGAACGTAGCGCTATTATATATCGGTACAGTGGTGGCTATGGGTCTGCTAAATACGTGCGAAATGTGTCGTCTCAAATGTATTCTATCAAATACAGATCGTATCGTAACGTGGCTGGGATGAGCTACAGTATCCATGAGACCTGAGACTTTTTTTGCAGCCGGAATGAAAATTACTCTTACAGCGGTTACAGAGCATAACAAGCAGGTTTCCTTATTGTGTACCTGGTGTCTACAGGTCTTATCAGGATTGAAAGAAATCACCACTGCGAATCGGTCGTGAATTTTGAGGTCAAATTATACGGAATATATTTTCATTGCGTTCTTTGAGACTTGAGGCATGCGGGTTACTTCTGTCGATCGAGAATTTGCATATACGCAGTTTGACTGCAAACGACTACGCTGAGTTTGTGAGCTTACAGCTTGAGGCAAGATAAAATTTTCAGGAAAAAGTGTAAGCTTTCAAGGTAGTGGGTGTGACCATAATACTATACGGGGGACAAGTAATCTATAGGATTTCCAACTGCGAGCATGAATTCCCATCCACCGATACAGCCCGCGGAGATGGAAATCACAGCGATACAGAAAAAAAAAAACTATCCCGTTGATCCATTAGACTTTATAACACGTCCGCACTCTCATCGGGGTAGTCTGCGCTAAGCCCGGTGACCTGAGAAAACGCGTTATAGGCAACAGGTTCGCAACTCGCTATTGGGATTGTATGAAGGGGGTTTTAGGAATTCTTCGTACGAAACATGTATTGCCTTGAATCTCGTGAATAAGCATGTATTCCTTATATACAGCATTAAGGATTTCGTCGATCACATTGTGACTATATTTTGTCCCAACCATTATGCCTTTAGTATGTCAAAGATCCCGTATCCATCGTTGCACGGACGAATTGCATGAGTCTCTGAATGATTAACATTGACGTGATCATAGCGAACGTCTTCCTGTCGCTTTCTTGAACTTTCGGAATAGGATAAATCGTGAAGCCTCGGCCTTTAACCGAGCCAGTGGCAAGTTCGTTGCTAAAGGGTGTAGGGTAATGTTTTTCTCGAAATACCAAGGAATAATGTTTTTCGATGACGAACGTAGCGCTATTATATATCGGTACAGTGGTGGCTATGGGTCTGCTAAATACGTGCGAAATGTGTCGTCTCAAATGTATTCTATCAAATACAGATCGTATCGTAACGTGGCTGGGATGAGCACAGTATCCATGAGACCTGAGACTTTTTTGCAGCCGGAATGAAAATTACTCTTACAGCGGTTACAGAGCATAACAAGCAGGTTTCCTTATTGTGTACCTGGTGTCTACAGGTCTTATCAGGATTAAAAGAAATCACCACTGCGAATCGGTCGTGAATTTTGAGGTCAAATTATACGCAATATATTTTCATTGCGTTCTTTGAGACTTGAGGCATGCGGGTTACTTCTGTCGATCGAGAATTTGCATATACGCAGTTTGACTGCAAACGACTACGCTGAGTTTGTGAGCTTACAGCTTGAGGCAAGATAAAATTTTCAGGAAAAAGTGTAAGCTTTCAAGGTAGTGGGTGTGACCATAATACTATACGGGGGACAAGTAATCTATAGGATTTCCAACTGCGAGCATGAATTCCCATCCACCGATACAGCCCGCGGAGATGGAAATCACAGCGATACAGAAAAAAAAAAACTATCCCGTTGATCCATTAGACTTTATAACACGTCCGCACTCTCATCGGGGTAGTCTGCGCTAAGCCCGGTGACCTGAGAAAACGCGTTATAGGCAACAGGTTCGCAACTCGCTATTGGGATTGTATGAAGGGGGTTTTAGGAATTCTTCGTACGAAACATGTATTGCCTTGAATCTCGTGAATAAGCATGTATTCCTTATATACAGCATTAAGGATTTCGTCGATCACATTGTGACTATATTTTGTCCCAACCATTATGCCTTTAGTATGTCAAAGATCCCGTATCCATCGTTGCACGGACGAATTGCATGAGTCTCTGAATGATTAACATTGACGTGATCATAGCGAACGTCTTCCTGTCGCTTTCTTGAACTTTCGGAATAGGATAAATCGTGAAGCCTCGGCCTTTAACCGAGCCAGTGGCAAGTTCGTTGCTAAAGGGTGTAGGGTAATGTTTTTCTCGAAATACCAAGGAATAATGTTTTTCGATGACGAACGTAGCGCTATTATATATCGGTACAGTGGTGGCTATGGGTCTGCTAAATACGTGCGAAATGTGTCGTCTCAAATGTATTCTATCAAATACAGATCGTATCGTAACGTGGCTGGGATGAGCTACAGTATCCATGAGACCTGAGACTTTTTTTGCAGCCGGAATGAAAATTACTCTTACAGCGGTTACAGAGCGTAACAAGCAGGTTTCCTTATTGTGTACCTGGTGTCTACAGGTCTTATCAGGATTAAAAGAAATCACCACTGCGAATCGGTCGTGAATTTTGAGGTCAAATTATACGGAATATATTTTTATTGCGTTCTTTGAGACTTGAGGCATGCGGGTTACTTCTGTCGATCGAGAATTTGCATATACGCAGTTTGACTGCAAACGACTACGCTGAGTTTGTGAGCTTACAGCTTGAGGCAAGATAAAATTTTCAGGAAAAAGTGTAAGCTTTCAAGGTAGTGGGTGTGACCATAATACTATACGGGGGACAAGTAATCTATAGGATTTCCAACTGCGAGCATGAATTCCCATCCACCGATACAGCTAGCGGAGATGAAAATCACAGCGATACAGAAAAAAAAAACTATCCCGTTGATCCATTAGACTTTATAACACGTCCGCACACTCATCGGGGTAGTCTGCGCTAAGCCCGGTGACCTGAGAAAACGCGTTATAGGCAAAACAGGTTCGCAACTCGCTATTGGGATTGTATGAAGGGGGTTTTAGGAATTCTTCGTACAAAACATGTATTGCCTTGAATCTCGTGAATAAGCATGTATTCCTTATATACAGCATTAAGGATTTCGTCGATCACATTGTGACTATATTTTGTCCCAACCATTATGCCTTTAGTATGTCAAAGATCCCGTATCCATCGTTGCACGGACGAATTGCATGAGTCTCTGAATGATTAACATTGACGTGATCATAGCGAACGTCTTCCTGTCGCTTTCTTGAACTTTCGGAATAGGATAAATCGTGAAGCCTCGGCCTTTAACCGAGCCAGTGGCAAGTTCGTTGCTAAAGGGTGTAGGGTAATGTTTTTCTCGAAATACCAAGGAATAATGTTTTTCGATGACGAACGTAGCGCTATTATATATCGGTACAGTGGTGGCTATGGGTCTGCTAAATACGTGCGAAATGTGTCGTCTCAAATGTATTCTATCAAATACAGATCGTATCGTAACGTGGCTGGGATGAGCTACAGTATCCATGAGACCTGAGACTTTTTTGCAGCCGGAATGAAAATTACTCTTACAGCGGTTACAGAGCATAACAAGCAGGTTTCCTTATTGTGTACCCGGTGTCTACAGGTCTTATCAGGATTAAAAGAAATCACCACTGCGAATCGGTCGTGAATTTTGAGGTCAAATTATACGGAATATATTTTCATTGCGTTCTTTGAGACTTGAGGCATGCGGGTTACTTCTGTCGATCGAGAATTTGCATATACGCAGTTTGACTGCAAACGACTACGCTGAGTTTGTGAGCTTACAGCTTGAGGCAAGATAAAATTTTCAGGAAAAAGTGTAAGCTTTCAAGGTAGTGGGTGTGACCATAATACTATACGGGGGACAAGTAATCTATAGGATTTCCAACTGCGAGCATGAATTCCCATCCACCGATACAGCCCGCGGAGATGGAAATCACAGCGATACAGAAAAAAAAAAACTATCCCGTTGATCCATTAGACTTTATAACACGTCCGCACTCTCATCGGGGTAGTCTGCGCTAAGCCCGGTGACCTGAGAAAACGCGTTATAGGCAACAGGTTCGCAACTCGCTATTGGGATTGTATGAAGGGGGTTTTAGGAATTCTTCGTACGAAACATGTATTGCCTTGAATCTCGTGAATAAGCATGTATTCCTTATATACAGCATTAAGGATTTCGTCGATCACATTGTGACTATATTTTGTCCCAACCATTATGCCTTTAGTATGTCAAAGATCCCGTATCCATCGTTGCACGGACGAATTGCATGAGTCTCTGAATGATTAACATTGACGTGATCATAGCGAACGTCTTCCTGTCGCTTTCTTGAACTTTCGGAATAGGATAAATCGTGAAGCCTCGGCCTTTAACCGAGCCAGTGGCAAGTTCGTTGCTAAAGGGTGTAGGGTAATGTTTTTCTCGAAATACCAAGGAATAATGTTTTTCGATGACGAACGTAGCGCTATTATATATCGGTACAGTGGTGGCTATGGGTCTGCTAAATACGTGCGAAATGTGTCGTCTCAAATGTATTCTATCAAATACAGATCGTATCGTAACGTGGCTGGGATGAGCTACAGTATCCATGAGACCTGAGACTTTTTTGCAGCCGGAATGAAAATTACTCTTACAGCGGTTACAGAGCATAACAAGCAGGTTTCCTTATTGTGTACCCGGTGTCTACAGGTCTTATCAGGATTAAAAGAAATCACCACTGCGAATCGGTCGTGAATTTTGAGGTCAAATTATACGGAATATATTTTCATTGCGTTCTTTGAGACTTGAGGCATGCGGGTTACTTCTGTCGATCGAGAATTTGCATATACGCAGTTTGACTGCAAACGACTACGCTGAGTTTGTGAGCTTACAGCTTGAGGCAAGATAAAATTTTCAGGAAAAAGTGTAAGCTTTCAAGGTAGTGGGTGTGACCATAATACTATACGGGGGACAAGTAATCTATAGGATTTCCAACTGCGAGCATGAATTCCCATCCACCGATACAGCCCGCGGAGATGGAAATCACAGCGATACAGAAAAAAAAAAACTATCCCGTTGATCCATTAGACTTTATAACACGTCCGCACTCTCATCGGGGTAGTCTGCGCTAAGCCCGGTGACCTGAGAAAACGCGTTATAGGCAACAGGTTCGCAACTCGCTATTGGGATTGTATGAAGGGGGTTTTAGGAATTCTTCGTACGAAACATGTATTGCCTTGAATCTCGTGAATAAGCATGTATTCCTTATATACAGCATTAAGGATTTCGTCGATCACATTGTGACTATATTTTGTCCCAACCATTATGCCTTTAGTATGTCAAAGATCCCGTATCCATCGTTGCACGGACGAATTGCATGAGTCTCTGAATGATTAACATTGACGTGATCATAGCGAACGTCTTCCTGTCGCTTTCTTGAACTTTCGGAATAGGATAAATCGTGAAGCCTCGGCCTTTAACCGAGCCAGTGGCAAGTTCGTTGCTAAAGGGTGTAGGGTAATGTTTTTCTCGAAATACCAAGGAATAATGTTTTTCGATGACGAACGTAGCGCTATTATATATCGGTACAGTGGTGGCTATGGGTCTGCTAAATACGTGCGAAATGTGTCGTCTCAAATGTATTCTATCAAATACAGATCGTATCGTAACGTGGCTGGGATGAGCACAGTATCCATGAGACCTGAGACTTTTTTGCAGCCGGAATGAAAATTACTCTTACAGCGGTTACAGAGCATAACAAGCAGGTTTCCTTATTGTGTACCTGGTGTCTACAGGTCTTATCAGGATTAAAAGAAATCACCACTGCGAATCGGTCGTGAATTTTGAGGTCAAATTATACGCAATATATTTTCATTGCGTTCTTTGAGACTTGAGGCATGCGGGTTACTTCTGTCGATCGAGAATTTGCATATACGCAGTTTGACTGCAAACGACTACGCTGAGTTTGTGAGCTTACAGCTTGAGGCAAGATAAAATTTTCAGGAAAAAGTGTAAGCTTTCAAGGTAGTGGGTGTGACCATAATACTATACGGGGGACAAGTAATCTATAGGATTTCCAACTGCGAGCATGAATTCCCATCCACCGATACAGCCCGCGGAGATGGAAATCACAGCGATACAGAAAAAAAAAAACTATCCCGTTGATCCATTAGACTTTATAACACGTCCGCACTCTCATCGGGGTAGTCTGCGCTAAGCCCGGTGACCTGAGAAAACGCCTTATAGGCAACAGGTTCGCAACTCGCTATTGGGATTGTATGAAGGGGGTTTTAGGAATTCTTCGTACGAAACATGTATTGCCTTGAATCTCGTGAATAAGCATGTATTCCTTATATACAGCATTAAGGATTTCGTCGATCACATTGTGACTATATTTTGTCCCAACCATTATGCCTTTAGTATGTCAAAGATCCCGTATCCATCGTTGCACGGACGAATTGCATGAGTCTCTGAATGATTAACATTGACGTGATCATAGCGAACGTCTTCCTGTCGCTTTCTTGAACTTTCGGAATAGGATAAATCGTGAAGCCTCGGCCTTTAACCGAGCCAGTGGCAAGTTCGTTGCTAAAGGGTGTAGGGTAATGTTTTTCTCGAAATACCAAGGAATAATGTTTTTCGATGACGAACGTAGCGCTATTATATATCGGTACAGTGGTGGCTATGGGTCTGCTAAATACGTGCGAAATGTGTCGTCTCAAATGTATTCTATCAAATACAGATCGTATCGTAACGTGGCTGGGATGAGCTACAGTATCCATGAGACCTGAGACTTTTTTTGCAGCCGGAATGAAAATTACTCTTACAGCGGTTACAGAGCGTAACAAGCAGGTTTCCTTATTGTGTACCTGGTGTCTACAGGTCTTATCAGGATTAAAAGAAATCACCACTGCGAATCGGTCGTGAATTTTGAGGTCAAATTATACGGAATATATTTTTATTGCGTTCTTTGAGACTTGAGGCATGCGGGTTACTTCTGTCGATCGAGAATTTGCATATACGCAGTTTGACTGCAAACGACTACGCTGAGTTTGTGAGCTTACAGCTTGAGGCAAGATAAAATTTTCAGGAAAAAGTGTAAGCTTTCAAGGTAGTGGGTGTGACCATAATACTATACGGGGGACAAGTAATCTATAGGATTTCCAACTGCGAGCATGAATTCCCATCCACCGATACAGCCCGCGGAGATGAAAATCACAGCGATACAGAAAAAAAAAACTATCCCGTTGATCCATTAGACTTTATAACACGTCCGCACACTCATCGGGGTAGTCTGCGCTAAGCCCGGTGACCTGAGAAAACGCGTTATAGGCAAAACAGGTTCGCAACTCGCTATTGGGATTGTATGAAGGGGGTTTTAGGAATTCTTCGTACAAAACATGTATTGCCTTGAATCTCGTGAATAAGCATGTATTCCTTATATACAGCATTAAGGATTTCGTCGATCACATTGTGACTATATTTTGTCCCAACCATTATGCCTTTAGTATGTCAAAGATCCCGTATCCATCGTTGCACGGACGAATTGCATGAGTCTCTGAATGATTAACATTGACGTGATCATAGCGAACGTCTTCCTGTCGCTTTCTTGAACTTTCGGAATAGGATAAATCGTGAAGCCTCGGCCTTTAACCGAGCCAGTGGCAAGTTCGTTGCTAAAGGGTGTAGGGTAATGTTTTTCTCGAAATACCAAGGAATAATGTTTTTCGATGACGAACGTAGCGCTATTATATATCGGTACAGTGGTGGCTATGGGTCTGCTAAATACGTGCGAAATGTGTCGTCTCAAATGTATTCTATCAAATACAGATCGTATCGTAACGTGGCTGGGATGAGCTACAGTATCCATGAGACCTGAGACTTTTTTTGCAGCCGGAATGAAAATTACTCTTACAGCGGTTACAGAGCATAACAAGCAGGTTTCCTTATCGTGTACCTGGTGTCTACAGGTCTTATCAGGATTAAAAGAAATCACCACTGCGAATCGGTCGTGAATTTTGAGGTCAAATTATACGGAATATATTTTCATTGCGTTCTTTGAGACTTGAGGCATGCGGGTTACTTCTGTCGATCGAGAATTTGCATATACGCAGTTTGACTGCAAACGACTACGCTGAGTTTGTGAGCTTACAGCTTGACGCAAGATAAAATTTTCAGGAAAAAGTGTAAGCTTTCAAGGAAGTGGGTGTGACCATAATACTATACGGGGGACAAGTAATCTATAGGATTTCCAACTGCGAGCATGAATTCCCATCCACCGATACAGCCCGCGGAGATGAAAATCACAGCGATACAGAAAAAAAAAACTATCCCGTTGATCCATTAGACTTTATAACACGTCCACACTCTCATCGGGGTAGTCTGCGCTAAGCCCGGTGACCTGAGAAAACGCGTTATAGGCAACAGGTTCGCAACTCGCTATTGGGATTGTATGAAGGGGGTTTTAGGAATATTTCGTACGAAACATGTATTGCCTTGAATCTCGTGAATAAGCATGTATTCCTTATATACAGCATTAAGGATTTCGTCGATCACATTGTGACTATATTTTGTCCCAACCATTATGCCTTTAGTATGTCAAAGATCCCGTATCCATCGTTGCACGGACGAATTGCATGAGTCTCTGAATGATTAACATTGACGTGATCATAGCGAACGTCTTCCTGTCGCTTTCTTGAACTTTCGGAATAGGATAAATCGTGAAGCCTCGGCCTTTAACCGAGCCAGTGGCAAGTTCGTTGCTAAAGGGTGTAGGGTAATGTTTTTCTCGAAATACCAAGGAATAATGTTTTTCGATGACGAACGTAGCGCTATTATATATCGGTACAGTGGTGGCTATGGGTCTGCTAAATACGTGCGAAATGTGTCGTCTCAAATGTATTCTATCAAATACAGATCGTATCGTAACGTGGCTGGGATGAGCTACAGTATCCATGAGACCTGAGACTTTTTTTGCAGCCGGAATGAAAATTACTCTTACAGCGGTTACAGAGCATAACAAGCAGGTTTCCTTATTGTGTACCTGGTGTCTACAGGTCTTATCAGGATTGAAAGAAATCACCACTGCGAATCGGTCGTGAATTTTGAGGTCAAATTATACGGAATATATTTTCATTGCGTTCTTTGAGACTTGAGGCATGCGGGTTACTTCTGTCGATCGAGAATTTGCATATACGCAGTTTGACTGCAAACGACTACGCTGAGTTTGTGAGCTTACAGCTTGAGGCAAGATAAAATTTTCAGGAAAAAGTGTAAGCTTTCAAGGTAGTGGGTGTGACCATAATACTATACGGGGGACAAGTAATCTATAGGATTTCCAACTGCGAGCATGAATTCCCATCCACCGATACAGCCCGCGGAGATGGAAATCACAGCGATACAGAAAAAAAAAAACTATCCCGTTGATCCATTAGACTTTATAACACGTCCGCACTCTCATCGGGGTAGTCTGCGCTAAGCCCGGTGACCTGAGAAAACGCGTTATAGGCAACAGGTTCGCAACTCGCTATTGGGATTGTATGAAGGGGGTTTTAGGAATTCTTCGTACGAAACATGTATTGCCTTGAATCTCGTGAATAAGCATGTATTCCTTATATACAGCATTAAGGATTTCGTCGATCACATTGTGACTATATTTTGTCCCAACCATTATGCCTTTAGTATGTCAAAGATCCCGTATCCATCGTTGCACGGACGAATTGCATGAGTCTCTGAATGATTAACATTGACGTGATCATAGCGAACGTCTTCCTGTCGCTTTCTTGAACTTTCGGAATAGGATAAATCGTGAAGCCTCGGCCTTTAACCGAGCCAGTGGCAAGTTCGTTGCTAAAGGGTGTAGGGTAATGTTTTTCTCGAAATACCAAGGAATAATGTTTTTCGATGACGAACGTAGCGCTATTATATATCGGTACAGTGGTGGCTATGGGTCTGCTAAATACGTGCGAAATGTGTCGTCTCAAATGTATTCTATCAAATACAGATCGTATCGTAACGTGGCTGGGATGAGCACAGTATCCATGAGACCTGAGACTTTTTTGCAGCCGGAATGAAAATTACTCTTACAGCGGTTACAGAGCATAACAAGCAGGTTTCCTTATTGTGTACCTGGTGTCTACAGGTCTTATCAGGATTAAAAGAAATCACCACTGCGAATCGGTCGTGAATTTTGAGGTCAAATTATACGCAATATATTTTCATTGCGTTCTTTGAGACTTGAGGCATGCGGGTTACTTCTGTCGATCGAGAATTTGCATATACGCAGTTTGACTGCAAACGACTACGCTGAGTTTGTGAGCTTACAGCTTGAGGCAAGATAAAATTTTCAGGAAAAAGTGTAAGCTTTCAAGGTAGTGGGTGTGACCATAATACTATACGGGGGACAAGTAATCTATAGGATTTCCAACTGCGAGCATGAATTCCCATCCACCGATACAGCCCGCGGAGATGGAAATCACAGCGATACAGAAAAAAAAAAACTATCCCGTTGATCCATTAGACTTTATAACACGTCCGCACTCTCATCGGGGTAGTCTGCGCTAAGCCCGGTGACCTGAGAAAACGCGTTATAGGCAACAGGTTCGCAACTCGCTATTGGGATTGTATGAAGGGGGTTTTAGGAATTCTTCGTACGAAACATGTATTGCCTTGAATCTCGTGAATAAGCATGTATTCCTTATATACAGCATTAAGGATTTCGTCGATCACATTGTGACTATATTTTGTCCCAACCATTATGCCTTTAGTATGTCAAAGATCCCGTATCCATCGTTGCACGGACGAATTGCATGAGTCTCTGAATGATTAACATTGACGTGATCATAGCGAACGTCTTCCTGTCGCTTTCTTGAACTTTCGGAATAGGATAAATCGTGAAGCCTCGGCCTTTAACCGAGCCAGTGGCAAGTTCGTTGCTAAAGGGTGTAGGGTAATGTTTTTCTCGAAATACCAAGGAATAATGTTTTTCGATGACGAACGTAGCGCTATTATATATCGGTACAGTGGTGGCTATGGGTCTGCTAAATACGTGCGAAATGTGTCGTCTCAAATGTATTCTATCAAATACAGATCGTATCGTAACGTGGCTGGGATGAGCTACAGTATCCATGAGACCTGAGACTTTTTTTGCAGCCGGAATGAAAATTACTCTTACAGCGGTTACAGAGCGTAACAAGCAGGTTTCCTTATTGTGTACCTGGTGTCTACAGGTCTTATCAGGATTAAAAGAAATCACCACTGCGAATCGGTCGTGAATTTTGAGGTCAAATTATACGGAATATATTTTTATTGCGTTCTTTGAGACTTGAGGCATGCGGGTTACTTCTGTCGATCGAGAATTTGCATATACGCAGTTTGACTGCAAACGACTACGCTGAGTTTGTGAGCTTACAGCTTGAGGCAAGATAAAATTTTCAGGAAAAAGTGTAAGCTTTCAAGGTAGTGGGTGTGACCATAATACTATACGGGGGACAAGTAATCTATAGGATTTCCAACTGCGAGCATGAATTCCCATCCACCGATACAGCTAGCGGAGATGAAAATCACAGCGATACAGAAAAAAAAAACTATCCCGTTGATCCATTAGACTTTATAACACGTCCGCACACTCATCGGGGTAGTCTGCGCTAAGCCCGGTGACCTGAGAAAACGCGTTATAGGCAAAACAGGTTCGCAACTCGCTATTGGGATTGTATGAAGGGGGTTTTAGGAATTCTTCGTACAAAACATGTATTGCCTTGAATCTCGTGAATAAGCATGTATTCCTTATATACAGCATTAAGGATTTCGTCGATCACATTGTGACTATATTTTGTCCCAACCATTATGCCTTTAGTATGTCAAAGATCCCGTATCCATCGTTGCACGGACGAATTGCATGAGTCTCTGAATGATTAACATTGACGTGATCATAGCGAACGTCTTCCTGTCGCTTTCTTGAACTTTCGGAATAGGATAAATCGTGAAGCCTCGGCCTTTAACCGAGCCAGTGGCAAGTTCGTTGCTAAAGGGTGTAGGGTAATGTTTTTCTCGAAATACCAAGGAATAATGTTTTTCGATGACGAACGTAGCGCTATTATATATCGGTACAGTGGTGGCTATGGGTCTGCTAAATACGTGCGAAATGTGTCGTCTCAAATGTATTCTATCAAATACAGATCGTATCGTAACGTGGCTGGGATGAGCTACAGTATCCATGAGACCTGAGACTTTTTTGCAGCCGGAATGAAAATTACTCTTACAGCGGTTACAGAGCATAACAAGCAGGTTTCCTTATTGTGTACCCGGTGTCTACAGGTCTTATCAGGATTAAAAGAAATCACCACTGCGAATCGGTCGTGAATTTTGAGGTCAAATTATACGGAATATATTTTCATTGCGTTCTTTGAGACTTGAGGCATGCGGGTTACTTCTGTCGATCGAGAATTTGCATATACGCAGTTTGACTGCAAACGACTACGCTGAGTTTGTGAGCTTACAGCTTGAGGCAAGATAAAATTTTCAGGAAAAAGTGTAAGCTTTCAAGGTAGTGGGTGTGACCATAATACTATACGGGGGACAAGTAATCTATAGGATTTCCAACTGCGAGCATGAATTCCCATCCACCGATACAGCCCGCGGAGATGGAAATCACAGCGATACAGAAAAAAAAAAACTATCCCGTTGATCCATTAGACTTTATAACACGTCCGCACTCTCATCGGGGTAGTCTGCGCTAAGCCCGGTGACCTGAGAAAACGCGTTATAGGCAACAGGTTCGCAACTCGCTATTGGGATTGTATGAAGGGGGTTTTAGGAATTCTTCGTACGAAACATGTATTGCCTTGAATCTCGTGAATAAGCATGTATTCCTTATATACAGCATTAAGGATTTCGTCGATCACATTGTGACTATATTTTGTCCCAACCATTATGCCTTTAGTATGTCAAAGATCCCGTATCCATCGTTGCACGGACGAATTGCATGAGTCTCTGAATGATTAACATTGACGTGATCATAGCGAACGTCTTCCTGTCGCTTTCTTGAACTTTCGGAATAGGATAAATCGTGAAGCCTCGGCCTTTAACCGAGCCAGTGGCAAGTTCGTTGCTAAAGGGTGTAGGGTAATGTTTTTCTCGAAATACCAAGGAATAATGTTTTTCGATGACGAACGTAGCGCTATTATATATCGGTACAGTGGTGGCTATGGGTCTGCTAAATACGTGCGAAATGTGTCGTCTCAAATGTATTCTATCAAATACAGATCGTATCGTAACGTGGCTGGGATGAGCTACAGTATCCATGAGACCTGAGACTTTTTTTGCAGCCGGAATGAAAATTACTCTTACAGCGGTTACAGAGCGTAACAAGCAGGTTTCCTTATTGTGTACCCGGTGTCTACAGGTCTTATCAGGATTAAAAGAAATCACCACTGCGAATCGGTCGTGAATTTTGAGGTCAAATTATACGGAATATATTTTCATTGCGTTCTTTGAGACTTGAGGCATGCGGGTTACTTCTGTCGATCGAGAATTTGCATATACGCAGTTTGACTGCAAACGACTACGCTGAGTTTGTGAGCTTACAGCTTGAGACAAGATAAAATTTTCAGGAAAAAGTGTAAGCTTTCAAGGTAGTGGGTGTGACCATAATACTATACGGGGGACAAGTAATCTATAGGATTTCCAACTGCGAGCATGAATTCCCATCCACCGATACAGCCCGCGGAGATGAAAATCACAGCGATACAGAAAAAAAAAAACTATCCCGTTGATCCATTAGACTTTATAACACGTCCGCACTCTCATCGGGGTAGTCTGCGCTAAGCCCGGTGACCTGAGAAAACGCGTTATAGGTAACAGGTTCGCAACTCGCTATTGGGATTGTATGAAGGGGGTTTTAGGAATTCTTCGTACGAAACATGTATTGCCTTGAATCTCGTGAATAAGCATGTATTCCTTATATACAGCATTAAGGATTTCGTCGATCACATTGTGACTATATTTTGTCCCAACCATTATGCCTTTAGTATGTCAAAGATCCCGTATCCATCGTTGCACGGACGAATTGCATGAGTCTCTGAATGATTAACATTGACGTGATCATAGCGAACGTCTTCCTGTCGCTTTCTTGAACTTTCGGAATAGGATAAATCGTGAAGCCTCGGCCTTTAACCGAGCCAGTGGCAAGTTCGTTGCTAAAGGGTGTAGGGTAATGTTTTTCTCGAAATACCAAGGAATAATGTTTTTCGATGACGAACGTAGCGCTATTATATATCGGTACAGTGGTGGCTATGGGTCTGCTAAATACGTGCGAAATGTGTCGTCTCAAATGTATTCTATCAAATACAGATCGTATCGTAACGTGGCTGGGATGAGCTACAGTATCCATGAGACCTGAGACTTTTTTTGCAGCCGGAATGAAAATTACTCTTACAGCGGTTACAGAGCATAACAAGCAGGTTTCCTTATCGTGTACCTGGTGTCTACAGGTCTTATCAGGATTAAAAGAAATCACCACTGCGAATCGGTCGTGAATTTTGAGGTCAAATTATACGGAATATATTTTCATTGCGTTCTTTGAGACTTGAGGCATGCGGGTTACTTCTGTCGATCGAGAATTTGCATATACGCAGTTTGACTGCAAACGACTACGCTGAGTTTGTGAGCTTACAGCTTGACGCAAGATAAAATTTTCAGGAAAAAGTGTAAGCTTTCAAGGAAGTGGGTGTGACCATAATACTATACGGGGGACAAGTAATCTATAGGATTTCCAACTGCGAGCATGAATTCCCATCCACCGATACAGCCCGCGGAGATGAAAATCACAGCGATACAGAAAAAAAAAACTATCCCGTTGATCCATTAGACTTTATAACACGTCCACACTCTCATCGGGGTAGTCTGCGCTAAGCCCGGTGACCTGAGAAAACGCGTTATAGGCAACAGGTTCGCAACTCGCTATTGGGATTGTATGAAGGGGGTTTTAGGAATATTTCGTACGAAACATGTATTGCCTTGAATCTCGTGAATAAGCATGTATTCCTTATATACAGCATTAAGGATTTCGTCGATCACATTGTGACTATATTTTGTCCCAACCATTATGCCTTTAGTATGTCAAAGATCCCGTATCCATCGTTGCACGGACGAATTGCATGAGTCTCTGAATGATTAACATTGACGTGATCATAGCGAACGTCTTCCTGTCGCTTTCTTGAACTTTCGGAATAGGATAAATCGTGAAGCCTCGGCCTTTAACCGAGCCAGTGGCAAGTTCGTTGCTAAAGGGTGTAGGGTAATGTTTTTCTCGAAATACCAAGGAATAATGTTTTTCGATGACGAACGTAGCGCTATTATATATCGGTACAGTGGTGGCTATGGGTCTGCTAAATACGTGCGAAATGTGTCGTCTCAAATGTATTCTATCAAATACAGATCGTATCGTAACGTGGCTGGGATGAGCTACAGTATCCATGAGACCTGAGACTTTTTTTGCAGCCGGAATGAAAATTACTCTTACAGCGGTTACAGAGCATAACAAGCAGGTTTCCTTATTGTGTACCTGGTGTCTACAGGTCTTATCAGGATTAAAAGAAATCACCACTGCGAATCGGTCGTGAATTTTGAGGTCAAATTATACGGAATATATTTTCATTGCGTTCTTTGAGACTTGAGGCATGCGGGTTACTTCTGTCGATCGAGAATTTGCATATACGCAGTTTGACTGCAAACGACTACGCTGAGTTTGTGAGCTTACAGCTTGACGCAAGATAAAATTTTCAGGAAAAAGTGTAAGCTTTCAAGGAAGTGGGTGTGACCATAATACTATACGGGGGACAAGTAATCTATAGGATTTCCAACTGCGAGCATGAATTCCCATCCACCGATACAGCCCGCGGAGATGAAAATCACAGCGATACAGAAAAAAAAAACTATCCCGTTGATCCATTAGACTTTATAACACGTCCACACTCTCATCGGGGTAGTCTGCGCTAAGCCCGGTGACCTGAGAAAACGCGTTATAGGCAACAGGTTCGCAACTCGCTATTGGGATTGTATGAAGGGGGTTTTAGGAATATTTCGTACGAAACATGTATTGCCTTGAATCTCGTGAATAAGCATGTATTCCTTATATACAGCATTAAGGATTTCGTCGATCACATTGTGACTATATTTTGTCCCAACCATTATGCCTTTAGTATGTCAAAGATCCCGTATCCATCGTTGCACGGACGAATTGCATGAGTCTCTGAATGATTAACATTGACGTGATCATAGCGAACGTCTTCCTGTCGCTTTCTTGAACTTTCGGAATAGGATAAATCGTGAAGCCTCGGCCTTTAACCGAGCCAGTGGCAAGTTCGTTGCTAAAGGGTGTAGGGTAATGTTTTTCTCGAAATACCAAGGAATAATGTTTTTCGATGACGAACGTAGCGCTATTATATATCGGTACAGTGGTGGCTATGGGTCTGCTAAATACGTGCGAAATGTGTCGTCTCAAATGTATTCTATCAAATACAGATCGTATCGTAACGTGGCTGGGATGAGCTACAGTATCCATGAGACCTGAGACTTTTTTTGCAGCCGGAATGAAAATTACTCTTACAGCGGTTACAGAGCGTAACAAGCAGGTTTCCTTATTGTGTACCTGGTGTCTACAGGTCTTATCAGGATTAAAAGAAATCACCACTGCGAATCGGTCGTGAATTTTGAGGTCAAATTATACGGAATATATTTTTATTGCGTTCTTTGAGACTTGAGGCATGCGGGTTACTTCTGTCGATCGAGAATTTGCATATACGCAGTTTGACTGCAAACGACTACGCTGAGTTTGTGAGCTTACAGCTTGAGGCAAGATAAAATTTTCAGGAAAAAGTGTAAGCTTTCAAGGTAGTGGGTGTGACCATAATACTATACGGGGGACAAGTAATCTATAGGATTTCCAACTGCGAGCATGAATTCCCATCCACCGATACAGCCCGCGGAGATGAAAATCACAGCGATACAGAAAAAAAAAACTATCCCGTTGATCCATTAGACTTTATAACACGTCCGCACACTCATCGGGGTAGTCTGCGCTAAGCCCGGTGACCTGAGAAAACGCGTTATAGGCAAAACAGGTTCGCAACTCGCTATTGGGATTGTATGAAGGGGGTTTTAGGAATTCTTCGTACAAAACATGTATTGCCTTGAATCTCGTGAATAAGCATGTATTCCTTATATACAGCATTAAGGATTTCGTCGATCACATTGTGACTATATTTTGTCCCAACCATTATGCCTTTAGTATGTCAAAGATCCCGTATCCATCGTTGCACGGACGAATTGCATGAGTCTCTGAATGATTAACATTGACGTGATCATAGCGAACGTCTTCCTGTCGCTTTCTTGAACTTTCGGAATAGGATAAATCGTGAAGCCTCGGCCTTTAACCGAGCCAGTGGCAAGTTCGTTGCTAAAGGGTGTAGGGTAATGTTTTTCTCGAAATACCAAGGAATAATGTTTTTCGATGACGAACGTAGCGCTATTATATATCGGTACAGTGGTGGCTATGGGTCTGCTAAATACGTGCGAAATGTGTCGTCTCAAATGTATTCTATCAAATACAGATCGTATCGTAACGTGGCTGGGATGAGCTACAGTATCCATGAGACCTGAGACTTTTTTGCAGCCGGAATGAAAATTACTCTTACAGCGGTTACAGAGCATAACAAGCAGGTTTCCTTATTGTGTACCCGGTGTCTACAGGTCTTATCAGGATTAAAAGAAATCACCACTGCGAATCGGTCGTGAATTTTGAGGTCAAATTATACGGAATATATTTTCATTGCGTTCTTTGAGACTTGAGGCATGCGGGTTACTTCTGTCGATCGAGAATTTGCATATACGCAGTTTGACTGCAAACGACTACGCTGAGTTTGTGAGCTTACAGCTTGAGGCAAGATAAAATTTTCAGGAAAAAGTGTAAGCTTTCAAGGTAGTGGGTGTGACCATAATACTATACGGGGGACAAGTAATCTATAGGATTTCCAACTGCGAGCATGAATTCCCATCCACCGATACAGCCCGCGGAGATGGAAATCACAGCGATACAGAAAAAAAAAAACTATCCCGTTGATCCATTAGACTTTATAACACGTCCGCACTCTCATCGGGGTAGTCTGCGCTAAGCCCGGTGACCTGAGAAAACGCGTTATAGGCAACAGGTTCGCAACTCGCTATTGGGATTGTATGAAGGGGGTTTTAGGAATTCTTCGTACGAAACATGTATTGCCTTGAATCTCGTGAATAAGCATGTATTCCTTATATACAGCATTAAGGATTTCGTCGATCACATTGTGACTATATTTTGTCTCAACCATTATGCCTTTAGTATGTCAAAGATCCCGTATCCATCGTTGCACGGACGAATTGCATGAGTCTCTGAATGATTAACATTGACGTGATCATAGCGAACGTCTTCCTGTCGCTTTCTTGAACTTTCGGAATAGGATAAATCGTGAAGCCTCGGCCTTTAACCGAGCCAGTGGCAAGTTCGTTGCTAAAGGGTGTAGGGTAATGTTTTTCTCGAAATACCAAGGAATAATGTTTTTCGATGACGAACGTAGCGCTATTATATATCGGTACAGTGGTGGCTATGGGTCTGCTAAATACGTGCGAAATGTGTCGTCTCAAATGTATTCTATCAAATACAGATCGTATCGTAACGTGGCTGGGATGAGCTACAGTATCCATGAGACCTGAGACTTTTTTTGCAGCCGGAATGAAAATTACTCTTACAGCGGTTACAGAGCGTAACAAGCAGGTTTCCTTATTGTGTACCCGGTGTCTACAGGTCTTATCAGGATTAAAAGAAATCACCACTGCGAATCGGTCGTGAATTTTGAGGTCAAATTATACGGAATATATTTTCATTGCGTTCTTTGAGACTTGAGGCATGCGGGTTACTTCTGTCGATCGAGAATTTGCATATACGCAGTTTGACTGCAAACGACTACGCTGAGTTTGTGAGCTTACAGCTTGAGACAAGATAAAATTTTCAGGAAAAAGTGTAAGCTTTCAAGGTAGTGGGTGTGACCATAATACTATACGGGGGACAAGTAATCTATAGGATTTCCAACTGCGAGCATGAATTCCCATCCACCGATACAGCCCGCGGAGATGAAAATCACAGCGATACAGAAAAAAAAAAACTATCCCGTTGATCCATTAGACTTTATAACACGTCCGCACTCTCATCGGGGTAGTCTGCGCTAAGCCCGGTGACCTGAGAAAACGCGTTATAGGTAACAGGTTCGCAACTCGCTATTGGGATTGTATGAAGGGGGTTTTAGGAATTCTTCGTACGAAACATGTATTGCCTTGAATCTCGTGAATAAGCATGTATTCCTTATATACAGCATTAAGGATTTCGTCGATCACATTGTGACTATATTTTGTCCCAACCATTATGCCTTTAGTATGTCAAAGATCCCGTATCCATCGTTGCACGGACGAATTGCATGAGTCTCTGAATGATTAACATTGACGTGATCATAGCGAACGTCTTCCTGTCGCTTTCTTGAACTTTCGGAATAGGATAAATCGTGAAGCCTCGGCCTTTAACCGAGCCAGTGGCAAGTTCGTTGCTAAAGGGTGTAGGGTAATGTTTTTCTCGAAATACCAAGGAATAATGTTTTTCGATGACGAACGTAGCGCTATTATATATCGGTACAGTGGTGGCTATGGGTCTGCTAAATACGTGCGAAATGTGTCGTCTCAAATGTATTCTATCAAATACAGATCGTATCGTAACGTGGCTGGGATGAGCTACAGTATCCATGAGACCTGAGACTTTTTTTGCAGCCGGAATGAAAATTACTCTTACAGCGGTTACAGAGCATAACAAGCAGGTTTCCTTATCGTGTACCTGGTGTCTACAGGTCTTATCAGGATTAAAAGAAATCACCACTGCGAATCGGTCGTGAATTTTGAGGTCAAATTATACGGAATATATTTTCATTGCGTTCTTTGAGACTTGAGGCATGCGGGTTACTTCTGTCGATCGAGAATTTGCATATACGCAGTTTGACTGCAAACGACTACGCTGAGTTTGTGAGCTTACAGCTTGACGCAAGATAAAATTTTCAGGAAAAAGTGTAAGCTTTCAAGGAAGTGGGTGTGACCATAATACTATACGGGGGACAAGTAATCTATAGGATTTCCAACTGCGAGCATGAATTCCCATCCACCGATACAGCCCGCGGAGATGAAAATCACAGCGATACAGAAAAAAAAAACTATCCCGTTGATCCATTAGACTTTATAACACGTCCACACTCTCATCGGGGTAGTCTGCGCTAAGCCCGGTGACCTGAGAAAACGCGTTATAGGCAACAGGTTCGCAACTCGCTATTGGGATTGTATGAAGGGGGTTTTAGGAATATTTCGTACGAAACATGTATTGCCTTGAATCTCGTGAATAAGCATGTATTCCTTATATACAGCATTAAGGATTTCGTCGATCACATTGTGACTATATTTTGTCCCAACAATTATGCCTTTAGTATGTCAAAGATCCCGTATCCATCGTTGCACGGACGAATTGCATGAGTCTCTGAATGATTAACATTGACGTGATCATAGCGAACGTCTTCCTGTCGCTTTCTTGAACTTTCGGAATAGGATAAATCGTGAAGCCTCGGCCTTTAACCGAGCCAGTGGCAAGTTCGTTGCTAAAGGGTGTAGGGTAATGTTTTTCTCGAAATACCAAGGAATAATGTTTTTCGATGACGAACGTAGCGCTATTATATATCGGTACAGTGGTGGCTATGGGTCTGCTAAATACGTGCGAAATGTGTCGTCTCAAATGTATTCTATCAAATACAGATCGTATCGTAACGTGGCTGGGATGAGCTACAGTATCCATGAGACCTGAGACTTTTTTTGCAGCCGGAATGAAAATTACTCTTACAGCGGTTACAGAGCATAACAAGCAGGTTTCCTTATTGTGTACCTGGTGTCTACAGGTCTTATCAGGATTAAAAGAAATCACCACTGCGAATCGGTCGTGAATTTTGAGGTCAAATTATACGGAATATATTTTCATTGCGTTCTTTGAGACTTGAGGCATGCGGGTTACTTCTGTCGATCGAGAATTTGCATATACGCAGTTTGACTGCAAACGACTACGCTGAGTTTGTGAGCTTACAGCTTGACGCAAGATAAAATTTTCAGGAAAAAGTGTAAGCTTTCAAGGAAGTGGGTGTGACCATAATACTATACGGGGGACAAGTAATCTATAGGATTTCCAACTGCGAGCATGAATTCCCATCCACCGATACAGCCCGCGGAGATGAAAATCACAGCGATACAGAAAAAAAAAACTATCCCGTTGATCCATTAGACTTTATAACACGTCCACACTCTCATCGGGGTAGTCTGCGCTAAGCCCGGTGACCTGAGAAAACGCGTTATAGGCAACAGGTTCGCAACTCGCTATTGGGATTGTATGAAGGGGGTTTTAGGAATATTTCGTACGAAACATGTATTGCCTTGAATCTCGTGAATAAGCATGTATTCCTTATATACAGCATTAAGGATTTCGTCGATCACATTGTGACTATATTTTGTCCCAACCATTATGCCTTTAGTATGTCAAAGATCCCGTATCCATCGTTGCACGGACGAATTGCATGAGTCTCTGAATGATTAACATTGTCGTGATCATAGCAGACGTCTTCCTGTCGCTTTCTTGAACTTTCGGAATAGGATAAATCGTGAAGCCTCGGCCTTTAACCGAGCCAGTGGCAAGTTCGTTGCTAAAGGGTGTAGGGTAATGTTTTTCTCGAAATACCAAGGAATAATGTTTTTCGATGACGAACGTAGCGCTATTATATATCGGTACAGTGGTGGCTATGGGTCTGCTAAATACGTGCGAAATGTGTCGTCTCAAATGTATTCTATCAAATACAGATCGTATCGTAACGTGGCTGGGATGAGCTACAGTATCCATGAGACCTGAGACTTTTTTTGCAGCCGGAATGAAAATTACTCTTACAGCGGTTACAGAGCGTAACAAGCAGGTTTCCTTATTGTGTACCCGGTGTCTACAGGTCTTATCAGGATTAAAAGAAATCACCACTGCGAATCGGTCGTGAATTTTGAGGTCAAATTATACGGAATATATTTTCATTGCGTTCTTTGAGACTTGAGGCATGCGGGTTACTTCTGTCGATCGAGAATTTGCATATACGCAGTTTGACTGCAAACGACTACGCTGAGTTTGTGAGCTTACAGCTTGAGACAAGATAAAATTTTCAGGAAAAAGTGTAAGCTTTCAAGGTAGTGGGTGTGACCATAATACTATACGGGGGACAAGTAATCTATAGGATTTCCAACTGCGAGCATGAATTCCCATCCACCGATACAGCCCGCGGAGATGAAAATCACAGCGATACAGAAAAAAAAAAACTATCCCGTTGATCCATTAGACTTTATAACACGTCCGCACTCTCATCGGGGTAGTCTGCGCTAAGCCCGGTGACCTGAGAAAACGCGTTATAGGTAACAGGTTCGCAACTCGCTATTGGGATTGTATGAAGGGGGTTTTAGGAATTCTTCGTACGAAACATGTATTGCCTTGAATCTCGTGAATAAGCATGTATTCCTTATATACAGCATTAAGGATTTCGTCGATCACATTGTGACTATATTTTGTCCCAACCATTATGCCTTTAGTATGTCAAAGATCCCGTATCCATCGTTGCACGGACGAATTGCATGAGTCTCTGAATGATTAACATTGACGTGATCATAGCGAACGTCTTCCTGTCGCTTTCTTGAACTTTCGGAATAGGATAAATCGTGAAGCCTCGGCCTTTAACCGAGCCAGTGGCAAGTTCGTTGCTAAAGGGTGTAGGGTAATGTTTTTCTCGAAATACCAAGGAATAATGTTTTTCGATGACGAACGTAGCGCTATTATATATCGGTACAGTGGTGGCTATGGGTCTGCTAAATACGTGCGAAATGTGTCGTCTCAAATGTATTCTATCAAATACAGATCGTATCGTAACGTGGCTGGGATGAGCTACAGTATCCATGAGACCTGAGACTTTTTTTGCAGCCGGAATGAAAATTACTCTTACAGCGGTTACAGAGCATAACAAGCAGGTTTCCTTATCGTGTACCTGGTGTCTACAGGTCTTATCAGGATTAAAAGAAATCACCACTGCGAATCGGTCGTGAATTTTGAGGTCAAATTATACGGAATATATTTTCATTGCGTTCTTTGAGACTTGAGGCATGCGGGTTACTTCTGTCGATCGAGAATTTGCATATACGCAGTTTGACTGCAAACGACTACGCTGAGTTTGTGAGCTTACAGCTTGACGCAAGATAAAATTTTCAGGAAAAAGTGTAAGCTTTCAAGGAAGTGGGTGTGACCATAATACTATACGGGGGACAAGTAATCTATAGGATTTCCAACTGCGAGCATGAATTCCCATCCACCGATACAGCCCGCGGAGATGAAAATCACAGCGATACAGAAAAAAAAAACTATCCCGTTGATCCATTAGACTTTATAACACGTCCACACTCTCATCGGGGTAGTCTGCGCTAAGCCCGGTGACCTGAGAAAACGCGTTATAGGCAACAGGTTCGCAACTCGCTATTGGGATTGTATGAAGGGGGTTTTAGGAATATTTCGTACGAAACATGTATTGCCTTGAATCTCGTGAATAAGCATGTATTCCTTATATACAGCATTAAGGATTTCGTCGATCACATTGTGACTATATTTTGTCCCAACCATTATGCCTTTAGTATGTCAAAGATCCCGTATCCATCGTTGCACGGACGAATTGCATGAGTCTCTGAATGATTAACATTGTCGTGATCATAGCAGACGTCTTCCTGTCGCTTTCTTGAACTTTCGGAATAGGATAAATCGTGAAGCCTCGGCCTTTAACCGAGCCAGTGGCAAGTTCGTTGCTAAAGGGTGTAGGGTAATGTTTTTCTCGAAATACCAAGGAATAATGTTTTTCGATGACGAACGTAGCGCTATTATATATTGGTACAGTGGTGGCTATGGGTCTGCTAAATACGTGCGAAATGTGTCGTCTCAAATGTATTCTATCAAATACAGATCGTATCGTAACGTGGCTGGGATGAGCACAGTATCCATGAGACCTGAGACTTTTTTGCAGCCGGAATGAAAATTACTCTTACAGCGGTTACAGAGCATAACAAGCAGGTTTCCTTATTGTGTACCTGGTGTCTACAGGTCTTATCAGGATTAAAAGAAATCACCACTGCGAATCGGTCGTGAATTTTGAGGTCAAATTATACGCAATATATTTTCATTGCGTTCTTTGAGACTTGAGGCATGCGGGTTACTTCTGTCGATCGAGAATTTGCATATACGCAGTTTGACTGCAAACGACTACGCTGAGTTTGTGAGCTTACAGCTTGAGGCAAGATAAAATTTTCAGGAAAAAGTGTAAGCTTTCAAGGTAGTGGGTGTGACCATAATACTATACGGGGGACAAGTAATCTATAGGATTTCCAACTGCGAGCATGAATTCCCATCCACCGATACAGCCCGCGGAGATGGAAATCACAGCGATACAGAAAAAAAAAAACTATCCCGTTGATCCATCAGACTTTATAACACGTCCGCACTCTCATCGGGGTAGTCTGCGCTAAGCCCGGTGACCTGAGAAAACGCGTTATAGGCAACAGGTTCGCAACTCGCTATTGGGATTGTATGAAGGGGGTTTTAGGAATTCTTCGTACGAAACATGTATTGCCTTGAATCTCGTGAATAAGCATGTATTCCTTATATACAGCATTAAGGATTTCGTCGATCACATTGTGACTATATTTTGTCCCAACCATTATGCCTTTAGTATGTCAAAGATCCCGTATCCATCGTTGCACGGACGAATTGCATGAGTCTCTGAATGATTAACATTGACGTGATCATAGCGAACGTCTTCCTGTCGCTTTCTTGAACTTTCGGAATAGGATAAATCGTGAAGCCTCGGCCTTTAACCGAGCCAGTGGCAAGTTCGTTGCTAAAGGGTGTAGGGTAATGTTTTTCTCGAAATACCAAGGAATAATGTTTTTCGATGACGAACGTAGCGCTATTATATATCGGTACAGTGGTGGCTATGGGTCTGCTAAATACGTGCGAAATGTGTCGTCTCAAATGTATTCTATCAAATACAGATCGTATCGTAACGTGGCTGGGATGAGCTACAGTATCCATGAGACCTGAGACTTTTTTTGCAGCCGGAATGAAAATTACTCTTACAGCGGTTACAGAGCGTAACAAGCAGGTTTCCTTATTGTGTACCCGGTGTCTACAGGTCTTATCAGGATTAAAAGAAATCACCACTGCGAATCGGTCGTGAATTTTGAGGTCAAATTATACGGAATATATTTTCATTGCGTTCTTTGAGACTTGAGGCATGCGGGTTACTTCTGTCGATCGAGAATTTGCATATACGCAGTTTGACTGCAAACGACTACGCTGAGTTTGTGAGCTTACAGCTTGAGGCAAGATAAAATTTTCAGGAAAAAGTGTAAGCTTTCAAGGTAGTGGGTGTGACCATAATACTATACGGGGGACAAGTAATCTATAGGATTTCCAACTGCGAGCATGAATTCCCATCCACCGATACAGCCCGCGGAGATGGAAATCACAGCGATACAGAAAAAAAAAAACTATCCCGTTGATCCATTAGACTTTATAACACGTCCGCACTCTCATCGGGGTAGTCTGCGCTAAGCCCGGTGACCTGAGAAAACGCGTTATAGGCAACAGGTTCGCAACTCGCTATTGGGATTGTATGAAGGGGGTTTTAGGAATTCTTCGTACGAAACATGTATTGCCTTGAATCTCGTGAATAAGCATGTATTCCTTATATACAGCATTAAGGATTTCGTCGATCACATTGTGACTATATTTTGTCCCAACCATTATGCCTTTAGTATGTCAAAGATCCCGTATCCATCGTTGCACGGACGAATTGCATGAGTCTCTGAATGATTAACATTGACGTGATCATAGCGAACGTCTTCCTGTCGCTTTCTTGAACTTTCGGAATAGGATAAATCGTGAAGCCTCGGCCTTTAACCGAGCCAGTGGCAAGTTCGTTGCTAAAGGGTGTAGGGTAATGTTTTTCTCGAAATACCAAGGAATAATGTTTTTCGATGACGAACGTAGCGCTATTATATATCGGTACAGTGGTGGCTATGGGTCTGCTAAATACGTGCGAAATGTGTCGTCTCAAATGTATTCTATCAAATACAGATCGTATCGTAACGTGGCTGGGATGAGCTACAGTATCCATGAGACCTGAGACTTTTTTTGCAGCCGGAATGAAAATTACTCTTACAGCGGTTACAGAGCGTAACAAGCAGGTTTCCTTATTGTGTACCTGGTGTCTACAGGTCTTATCAGGATTAAAAGAAATCACCACTGCGAATCGGTCGTGAATTTTGAGGTCAAATTATACGGAATATATTTTTATTGCGTTCTTTGAGACTTGAGGCATGCGGGTTACTTCTGTCGATCGAGAATTTGCATATACGCAGTTTGACTGCAAACGACTACGCTGAGTTTGTGAGCTTACAGCTTGAGGCAAGATAAAATTTTCAGGAAAAAGTGTAAGCTTTCAAGGTAGTGGGTGTGACCATAATACTATACGGGGGACAAGTAATCTATAGGATTTCCAACTGCGAGCATGAATTCCCATCCACCGATACAGCTAGCGGAGATGAAAATCACAGCGATACAGAAAAAAAAAACTATCCCGTTGATCCATTAGACTTTATAACACGTCCGCACACTCATCGGGGTAGTCTGCGCTAAGCCCGGTGACCTGAGAAAACGCGTTATAGGCAAAACAGGTTCGCAACTCGCTATTGGGATTGTATGAAGGGGGTTTTAGGAATTCTTCGTACAAAACATGTATTGCCTTGAATCTCGTGAATAAGCATGTATTCCTTATATACAGCATTAAGGATTTCGTCGATCACATTGTGACTATATTTTGTCCCAACCATTATGCCTTTAGTATGTCAAAGATCCCGTATCCATCGTTGCACGGACGAATTGCATGAGTCTCTGAATGATTAACATTGACGTGATCATAGCGAACGTCTTCCTGTCGCTTTCTTGAACTTTCGGAATAGGATAAATCGTGAAGCCTCGGCCTTTAACCGAGCCAGTGGCAAGTTCGTTGCTAAAGGGTGTAGGGTAATGTTTTTCTCGAAATACCAAGGAATAATGTTTTTCGATGACGAACGTAGCGCTATTATATATCGGTACAGTGGTGGCTATGGGTCTGCTAAATACGTGCGAAATGTGTCGTCTCAAATGTATTCTATCAAATACAGATCGTATCGTAACGTGGCTGGGATGAGCTACAGTATCCATGAGACCTGAGACTTTTTTGCAGCCGGAATGAAAATTACTCTTACAGCGGTTACAGAGCATAACAAGCAGGTTTCCTTATTGTGTACCCGGTGTCTACAGGTCTTATCAGGATTAAAAGAAATCACCACTGCGAATCGGTCGTGAATTTTGAGGTCAAATTATACGGAATATATTTTCATTGCGTTCTTTGAGACTTGAGGCATGCGGGTTACTTCTGTCGATCGAGAATTTGCATATACGCAGTTTGACTGCAAACGACTACGCTGAGTTTGTGAGCTTACAGCTTGAGGCAAGATAAAATTTTCAGGAAAAAGTGTAAGCTTTCAAGGTAGTGGGTGTGACCATAATACTATACGGGGGACAAGTAATCTATAGGATTTCCAACTGCGAGCATGAATTCCCATCCACCGATACAGCCCGCGGAGATGGAAATCACAGCGATACAGAAAAAAAAAAACTATCCCGTTGATCCATTAGACTTTATAACACGTCCGCACTCTCATCGGGGTAGTCTGCGCTAAGCCCGGTGACCTGAGAAAACGCGTTATAGGCAACAGGTTCGCAACTCGCTATTGGGATTGTATGAAGGGGGTTTTAGGAATTCTTCGTACGAAACATGTATTGCCTTGAATCTCGTGAATAAGCATGTATTCCTTATATACAGCATTAAGGATTTCGTCGATCACATTGTGACTATATTTTGTCCCAACCATTATGCCTTTAGTATGTCAAAGATCCCGTATCCATCGTTGCACGGACGAATTGCATGAGTCTCTGAATGATTAACATTGACGTGATCATAGCGAACGTCTTCCTGTCGCTTTCTTGAACTTTCGGAATAGGATAAATCGTGAAGCCTCGGCCTTTAACCGAGCCAGTGGCAAGTTCGTTGCTAAAGGGTGTAGGGTAATGTTTTTCTCGAAATACCAAGGAATAATGTTTTTCGATGACGAACGTAGCGCTATTATATATCGGTACAGTGGTGGCTATGGGTCTGCTAAATACGTGCGAAATGTGTCGTCTCAAATGTATTCTATCAAATACAGATCGTATCGTAACGTGGCTGGGATGAGCTACAGTATCCATGAGACCTGAGACTTTTTTTGCAGCCGGAATGAAAATTACTCTTACAGCGGTTACAGAGCGTAACAAGCAGGTTTCCTTATTGTGTACCCGGTGTCTACAGGTCTTATCAGGATTAAAAGAAATCACCACTGCGAATCGGTCGTGAATTTTGAGGTCAAATTATACGGAATATATTTTCATTGCGTTCTTTGAGACTTGAGGCATGCGGGTTACTTCTGTCGATCGAGAATTTGCATATACGCAGTTTGACTGCAAACGACTACGCTGAGTTTGTGAGCTTACAGCTTGAGACAAGATAAAATTTTCAGGAAAAAGTGTAAGCTTTCAAGGTAGTGGGTGTGACCATAATACTATACGGGGGACAAGTAATCTATAGGATTTCCAACTGCGAGCATGAATTCCCATCCACCGATACAGCCCGCGGAGATGAAAATCACAGCGATACAGAAAAAAAAAAACTATCCCGTTGATCCATTAGACTTTATAACACGTCCGCACTCTCATCGGGGTAGTCTGCGCTAAGCCCGGTGACCTGAGAAAACGCGTTATAGGTAACAGGTTCGCAACTCGCTATTGGGATTGTATGAAGGGGGTTTTAGGAATTCTTCGTACGAAACATGTATTGCCTTGAATCTCGTGAATAAGCATGTATTCCTTATATACAGCATTAAGGATTTCGTCGATCACATTGTGACTATATTTTGTCCCAACCATTATGCCTTTAGTATGTCAAAGATCCCGTATCCATCGTTGCACGGACGAATTGCATGAGTCTCTGAATGATTAACATTGACGTGATCATAGCGAACGTCTTCCTGTCGCTTTCTTGAACTTTCGGAATAGGATAAATCGTGAAGCCTCGGCCTTTAACCGAGCCAGTGGCAAGTTCGTTGCTAAAGGGTGTAGGGTAATGTTTTTCTCGAAATACCAAGGAATAATGTTTTTCGATGACGAACGTAGCGCTATTATATATCGGTACAGTGGTGGCTATGGGTCTGCTAAATACGTGCGAAATGTGTCGTCTCAAATGTATTCTATCAAATACAGATCGTATCGTAACGTGGCTGGGATGAGCTACAGTATCCATGAGACCTGAGACTTTTTTTGCAGCCGGAATGAAAATTACTCTTACAGCGGTTACAGAGCATAACAAGCAGGTTTCCTTATCGTGTACCCGGTGTCTACAGGTCTTATCAGGATTAAAAGAAATCACCACTGCGAATCGGTCGTGAATTTTGAGGTCAAATTATACGGAATATATTTTCATTGCGTTCTTTGAGACTTGAGGCATGCGGGTTACTTCTGTCGATCGAGAATTTGCATATACGCAGTTTGACTGCAAACGACTACGCTGAGTTTGTGAGCTTACAGCTTGACGCAAGATAAAATTTTCAGGAAAAAGTGTAAGCTTTCAAGGAAGTGGGTGTGACCATAATACTATACGGGGGACAAGTAATCTATAGGATTTCCAACTGCGAGCATGAATTCCCATCCACCGATACAGCCCGCGGAGATGAAAATCACAGCGATACAGAAAAAAAAAACTATCCCGTTGATCCATTAGACTTTATAACACGTCCACACTCTCATCGGGGTAGTCTGCGCTAAGCCCGGTGACCTGAGAAAACGCGTTATAGGCAACAGGTTCGCAACTCGCTATTGGGATTGTATGAAGGGGGTTTTAGGAATATTTCGTACGAAACATGTATTGCCTTGAATCTCGTGAATAAGCATGTATTCCTTATATACAGCATTAAGGATTTCGTCGATCACATTGTGACTATATTTTGTCCCAACCATTATGCCTTTAGTATGTCAAAGATCCCGTATCCATCGTTGCACGGACGAATTGCATGAGTCTCTGAATGATTAACATTGACGTGATCATAGCGAACGTCTTCCTGTCGCTTTCTTGAACTTTCGGAATAGGATAAATCGTGAAGCCTCGGCCTTTAACCGAGCCAGTGGCAAGTTCGTTGCTAAAGGGTGTAGGGTAATGTTTTTCTCGAAATACCAAGGAATAATGTTTTTCGATGACGAACGTAGCGCTATTATATATCGGTACAGTGGTGGCTATGGGTCTGCTAAATACGTGCGAAATGTGTCGTCTCAAATGTATTCTATCAAATACAGATCGTATCGTAACGTGGCTGGGATGAGCTACAGTATCCATGAGACCTGAGACTTTTTTTGCAGCCGGAATGAAAATTACTCTTACAGCGGTTACAGAGCATAACAAGCAGGTTTCCTTATTGTGTACCTGGTGTCTACAGGTCTTATCAGGATTAAAAGAAATCACCACTGCGAATCGGTCGTGAATTTTGAGGTCAAATTATACGGAATATATTTTCATTGCGTTCTTTGAGACTTGAGGCATGCGGGTTACTTCTGTCGATCGAGAATTTGCATATACGCAGTTTGACTGCAAACGACTACGCTGAGTTTGTGAGCTTACAGCTTGACGCAAGATAAAATTTTCAGGAAAAAGTGTAAGCTTTCAAGGAAGTGGGTGTGACCATAATACTATACGGGGGACAAGTAATCTATAGGATTTCCAACTGCGAGCATGAATTCCCATCCACCGATACAGCCCGCGGAGATGAAAATCACAGCGATACAGAAAAAAAAAACTATCCCGTTGATCCATTAGACTTTATAACACGTCCACACTCTCATCGGGGTAGTCTGCGCTAAGCCCGGTGACCTGAGAAAACGCGTTATAGGCAACAGGTTCGCAACTCGCTATTGGGATTGTATGAAGGGGGTTTTAGGAATATTTCGTACGAAACATGTATTGCCTTGAATCTCGTGAATAAGCATGTATTCCTTATATACAGCATTAAGGATTTCGTCGATCACATTGTGACTATATTTTGTCCCAACCATTATGCCTTTAGTATGTCAAAGATCCCGTATCCATCGTTGCACGGACGAATTGCATGAGTCTCTGAATGATTAACATTGACGTGATCATAGCGAACGTCTTCCTGTCGCTTTCTTGAACTTTCGGAATAGGATAAATCGTGAAGCCTCGGCCTTTAACCGAGCCAGTGGCAAGTTCGTTGCTAAAGGGTGTAGGGTAATGTTTTTCTCGAAATACCAAGGAATAATGTTTTTCGATGACGAACGTAGCGCTATTATATATCGGTACAGTGGTGGCTATGGGTCTGCTAAATACGTGCGAAATGTGTCGTCTCAAATGTATTCTATCAAATACAGATCGTATCGTAACGTGGCTGGGATGAGCTACAGTATCCATGAGACCTGAGACTTTTTTTGCAGCCGGAATGAAAATTACTCTTACAGCGGTTACAGAGCGTAACAAGCAGGTTTCCTTATCGTGTACCTGGTGTCTACAGGTCTTATCAGGATTAAAAGAAATCACCACTGCGAATCGGTCGTGAATTTTGAGGTCAAATTATACGGAATATATTTTTATTGCGTTCTTTGAGACTTGAGGCATGCGGGTTACTTCTGTCGATCGAGAATTTGCATATACGCAGTTTGACTGCAAACGACTACGCTGAGTTTGTGAGCTTACAGCTTGAGGCAAGATAAAATTTTCAGGAAAAAGTGTAAGCTTTCAAGGTAGTGGGTGTGACCATAATACTATACGGGGGACAAGTAATCTATAGGATTTCCAACTGCGAGCATGAATTCCCATCCACCGATACAGCCCGCGGAGATGAAAATCACAGCGATACAGAAAAAAAAAACTATCCCGTTGATCCATTAGACTTTATAACACGTCCGCACACTCATCGGGGTAGTCTGCGCTAAGCCCGGTGACCTGAGAAAACGCGTTATAGGCAAAACAGGTTCGCAACTCGCTATTGGGATTGTATGAAGGGGGTTTTAGGAATTCTTCGTACAAAACATGTATTGCCTTGAATCTCGTGAATAAGCATGTATTCCTTATATACAGCATTAAGGATTTCGTCGATCACATTGTGACTATATTTTGTCCCAACCATTATGCCTTTAGTATGTCAAAGATCCCGTATCCATCGTTGCACGGACGAATTGCATGAGTCTCTGAATGATTAACATTGACGTGATCATAGCGAACGTCTTCCTGTCGCTTTCTTGAACTTTCGGAATAGGATAAATCGTGAAGCCTCGGCCTTTAACCGAGCCAGTGGCAAGTTCGTTGCTAAAGGGTGTAGGGTAATGTTTTTCTCGAAATACCAAGGAATAATGTTTTTCGATGACGAACGTAGCGCTATTATATATCGGTACAGTGGTGGCTATGGGTCTGCTAAATACGTGCGAAATGTGTCGTCTCAAATGTATTCTATCAAATACAGATCGTATCGTAACGTGGCTGGGATGAGCTACAGTATCCATGAGACCTGAGACTTTTTTTGCAGCCGGAATGAAAATTACTCTTACAGCGGTTACAGAGCATAACAAGCAGGTTTCCTTATTGTGTACCCGGTGTCTACAGGTCTTATCAGGATTAAAAGAAATCACCACTGCGAATCGGTCGTGAATTTTGAGGTCAAATTATACGGAATATATTTTCATTGCGTTCTTTGAGACTTGAGGCATGCGGGTTACTTCTGTCGATCGAGAATTTGCATATACGCAGTTTGACTGCAAACGACTACGCTGAGTTTGTGAGCTTACAGCTTGACGCAAGATAAAATTTTCAGGAAAAAGTGTAAGCATTCAAGGAAGTGGGTGTGACCATAATACTATACGGGGGACAAGTAATCTATAGGATTTCCAACTGCGAGCATGAATTCCCATCCACCGATACAGCCCGCGGAGATGAAAATCACAGCGATACAGAAAAAAAAAACTATCCCGTTGATCCATTAGACTTTATAACACGTCCACACTCTCATCGGGGTAGTCTGCGCTAAGCCCGGTGACCTGAGAAAACGCGTTATAGGCAACAGGTTCGCAACTCGCTATTGGGATTGTATGAAGGGGGTTTTAGGAATATTTCGTACGAAACATGTATTGCCTTGAATCTCGTGAATAAGCATGTATTCCTTATATACAGCATTAAGGATTTCGTCGATCACATTGTGACTATATTTTGTCCCAACCATTATGCCTTTAGTATGTCAAAGATCCCGTATCCATCGTTGCACGGACGAATTGCATGAGTCTCTGAATGATTAACATTGTCGTGATCATAGCAGACGTCTTCCTGTCGCTTTCTTGAACTTTCGGAATAGGATAAATCGTGAAGCCTCGGCCTTTAACCGAGCCAGTGGCAAGTTCGTTGCTAAAGGGTGTAGGGTAATGTTTTTCTCGAAATACCAAGGAATAATGTTTTTCGATGACGAACGTAGCGCTATTATATATCGGTACAGTGGTGGCTATGGGTCTGCTAAATACGTGCGAAATGTGTCGTCTCAAATGTATTCTATCAAATACAGATCGTATCGTAACGTGGCTGGGATGAGCTACAGTATCCATGAGACCTGAGACTTTTTTTGCAGCCGGAATGAAAATTACTCTTACAGCGGTTACAGAGCGTAACAAGCAGGTTTCCTTATTGTGTACCCGGTGTCTACAGGTCTTATCAGGATTAAAAGAAATCACCACTGCGAATCGGTCGTGAATTTTGAGGTCAAATTATACGGAATATATTTTCATTGCGTTCTTTGAGACTTGAGGCATGCGGGTTACTTCTGTCGATCGAGAATTTGCATATACGCAGTTTGACTGCAAACGACTACGCTGAGTTTGTGAGCTTACAGCTTGAGACAAGATAAAATTTTCAGGAAAAAGTGTAAGCTTTCAAGGTAGTGGGTGTGACCATAATACTATACGGGGGACAAGTAATCTATAGGATTTCCAACTGCGAGCATGAATTCCCATCCACCGATACAGCCCGCGGAGATGAAAATCACAGCGATACAGAAAAAAAAAAACTATCCCGTTGATCCATTAGACTTTATAACACGTCCGCACTCTCATCGGGGTAGTCTGCGCTAAGCCCGGTGACCTGAGAAAACGCGTTATAGGTAACAGGTTCGCAACTCGCTATTGGGATTGTATGAAGGGGGTTTTAGGAATTCTTCGTACGAAACATGTATTGCCTTGAATCTCGTGAATAAGCATGTATTCCTTATATACAGCATTAAGGATTTCGTCGATCACATTGTGACTATATTTTGTCCCAACCATTATGCCTTTAGTATGTCAAAGATCCCGTATCCATCGTTGCACGGACGAATTGCATGAGTCTCTGAATGATTAACATTGACGTGATCATAGCGAACGTCTTCCTGTCGCTTTCTTGAACTTTCGGAATAGGATAAATCGTGAAGCCTCGGCCTTTAACCGAGCCAGTGGCAAGTTCGTTGCTAAAGGGTGTAGGGTAATGTTTTTCTCGAAATACCAAGGAATAATGTTTTTCGATGACGAACGTAGCGCTATTATATATCGGTACAGTGGTGGCTATGGGTCTGCTAAATACGTGCGAAATGTGTCGTCTCAAATGTATTCTATCAAATACAGATCGTATCGTAACGTGGCTGGGATGAGCTACAGTATCCATGAGACCTGAGACTTTTTTTGCAGCCGGAATGAAAATTACTCTTACAGCGGTTACAGAGCATAACAAGCAGGTTTCCTTATCGTGTACCTGGTGTCTACAGGTCTTATCAGGATTAAAAGAAATCACCACTGCGAATCGGTCGTGAATTTTGAGGTCAAATTATACGGAATATATTTTCATTGCGTTCTTTGAGACTTGAGGCATGCGGGTTACTTCTGTCGATCGAGAATTTGCATATACGCAGTTTGACTGCAAACGACTACGCTGAGTTTGTGAGCTTACAGCTTGACGCAAGATAAAATTTTCAGGAAAAAGTGTAAGCTTTCAAGGAAGTGGGTGTGACCATAATACTATACGGGGGACAAGTAATCTATAGGATTTCCAACTGCGAGCATGAATTCCCATCCACCGATACAGCCCGCGGAGATGAAAATCACAGCGATACAGAAAAAAAAAACTATCCCGTTGATCCATTAGACTTTATAACACGTCCACACTCTCATCGGGGTAGTCTGCGCTAAGCCCGGTGACCTGAGAAAACGCGTTATAGGCAACAGGTTCGCAACTCGCTATTGGGATTGTATGAAGGGGGTTTTAGGAATATTTCGTACGAAACATGTATTGCCTTGAATCTCGTGAATAAGCATGTATTCCTTATATACAGCATTAAGGATTTCGTCGATCACATTGTGACTATATTTTGTCCCAACCATTATGCCTTTAGTATGTCAAAGATCCCGTATCCATCGTTGCACGGACGAATTGCATGAGTCTCTGAATGATTAACATTGACGTGATCATAGCGAACGTCTTCCTGTCGCTTTCTTGAACTTTCGGAATAGGATAAATCGTGAAGCCTCGGCCTTTAACCGAGCCAGTGGCAAGTTCGTTGCTAAAGGGTGTAGGGTAATGTTTTTCTCGAAATACCAAGGAATAATGTTTTTCGATGACGAACGTAGCGCTATTATATATCGGTACAGTGGTGGCTATGGGTCTGCTAAATACGTGCGAAATGTGTCGTCTCAAATGTATTCTATCAAATACAGATCGTATCGTAACGTGGCTGGGATGAGCTACAGTATCCATGAGACCTGAGACTTTTTTTGCAGCCGGAATGAAAATTACTCTTACAGCGGTTACAGAGCATAACAAGCAGGTTTCCTTATTGTGTACCTGGTGTCTACAGGTCTTATCAGGATTAAAAGAAATCACCACTGCGAATCGGTCGTGAATTTTGAGGTCAAATTATACGGAATATATTTTCATTGCGTTCTTTGAGACTTGAGGCATGCGGGTTACTTCTGTCGATCGAGAATTTGCATATACGCAGTTTGACTGCAAACGACTACGCTGAGTTTGTGAGCTTACAGCTTGACGCAAGATAAAATTTTCAGGAAAAAGTGTAAGCTTTCAAGGAAGTGGGTGTGACCATAATACTATACGGGGGACAAGTAATCTATAGGATTTCCAACTGCGAGCATGAATTCCCATCCACCGATACAGCCCGCGGAGATGAAAATCACAGCGATACAGAAAAAAAAAACTATCCCGTTGATCCATTAGACTTTATAACACGTCCACACTCTCATCGGGGTAGTCTGCGCTAAGCCCGGTGACCTGAGAAAACGCGTTATAGGCAACAGGTTCGCAACTCGCTATTGGGATTGTATGAAGGGGGTTTTAGGAATATTTCGTACGAAACATGTATTGCCTTGAATCTCGTGAATAAGCATGTATTCCTTATATACAGCATTAAGGATTTCGTCGATCACATTGTGACTATATTTTGTCCCAACCATTATGCCTTTAGTATGTCAAAGATCCCGTATCCATCGTTGCACGGACGAATTGCATGAGTCTCTGAATGATTAACATTGTCGTGATCATAGCAGACGTCTTCCTGTCGCTTTCTTGAACTTTCGGAATAGGATAAATCGTGAAGCCTCGGCCTTTAACCGAGCCAGTGGCAAGTTCGTTGCTAAAGGGTGTAGGGTAATGTTTTTCTCGAAATACCAAGGAATAATGTTTTTCGATGACGAACGTAGCGCTATTATATATCGGTACAGTGGTGGCTATGGGTCTGCTAAATACGTGCGAAATGTGTCGTCTCAAATGTATTCTATCAAATACAGATCGTATCGTAACGTGGCTGGGATGAGCTACAGTATCCATGAGACCTGAGACTTTTTTTGCAGCCGGAATGAAAATTACTCTTACAGCGGTTACAGAGCGTAACAAGCAGGTTTCCTTATTGTGTACCCGGTGTCTACAGGTCTTATCAGGATTAAAAGAAATCACCACTGCGAATCGGTCGTGAATTTTGAGGTCAAATTATACGGAATATATTTTCATTGCGTTCTTTGAGACTTGAGGCATGCGGGTTACTTCTGTCGATCGAGAATTTGCATATACGCAGTTTGACTGCAAACGACTACGCTGAGTTTGTGAGCTTACAGCTTGAGACAAGATAAAATTTTCAGGAAAAAGTGTAAGCTTTCAAGGTAGTGGGTGTGACCATAATACTATACGGGGGACAAGTAATCTATAGGATTTCCAACTGCGAGCATGAATTCCCATCCACCGATACAGCCCGCGGAGATGAAAATCACAGCGATACAGAAAAAAAAAAACTATCCCGTTGATCCATTAGACTTTATAACACGTCCGCACTCTCATCGGGGTAGTCTGCGCTAAGCCCGGTGACCTGAGAAAACGCGTTATAGGTAACAGGTTCGCAACTCGCTATTGGGATTGTATGAAGGGGGTTTTAGGAATTCTTCGTACGAAACATGTATTGCCTTGAATCTCGTGAATAAGCATGTATTCCTTATATACAGCATTAAGGATTTCGTCGATCACATTGTGACTATATTTTGTCCCAACCATTATGCCTTTAGTATGTCAAAGATCCCGTATCCATCGTTGCACGGACGAATTGCATGAGTCTCTGAATGATTAACATTGACGTGATCATAGCGAACGTCTTCCTGTCGCTTTCTTGAACTTTCGGAATAGGATAAATCGTGAAGCCTCGGCCTTTAACCGAGCCAGTGGCAAGTTCGTTGCTAAAGGGTGTAGGGTAATGTTTTTCTCGAAATACCAAGGAATAATGTTTTTCGATGACGAACGTAGCGCTATTATATATCGGTACAGTGGTGGCTATGGGTCTGCTAAATACGTGCGAAATGTGTCGTCTCAAATGTATTCTATCAAATACAGATCGTATCGTAACGTGGCTGGGATGAGCTACAGTATCCATGAGACCTGAGACTTTTTTTGCAGCCGGAATGAAAATTACTCTTACAGCGGTTACAGAGCATAACAAGCAGGTTTCCTTATCGTGTACCTGGTGTCTACAGGTCTTATCAGGATTAAAAGAAATCACCACTGCGAATCGGTCGTGAATTTTGAGGTCAAATTATACGGAATATATTTTCATTGCGTTCTTTGAGACTTGAGGCATGCGGGTTACTTCTGTCGATCGAGAATTTGCATATACGCAGTTTGACTGCAAACGACTACGCTGAGTTTGTGAGCTTACAGCTTGACGCAAGATAAAATTTTCAGGAAAAAGTGTAAGCTTTCAAGGAAGTGGGTGTGACCATAATACTATACGGGGGACAAGTAATCTATAGGATTTCCAACTGCGAGCATGAATTCCCATCCACCGATACAGCCCGCGGAGATGAAAATCACAGCGATACAGAAAAAAAAAACTATCCCGTTGATCCATTAGACTTTATAACACGTCCACACTCTCATCGGGGTAGTCTGCGCTAAGCCCGGTGACCTGAGAAAACGCGTTATAGGCAACAGGTTCGCAACTCGCTATTGGGATTGTATGAAGGGGGTTTTAGGAATATTTCGTACGAAACATGTATTGCCTTGAATCTCGTGAATAAGCATGTATTCCTTATATACAGCATTAAGGATTTCGTCGATCACATTGTGACTATATTTTGTCCCAACCATTATGCCTTTAGTATGTCAAAGATCCCGTATCCATCGTTGCACGGACGAATTGCATGAGTCTCTGAATGATTAACATTGTCGTGATCATAGCAGACGTCTTCCTGTCGCTTTCTTGAACTTTCGGAATAGGATAAATCGTGAAGCCTCGGCCTTTAACCGAGCCAGTGGCAAGTTCGTTGCTAAAGGGTGTAGGGTAATGTTTTTCTCGAAATACCAAGGAATAATGTTTTTCGATGACGAACGTAGCGCTATTATATATTGGTACAGTGGTGGCTATGGGTCTGCTAAATACGTGCGAAATGTGTCGTCTCAAATGTATTCTATCAAATACAGATCGTATCGTAACGTGGCTGGGATGAGCACAGTATCCATGAGACCTGAGACTTTTTTGCAGCCGGAATGAAAATTACTCTTACAGCGGTTACAGAGCATAACAAGCAGGTTTCCTTATTGTGTACCTGGTGTCTACAGGTCTTATCAGGATTAAAAGAAATCACCACTGCGAATCGGTCGTGAATTTTGAGGTCAAATTATACGCAATATATTTTCATTGCGTTCTTTGAGACTTGAGGCATGCGGGTTACTTCTGTCGATCGAGAATTTGCATATACGCAGTTTGACTGCAAACGACTACGCTGAGTTTGTGAGCTTACAGCTTGAGGCAAGATAAAATTTTCAGGAAAAAGTGTAAGCTTTCAAGGTAGTGGGTGTGACCATAATACTATACGGGGGACAAGTAATCTATAGGATTTCCAACTGCGAGCATGAATTCCCATCCACCGATACAGCCCGCGGAGATGGAAATCACAGCGATACAGAAAAAAAAAAAATATCCCGTTGATCCATCAGACTTTATAACACGTCCGCACTCTCATCGGGGTAGTCTGCGCTAAGCCCGGTGACCTGAGAAAACGCGTTATAGGCAACAGGTTCGCAACTCGCTATTGGGATTGTATGAAGGGGGTTTTAGGAATTCTTCGTACGAAACATGTATTGCCTTGAATCTCGTGAATAAGCATGTATTCCTTATATACAGCATTAAGGATTTCGTCGATCACATTGTGACTATATTTTGTCCCAACCATTATGCCTTTAGTATGTCAAAGATCCCGTATCCATCGTTGCACGGACGAATTGCATGAGTCTCTGAATGATTAACATTGACGTGATCATAGCGAACGTCTTCCTGTCGCTTTCTTGAACTTTCGGAATAGGATAAATCGTGAAGCCTCGGCCTTTAACCGAGCCAGTGGCAAGTTCGTTGCTAAAGGGTGTAGGGTAATGTTTTTCTCGAAATACCAAGGAATAATGTTTTTCGATGACGAACGTAGCGCTATTATATATCGGTACAGTGGTGGCTATGGGTCTGCTAAATACGTGCGAAATGTGTCGTCTCAAATGTATTCTATCAAATACAGATCGTATCGTAACGTGGCTGGGATGAGCTACAGTATCCATGAGACCTGAGACTTTTTTTGCAGCCGGAATGAAAATTACTCTTACAGCGGTTACAGAGCGTAACAAGCAGGTTTCCTTATTGTGTACCCGGTGTCTACAGGTCTTATCAGGATTAAAAGAAATCACCACTGCGAATCGGTCGTGAATTTTGAGGTCAAATTATACGGAATATATTTTCATTGCGTTCTTTGAGACTTGAGGCATGCGGGTTACTTCTGTCGATCGAGAATTTGCATATACGCAGTTTGACTGCAAACGACTACGCTGAGTTTGTGAGCTTACAGCTTGAGACAAGATAAAATTTTCAGGAAAAAGTGTAAGCTTTCAAGGTAGTGGGTGTGACCATAATACTATACGGGGGACAAGTAATCTATAGGATTTCCAACTGCGAGCATGAATTCCCATCCACCGATACAGCCCGCGGAGATGAAAATCACAGCGATACAGAAAAAAAAAAACTATCCCGTTGATCCATTAGACTTTATAACACGTCCGCACTCTCATCGGGGTAGTCTGCGCTAAGCCCGGTGACCTGAGAAAACGCGTTATAGGTAACAGGTTCGCAACTCGCTATTGGGATTGTATGAAGGGGGTTTTAGGAATTCTTCGTACGAAACATGTATTGCCTTGAATCTCGTGAATAAGCATGTATTCCTTATATACAGCATTAAGGATTTCGTCGATCACATTGTGACTATATTTTGTCCCAACCATTATGCCTTTAGTATGTCAAAGATCCCGTATCCATCGTTGCACGGACGAATTGCATGAGTCTCTGAATGATTAACATTGACGTGATCATAGCGAACGTCTTCCTGTCGCTTTCTTGAACTTTCGGAATAGGATAAATCGTGAAGCCTCGGCCTTTAACCGAGCCAGTGGCAAGTTCGTTGCTAAAGGGTGTAGGGTAATGTTTTTCTCGAAATACCAAGGAATAATGTTTTTCGATGACGAACGTAGCGCTATTATATATCGGTACAGTGGTGGCTATGGGTCTGCTAAATACGTGCGAAATGTGTCGTCTCAAATGTATTCTATCAAATACAGATCGTATCGTAACGTGGCTGGGATGAGCTACAGTATCCATGAGACCTGAGACTTTTTTTGCAGCCGGAATGAAAATTACTCTTACAGCGGTTACAGAGCATAACAAGCAGGTTTCCTTATTGTGTACCTGGTGTCTACAGGTCTTATCAGGATTAAAAGAAATCACCACTGCGAATCGGTCGTGAATTTTGAGGTCAAATTATACGGAATATATTTTCATTGCGTTCTTTGAGACTTGAGGCATGCGGGTTACTTCTGTCGATCGAGAATTTGCATATACGCAGTTTGACTGCAAACGACTACGCTGAGTTTGTGAGCTTACAGCTTGAGGCAAGATAAAATTTTCAGGAAAAAGTGTAAGCTTTCAAGGTAGTGGGTGTGACCATAATACTATACGGGGGACAAGTAATCTATAGGATTTCCAACTGCGTGCATGAATTCCCATCCACCGATACAGCCCGCGGAGATGAAAATCACAGCGATACAGAAAAAAAAAACTATCCCGTTGATCCATTAGACTTTATAACACGTCCGCACACTCATCGGGGTAGTCTGCGCTAAGCCCGGTGACCTGAGAAAACGCGTTATAGGCAACAGGTTCGCAACTCGCTATTGGGATTGTATGAAGGGGGTTTTAGGAATTCTTCGTACGAAACATGTATTGCCTTGAATCTCGTGAATAAGCATGTATTCCTTATATACAGCATTAAGGATTTCGTCGATCACATTGTGACTATATTTTGTCCCAACCATTATGCCTTTAGTATGTCAAAGATCCCGTATCCATCGTTGCACGGACGAATTGCATGAGTCTCTGAATGATTAACATTGACGTGATCATAGCGAACGTCTTCCTGTCGCTTTCTTGAACTTTCGGAATAGGATAAATCGTGAAGCCTCGGCCTTTAACCGAGCCAGTGGCAAGTTCGTTGCTAAAGGGTGTAGGGTAATGTTTTTCTCGAAATACCAAGGAATAATGTTTTTCGATGACGAACGTAGCGCTATTATATATTGGTTCAGTGGTGGCTATGGGTCTGCTAAATACGTGCGAAATGTGTCGTCTCAAATGTATTCTATCAAATACAGATCGTATCGTAACGTGGCTGGGATGAGCACAGTATCCATGAGACCTGAGACTTTTTTGCAGCCGGAATGAAAATTACTCTTACAGCGGTTACAGAGCATAACAAGCAGGTTTCCTTATTGTGTACCTGGTGTCTACAGGTCTTATCAGGATTAAAAGATCTCACCACTGCGAATCGGTCGTGAATTTTGAGGTCAAATTATACGGAATATATTTTCATTGCGTTCTTTGAGACTTGAGGCATGCGGGTTACTTCTGTCGATCGAGAATTTGCATATACGCAGTTTGACTGCAAACGACTACGCTGAGTTTGTGAGCTTACAGCTTGAGGCAAGATAAAATTTTCAGGAAAAAGTGTAAGCTTTCAAGGTAGTGGGTGTGACCATAATACTATACGGGGGACAAGTAATCTATAGGATTTCCAACTGCGAGCATGAATTCCCATCCACCGATACAGCCCGCGGAGATGAAAATCACAGCGATACAGAAAAAAAAAAACTATCCCGTTGATCCATTAGACTTTATAACACGTCCGCACTCTCATCGGGGTAGTCTGCGCTAAGCCCGGTGACCTGAGAAAACGCGTTATAGGCAACAGGTTCGCAACTCGCTATTGGGATTGTATGAAGGGGGTTTTAGGAATTCTTCGTACGAAACATGTATTGCCTTGAATCTCGTGAATAAGCATGTATTCCTTATATACAGCATTAAGGATTTCGTCGATCACATTGTGACTATATTTTGTCCCAACCATTATGCCTTTAGTATGTCAAAGATCCCGTATCCATCGTTGCACGGACGAATTGCATGAGTCTCTGAATGATTAACATTGACGTGATCATAGCGAACGTCTTCCTGTCGCTTTCTTGAACTTTCGGAATAGGATAAATCGTGAAGCCTCGGCCTTTAACCGAGCCAGTGGCAAGTTCGTTGCTAAAGGGTGTAGGGTAATGTTTTTCTCGAAATACCAAGGAATAATGTTTTTCGATGACGAACGTAGCGCTATTATATATTGGTACAGTGGTGGCTATGGGTCTGCTAAATACGTGCGAAATGTGTCGTCTCAAATGTATTCTATCAAATACAGATCGTATCGTAACGTGGCTGGGATGAGCACAGTATCCATGAGACCTGAGACTTTTTTGCAGCCGGAATGAAAATTACTCTTACAGCGGTTACAGAGCATAACAAGCAGGTTTCCTTATTGTGTACCTGGTGTCTACAGGTCTTATCAGGATGAAAAGAAATCACCACTGCGAATCGGTCGTGAATTTTGAGGTCAAATTATACGGAATATATTTTCATTGCGTTCTTTGAGACTTGAGGCATGCGGGTTACTTCTGTCGATCGAGAATTTGCATATACGCAGTTTGACTGCAAACGACTACGCTGAGTTTGTGAGCTTACAGCTTGAGGCAAGATAAAATTTTCAGGAAAAAGTGTAAGCTTTCAAGGTAGTGGGTGTGACCATAATACTATACGGGGGACAAGTAATCTATAGGATTTCCAACTGCGAGCATGAATTCCCATCCACCTATACAGCCCGCGGAGATGAAAATCACAGCGATACAGAAAAAAAAAACTATCCCGTTGATCCATTAGACTTTATAACACGTCCGCACTCTCATCGGGGTAGTCTGCGCTAAGCCCGGTGACCTGAGAAAACGCGTTATAGGCAACAGGTTCGCAACTCGCTATTGGGATTGTATGAAGGGGGTTTTAGGAATTCTTCGTACGAAACATGTATTGCCTTGAATCTCGTGAATAAGCATGTATTCCTTATATACAGCATTAAGGATTTCGTCGATCACATTGTGACTATATTTTGTCCCAACCATTATGCCTTTAGTATGTCAAAGATCCCGTATCCATCGTTGCACGGACGAATTGCATGAGTCTCTGAATGATTAACATTGTCGTGATCATAGCAGACGTCTTCCTGTCGCTTTCTTGAACTTTCGGAATAGGATAAATCGTGAAGCCTCGGCCTTTAACCGAGCCAGTGGCAAGTTCGTTGCTAAAGGGTGTAGGGTAATGTTTTTCTCGAAATACCAAGGAATAATGTTTTTCGATGACGAACGTAGTGCTATTATATATGGGTACAGTGGTGGCTATGGGTCTGCTAAATACGTGCGAAATGTGTCGTCTCAAATGTATTCTATCAAATACAGATCGTATCGTAACGTGGCTGGGATGAGCACAGTATCCATGAGACCTGAGACTTTTTTGCAGCCGGAATGAAAATTACTCTTACAGCGGTTACAGAGCATAACAAGCAGGTTTCCTTATTGTGTACCTGGTGTCTACAGGTCTTATCAGGATTAAAAGAAATCACCACTGCGAATCGGTCGTGAATTTTGAGGTCAAATTATACGGAATATATTTTCATTGCGTTCTTTGAGACTTGAGGCATGCGGGTTACTTCTGTCGATCGAGAATTTGCATATACGCAGTTTGACTGCAAACGTCAACGCTGAGTGTGTGAGCTTACAGCTCGAGGTAAGATAAAGTTTTTAGGGAAAATTTAACCTTTTAATGTCGTGGGTGTGAACATAACACTATGCGGGGGACAATTAATCTATCGGATTTCCAACTGCGAGCACGAATTCCCATCTACCGATGCAGCCCGCGGAGTTAAAAATCACAACGATACAGAAAAAAATACTATCCCATTGACTTTATTATTAATAAATTATTATTATTAAACTATCTATGATTAAACTATTATTAAACTCTAATGATTAAACTATTAAATTATTATTATTAATATTATTATTAAACATTCCATTAGACTTTAAAACACGTCCGCACTTTCATCGGTGTAGTCTGCGTAAAGCCCGGCGACCTGATTAAACGGATTATAGGCAACAAGTTTCGTAACTCGCTATTGGGATGGTATGAAGGGTTTAAGGAAATCTCCGTACGCAACACGTATTGCCTTGAATCTCGTGAATACGCATATTTTAAAGGCAAAATGGTTCCGACAAAATATAGATACAATCTGATCGACGGAATCCTCAATGCTCTGAATAAAGGGTACATGCCTACCCACGAGATTCAAGGGAACACTTGTTTCGTGCGAAAAATGCCTGAAACCCTTGGTGATATCCCAATCGCGAGTTTCGAAAATTGTTGCCTAATGCGTTTTTTCAGGTCGCCATCAGGCTTTGCGCAGACCACACCGATAAGAGTGCAGACGTGTTTTAAAGTGTAATCAATCGACGTGATTTTTTTTTTTTTTTCTGTATCGCTGTGATTTTTAACTCCGCGGGCTGTATCGGTAGATGGAAATTCATGCCCGCAGTTGGAAATCCGATAGATTACTTGTCCCCCGTATAGTGTTATGGTCACACCCACTACATTGAAAGGTTATGCTTTTCCCGAAAAATTTTATCTTGCCTCAAGCTGTAAGCTCACTAACTCAGCGTAGTCGTTTGCAGTCAATCTGCGTATATGCAAATTCTGAATAGACAGAAATTACCCGCATGCCTCAAGTCTTAAATAACGCAATGAAAATTTTTTCCGAATAATTTAATCTCAAAATTCACAACCCATTCGCAGTGGTAATTTTTTTTAATCCTCATACTGTAGACACCAGGTACATAATAAGGAAACCTGCTTGTTATGCTGTGTAATTATTTGTGTAACTATGCTGTGAGAATAATTTTCATTCTGGCTGCAAAAAAAGTCTCAGGTCTCATGGATACTGTAACTTGTCTCAGTTACGCTACGATAGTGTCTGTATTTGATGGAATACATTTGAGATGACACATTTCGCACGTATTTAGCAGACCCACCACTGTACGAATATATAATATTGGTACGTTCGTCATCGAAAAACATTATTCCTTGATATTTTGAAAAAAAACACAACCCTACACCCCTTTGCAACGAACTTGCCACTGGTTCAGTTAAAAGCCGAGGCTTCACGATTTATTCTTTTCTGAAAGTTCATGAAAGCGACAGGAAGACGTTTGATACGATCATGACAATGTTTATCATTCTGAGACTGATGCAATTCGTCCGTGCAACGATGTCTACGGGATTTTTGGCATCCTAAAGGCAAAATGGTTGGGACAAAATAGAGTCACAATCTGATCGACGAAATCCTCAATGCTGTAAATAAGGAATACATGCTTATTTACGAGATTCAAAGCAATACATGTTTCGTACGAAAAATTCCTAAAACCCTCCATACAATCCCAATAGCGAGTTGCGCAACTTGCTGCCTAATGCGTTTTCTCAGGTCGCCGGGCTTTACGCAGACTACACCGATGAGAGTGCGGACGTGTTTTAAAGTCAGATGAATCAACGGGATAGTTTTCTTTTTCTGTATGGTTGTGATTTTCAACTCTGCGGGCTGCATCGGTAGATGGGAATTCACGCTCGCAGTTAAAAATCCTCTAGATTACTTGTCCCTCGCATAGTGTTATGTTTACATCCACGACATTGAAAGGTGATACTTTTTCCTGAAAATTTTATCTTTCGCAAGCTGTAAGCTCACAAACTCAGCGTAGTCGTTTGCAGTCAAACTGTGTATATGCAAATTCTCGATCGACAGAAATAACCCGCATGCCTCAAATCTCAAATAACGCAATGAAAGTATTTTCCGAATAATTTGATCTTAAAATTCAAGACCCGATCGCAGCGCATAGTGATTTCTTTTAATCTTGATGATAACACCTGTAGACACCATGCATGTACACAATAAGTAAACCTGCTTGCTATTCTGTACAATTGCTGTGTTAGTAATTTTCATTCTGGCTGCAAAAAAGTTTCAGGTCTCATGGATACTGTATGCTCATCTCAGCCACACTACGATATAATTATTACTTGATGAAATACATTTCAGACGATCGTGCGAAATGTGTTGACACATTTCACCCGTATTCAGCAGACCCATAGCCACCGCTGAACCAATATATAATATCGGTACGTCGGCATCAAAAAACATTATTCTTTGATATTTCGAGAAAAAACATTGCAAAGGGGAGAAAAACATTGCAAAGGGGTGTACCCTTTGCAACCAACTTGCCGCTGGCTCGGATAGAAGCCGAGGCTTTACCTTTTATCCTATTCCAACAGTTTATGAAAGCCACAGGAAGACGCTTGGTATGATCCCGACAATGTTAATCATTCAGAGACTCATGCAATTCGTCCGTGCAACGATGGATACGGGATTTTTGCCATACTAAAGGCAAAATGGTTGGGACAAAATATGGTCACAATGTGATCGACGAAATCCTCAATGCTGTAAATAAGAAATACATGCTTATTCACGAGATTCAAGGCAATACATGTTTCGTACGGAGAATTCCTAAAACCCTCTTCATACAATCCCAATAGCGAGTTGCGAATCTTGTTGCCTATAACGCGTTTTCTCAGGTCACCGGGCTTAGCGCAGACTACCCCGATGAGAGTGCGGACGTGTTATAAAGTCTGATGGATCAACGGGATAGTTTTCTTTTTCTGTATCGCTGTGATTTTCAACTCCGCGGGCTGTATCGGTAGATGGGAATTCATGCTCGCAGTTGGAAATCCTATAGATTACTTGTCCCTCGTATAGTATTATGGTCACACCCACTTCATTGCAAGGTTACACTTTTTCCTGAAAATTTTGTCTTGCCTCAAGCTGTAAGCTCACAAACTCAGCGTAATCGTTTGCAGTCAAACTGCGTCTATGCGAGCTCTCGATAGACAGAAATAACCCGCATGCCTCAAATTTGAAGTAACGCAATGAAAATATTTTCCGAATAATTTGATCTCAAAATTCACGACCCATTCGCCGTGATGATTTCTTTTAATCCTGATAACACTTGTAGACACCAGGTACACAATAAGGCAACCTGTTTGTTATGCTGTGTAATTGCTGTGAGAGTAACTTTCATTCTGGCTGCAAAAAAAGTCTCAGGTCTTATGGATACTGTAGCTCATCTCAGCCACGCTACGATAGATTTTGGTACTCAGATTTTCTAAACATGCATATAAGTTGCTAAATGATTACATACGTATATTTTGTCGTTGTTATGAGGTCATAGAAAGGTTATGCTGGAAAAAAAAATCCTGCACAGATTTCTCGATAGGATTTTATTTTTTTCGGAGGGGGACCTGGACTTATGACCTACCTATCTGTCCTCCTATCTGCCTAACACGCTATACCCACTACGCTATCGACTGCTCATGAAATTTGGTAATTCATACCATGTGTTTGACACGGCATCCAGCATTGTGAACGGGATGTGCACAAACTTAAAATCGGCATGTACATGAAGCGTGCATGAAGTGTGCATGAAGCGTGCATTAAGTATGTCAAAGAGGTCTAGGCTCAAAGCGTACGTGGGTGAACTGTGACAAATCCTCCAGGACGCGTGCAGTCAATTCCCACAAACCTGACGAATATTTTTTGCCCACTTTATTTTTACCTGGGTAAGGCGAGCTAATATGTTGGCGATGTGCGCGAATGTTCATCCCCTGAACGTCCAGCAAGTGACTGTGTGAAAACACTCCAGGAAGCGTGCAGTAACTTTTCACAAACCTGACGTATAGCTGGAACGAGGCTAAAAACTCGAATTCAAGTTCGGTTTAGAGTTTCATCCGAAACAATGTTTGAACCGTAGGCTGAGAAATGGTTTAAAATTAATGGAGAATGTAGGTTTCAAATTTGACCGGGGCACACTACTTCGACTTTACGTGTGTGTGTCGACCCTGAAGGAACATACCGTATCTAAAATATATTATGATGATAGAAGTATTTTATTATGTGTTATTCTATAATGGTTGATTGGTGTTCACGGAACCAGGTATTTTTTCTGGTTTCAAGGTAACGATGAGCATGTTGTTTTTTATAGATAGTTCTCATAAACAACTTTTCGACCTCTAATAGTTGTTATGGGGACATTTTCCCGTTACCTACCGACAATATATGTATGTAATTACGGGGACAGTCCTCATATCGAACCCTGGACATATGGACGTATGGGGACAGTCCTCATAAGTACCAAGTGTCCTCCATTTCGCACGTATTTAGCAGACCCATAGCCACCACTGTATCATAGTCCTACCACTGTACCAGCCACCACTGTACCAATGACCCTGAAGGAACACCGTATCTAAAATATATATTATCATAATGGAAGTATTTTATTATTTGTTATTCTATAATGGTTGATCGGTGTTCACGGAACCAGATATTTTTTTCTGTTTACGAGGTAACATTGAGCATATTATTTTTTTTATAGAAAGTTCTCATAAACAACCTTCCAACCTCTAACAGTTGTTATGGGGACATGTCCCCGTAACCTACCGACAATATATGTATGTAATTACGGGGACAGTCCTCATATCCAACCCTGGACGTATGGACGTATGGGGACAGTCCTCATAAGTACCAAGTGCCCTGGTAAGCTCCCTTACTTCTCAATAAATGTCCTCATAACCGACGTTGGGTATATATATATATATATATATGTATATATACATATATGTGTGTGTGTGTATATTAGGGTGGTTAAAAAAAATCGATATTTTTTTTTCTCGAAGCTCCATCTAGAATCGTTAAAACATAAAAAAAAGTAATTTTCCCCAATGTAGGATTTTAAAAAATTGAGATAGCGCTCGAGCGACTTTTCGGTTTTTTTTGCTATTTGTTGAAAATCGCGACGTGAATTTTTTTTTTTCTCCCATCTCATAAAGTGTTTGTATTTAGCAGAATCATTTTTTTTTTCCTTTTAGTAATCTGAAATTTTTTTTCAAGCTGCTTCAAGTAATTTATTTGCTGCTTTTTCGGCTTTTTTAGATGAAAATCATGAAATTAACAATAGTTCAGCTTCGAATGTCAATTTTTTTCTTTTTTACAAAATAAGAGGTGTGTACCTTAAAAAAAAAAAACATTTTTTGCTCCAAATTTTCGTGAAAATAAAAAATCGTGAATCATGAAAAAAAAACTTGCGAACTTGCCATTGTTTGCATCACCGTTCGCCAGTTTTTTTCATGATTCATGATTTTCGATTTTCATGAAAATTTGGAACGAAAAATGTTTTTTTTTTTTAAGGTACACACCTCTTATTTTGTAAAAAAGAAAAAAATTGACATTCGAAGCTGAACTATTGTTAATTTCATGATTTTCATCTAAAAAAGCCGAAAAAGCAGCAAATAAATTACTTGAAGCAGCTTGAAAAAAAAAAAATTCAGATTACTAAAATAAAAAAAAAATAATGATTCTGCTAAATACAAACACTTTATGCTATGGGAGCAAAAAAAAAAAAATTTCACGTCGCAATTTTCAACAAATAGCAGAAAAAAACCGAAAAGTCGCTTGAGCACTATATAAATTTTTTTTTTTCTTCATCCTAAATTTGAGGAAAATTTCTTTTTTTTTGATGTTCCAACATTTTTCGATGGAGCTCCGAGAACAAAAAAAATCGATTTTTTTTTAACCACCCTAATGTATTTATGTACATGGGGCATTCCACGTCATTTCAGCGAGTCATCGGCCTGACCTTTTCGGATTCAGTTGACGAATTTTCTTTGGGCATATTTTGGTCAACAAGAAGGTAGTTTTTTTCAGATTTTTTGTCACTCGTTTTACCCCATAAAATAATGTTTTTTCCCATAACTTTTGAGTGAAAATAAATTTGGACCAGGTTTAAAATTCTGAAACGTTTTTCATCGAATCTATGAATAAAAAAAAAAGTATGTTCATCGCCGTTAGAGAGTGGGTGGACAATAATTTATATATTTTTTTCTTTAATTTAAAAAAAAAAAAAAAACATATATTATTGTCAGCCCACTCTCTAACTGCGACAACAGTACTTTCTTTAATTCCTAGATTCTACGGAAAAAGTTTCAGAATTTTAAACCTGGTCCGAATTTATTCTCACTCAAAAGTTATGGGAAAAAACATTATTTTATGGTGTAAAACGATTGATAAAAATCTGAAAAAAACTTCCTTTTTTTTGGACCAAAATATGTCTAAAAAAAATTCGTCAACCGAATCCGAGGAGGTCAGGACGATGACTCGCTGAAATGACGTGGAATGCCCCATATATATGAATAATTGCAAACAATGAATCAGTGTTCATCACATAATATTTTTCCAATTCTGACGTCACAGCAATCACAAAACTTTATTGGTGATGATCATTATATGATTATATCCGATTACTAGATTTGTTTCAACGCCCTTCAAACGACGGGAAAAAAAATGAAAATTCAAATCGGAATCGCTTGTTACGATTCCTAGTTGTAAATGCAACGAATTTCACTAATTTTCGAGTGATTTTGCGATAATAATTTGTGTAATTCAGACAGGAATCCAGGTCAATTTCAATAAACTCCGATTGATTCAAAATAATTTCCGTCAATTCTGCCGAATCTGAATCAATTTCAGCTAACTACGTTCATTATTAATTCAATTTTTCCTAATTATGTCCAGTTTCAAAAGAAAAAAATTCAATTGAACTCGTTTCATTTCAAAATAATTCAACTAGTTGATGTTAATTTGCAATAATTTGCACCAATTCACAATGCCATTGACACGTCAATTCGATAAGTTATTTCTTCGTCGTTTGATTAATGTTCGCGGATATTTTGAGCAATTATGTGATTTTAAACAGATGCAGGAGGTTCGTGGAAAACACGAAAATACCGTGCGGTACATACACGCGGGGTATGAGTACCACATTGATACAACCTCGCCACACCTGTATCGATGTTCGACGAGAAAAATAACGAAATGTCGAGCTGCTGCAGAGGTCATTGGAGTAGCACCGAATCGGCAAGTTCACGTGTACGAGCCGCACGACTGCCACCCACCAAATCCAACGGTTTATGAGGAGGCATTGATGAGAGAGGCCATGATCAACTTGGCTATCGAAACCAATGATACACCAAAATATATATTTGACAGGATTTGCGCAAGGTTTGGATATAGTTCCTAAAGGGACACCCCGAGTTGAGAGTCCTCCTTCTAAAATCTAAAAAAAATGCTGGACAACGAACCCCAAAAAAAAATTTCAGCTGCGGCTAATCGTCCGTTTTCAAGATATCGATTTTTGAAAATTGATCGATTAACAAGCGCGTGTAAATCTATATCGATCATAGCGCGCACTCTTATCCCTACTCTCTCGACGTGTAAGGATACGTTTGTCACGCGTAGCACACACACACACACACACGCACACACATACACGCACGCACGCACGCACACACACACACACACACACACACACACACACACACACACACACACACACACACACACACACACACACACACACACACACACACACACACACACACACACACACACGCACACACACACACACACACACACACACACACACACACATCCAATCCCAAACCCCCATACCCAAGTGCGCGCACACTCACCCACACACATTCACGCACGCGCGCCCGCGCAACATGCACTCGCACCCATACACATACGCGCACACACGCAAACGCACACATACATACAGGCATTCATCTGAAAATGGTTTGAGGTGACTCTCTCGACTTTGAAACGTGGAGATCTAGTGAAAACTCAATCTCTTATTGTCGGGGTGATGACAATATTTTTTCATTTCTCTGCAAACAGAGAAGTGGGAAATTGATAATTTCCGTAGGTTCAACGTCTCTTTCGACGTGAAGTAAAGCTCGAGTATATCAGATTCTCAATTTGATTCGCAGAAATCCTGTAGAAATCGCACGAAAAATGCAGTTTCCGTGTATCAAAAGTGCGATACAGCGAGCGCGTAAAAAAATAAGACCGGTCATACCTGCTACCTTGGAGGATCTGGGAGTGGTTCTTAACGATTACCAACCGACATCGAACACTTATCGCGGCGTTGTCGAGGGGGAGGATGGTAGTATTGCGCTGATATTCGTCAGTGACGAAATGTTGGAGGTCCTCGGTACCGCCAGCGAAATATATGTCGATGGCACTTTCAAGGTAATTCTCTGTAATCACTGTAGGTAACATGCCTATTTTTTCATAAAAAATATCTTTCATTTTTTCAAAATTGTATTAAGCTGTATTTTTTTTTTTACTTCCATTTTTTTCCGAATAGTGATTCTTTAATGAACTTCTACACAGAAAAAACTATTCTTAAATCAAGGCCAAAAATATTCTTGGATAAAATATACAAATATTCTTAATATAAGAATATTTTAATTCTCGAATCAAGAATATTTCCATTCTTGATTCAAGCGTCAAATTGTTATTGAATTCAGAATGCTATACTTGATTCAATAATAGTTTTTTATATGTGTACGCATTTTTAGAATTTCATTCGAAAAACTAAAAATCTCGGATTTCCCTAACAAATTCTATAAAATCATAGAAAGAATTATCGCCAAAGGTGCTTTAACCACCAATTTTGAGACCCCTTCATTCACAGTGGGACCGCCACGGTCCAACGTTACAAATAATTACCTCAGAGCTAAAAATTGATACTTAGAGGTTTTGGGAGTCGCTGATCGCGAATTTGAAGCTATAATTTGATAATTCCTAAATTCAAGATGGTGGATGAACAATTGGAAGAAATTTTAAAACTTTCATTAGCCAGGGCGGAACTTTTTTTTTGCTCTTTTTTTGTTTTTTGTTTTTTTTTAACTTTTTTTTTTCAATTGTTTTTTTTTTTTCGCTTGTTTCTTTTTCCTGCTTTTTCTCATTATTGAATATGTTTATTTACGATAGTCAGCAAAGCAATTCTTTGAATTATTGAGGCAAATTCACGATCAGCGATCCTAAAACCCTCGAGTGCAAAATTTCAGGCCAAAATATCGAGTAGAAAAATGTATGACTGAAAGGGTTAAATCAAGCAATGAAATAGTTTTAAGGTAGTACTAGCGCGACCGGTGGGGGGAATTAGCGGAAACGTAGACGCGGCGGAGCGCGGCGAGCGAGCACGCATGAAACAAGAGAGAGAGTCGCCGCGGGCCGCTCATAATCTGACGCACGCAAAAAATTTCCTTAAAATCGATAATTTTATGTCAAAAGGTTCCGCAACCCCCATTTTTTATGGAATGTATGTAATCGTGATAGTTTTCTGAAAATTTAACAGTTTTAATATTGATCGTATCTAATCATGAAAGATACGAATTTCTGTTTCAAAGTTGCGTCAGCCCAGAATTCGGATATGGTGTGGGATAAATATGTGGATTTTACGAATTAATTACTCGCGTAAAGAGTCGGTGACCCATTTTTAAATTTTACAGGCGTTATCTTATACACTTCTGCTACGCCATATAAAAAATTCAGATTTTTATCTAATCCTTAAGCTTGTGCGAGTACTACCTTAATTCAAGATAAATAATATTTTTATCGAGAATATGCGTGTCATTTGTGATTGGGAACAAAATATATGTATAATACTCTCAATTCATGAATCAAAACTTTTTAGATTCAATTCATTGGTCAGTCAAAAATAATTATTGTGGTCACAAATATAAGTCCTTCATTCAGGGCTGAGAATCATTCTTGAACCGAGAGTGTTTTATTTTCATGCGCATGTGGAGATTATTTAGCTTACCAAATTTCCTTTGAGGAAATTTTTCAGGTTTCGATGGTCAGATAACAGTTGTCCACATTTGAATCATTTCCCAATGAAAATTTCGCTTTTCTGCAAATATATGATGGCGAACGCCTATATTAAATGCATACAATAATTTTCAGGTGGCACCCACTCGACCGCCGATCGCTCAATTGTACACCGTACACGTGCGAGTAATGGATACCGTACGTTCCTCCCTTATTTATAACCTTTCCGAAAAGTGAATAACACATAACGTATGTCTATGAATACAATTTTTAGGGTATCGCTGCTGTGTACGCCCTATGCAGCTCACGTACGATGGCGCTCTACAACGCGATTTTCGCGAAAATTGTGGAACTCGCTCCCGGTATTGCCGCAACTCTCCGATTCGTAATGGGAGATTATGAACGGGCCGCGATGGGTGCTATTCGGAACATATTTCCTCAAGCCAGCATCCACGGATGTTGGTTCCACTTCAATCAGGTAAAATACGCAATTCTATTCATCTGACTAAATTTTTATTAAATTCATTTCTATTTGATATTACAAATGAGGAATCCCCAACAAAAACGGAACGACAGTAATTTTTGACTCGGGTGAAGTTGACTGCACGAGACGAAGGCGAGGGCGAAGCCCGAGCTAAAGTTCCGTCCTTGCAGCATAATTTACTATCGGGCGATTAAAAAAAAATCGACATTTTTTTTTTCACGGAGCTCCATCGAAAAACGTCGGAACATAAGAAAAAAAGTAATTTTACGAAAATTCAGGATTAAAAAAAAAAATTTTAACAGTACTCAAGCGACTTTTCGGTTTTTTCTGCTATTTGTTGAAAATCGCAACGTGAAATTTTTGTTTTTTGCTCCCAATAGCATAAAGTATTTGTATTTAACAGAATCATTATTTTTTTTCATTTTAGTAATCTAAAATTTCGTTTCAAGCTGCCTCAAGTAATTTATTTGGTGCTTTTTCGGCTTTTTAGCTGAAAATCATAAAATTAACAATAGTTCAGCTACAAAATTCAATGATTTTCTTTTTTACAAAATAAGAGGTGTGTACATTAAAAAAAAAAAAAAAAAAAAAAAAAAAAAACATTTTTCGCTCCAAATTTTCGTGAAAATCGAATATAATGAATCATGAAAAAAACTTGCGAACTTGCTATTGTTTACATAACCGTTCGCAAGTTTTTTTCATGATTCATTATATTCGATTTTCACGAAAATTTGGAGCGAAAAATGTTTTTTTTTTTTTTTTTTTTTTTTTTTTAATGTACACACCTCTTATTTTGTAAAAAAAGAAAAAAATTGACATTTGTAGCTGAACTATTGTTAATTTTATGATTTTCAGCTAAAAAAGTCGAAAAAGCATCAATTAAATTACTTAAAGCAGCTTGAAAAAAAATTTCAGATTACTAAAATTAAAAAAATTTATGATTCTGCTAAATACAAACACTTTATGCTATGGGAGCAAAAAAAAAAATTTCACGTCGCGATGTTCAACAAATAGCAGAAAAAACCGAAAAGTCGCTTGAGCACTATGTAAATTTTTTTTTAATCCTAAATTTGGGGAAAATTACTTTTTTTTTTATGTTCTAACAGTTTTCGATGGAGCTCCGAGAAAAAAAATATCGATTTTTTTTTATCACCCTAATATATATATATACATATAATATATATACACTACCGTACATAAGTATGGAAACACTCGCCCCAGATCCGAGCCACACAAGAAGTTGTATTGCACTTTGAAAAATGATGATATCTCAATTTCTCAAGCGGCGTTCTAAAGAGGACATATTTAGCTTCATTTACCTTTTTTGGAAAATTTTTTGCGATTTTTTTTGAGCCCGGTACGCACTTTGAAAGATGGTCATTTTTTGGCTTTTTTTGGAGGGTGGAAATTTTCCCGCATATCTCGTAAAAAAATTTTTTCAACTTTTTTTCCGTGGAAAACTTGAATCGGGGAGTACAACCTTCAATCTCATTTTTTGGAAAATTTTTTACGATTTTTTTTCGCAATGATATTCAACTTTTTGCAAAAAACAACCATATTTATAAGGGGTAGTCTCACTCTGAAACTACTGGGTTTTCGAAAAATTACTAAGAGGTTAAAAAGTTGCATACAATCATTTTGGATGTATCACATTTTTTTCAGAATTAAAAAAACAAATTCGGAAAAAAAAAATTTTTTTTAAATTAAAAACATTTTTTTTTGAAAATTTTTTCTTGAATCAACGAAATATTTATTTTATCGTGAAAAATCGGGTCTCTTACCTCATCGACACGGCTTTTTCATCGAAAAAGCCATCTTGGGTCAGTTCGGAGCAGGGTCAAATGGACAAATTGATCGAGCGGATGCCACGTCTCGTCAAAGCTGTAATCGCAGCGAAAGGTGGCTTTTTCGATGAAAAAGCCGTGTAGATGATGTAAGAGACCCGATTTTTCACGATCAAAAAAATATTTCTTTGATTTAAGAAAGAATTAAAAAAAAAAAATTTTAATTTTTGAAAATTTTTTTTTTTTCGAATTTGTTTTTTTAATTCTGAAAGAAATGTGATATATTCAAAATGATTGTATGCAAATTTTTACCCTCTTAGTAATTTTACAAAAACCCAGTAGTTTCAGAGTGTGACTATATACCCCTTATAAATATGGTCGTTTTTTGCAAAAAGTTGAATATCTTTGCGAAAATATTGTAAAAATTTTTCCAAAAAATGAGATTAAAGGTTGTACTCCCCGATTCAAGTTTTTCACGGAAAAAAAGTTGAAAAAATTTTTTTACGAGATATGCGGGAAAATTTCCACCCTCCAAAAAAAGCCAAAAAATGACCATCTTTCAAAGTGCGTACCGGGCTCAAAAAAAATCGCAAAAATTTTTCCAAAAAATGAAAATGAAGCTAAATATGTCCTCTTTAGAACGCCGCTTGAGAAATTGAGATATCATTATTTTTCAAAGAGCGATACAACTTCTTGTGTGGCTCGGATCTGGGGCGAGTGTTTCCATACTTATGAACGGTAGTGTATATATATGCGTGTTCGTGTGCGCGGGCGCGCACACGATAATTTTAATCCTAGTCAAAGAAAATATAAGAAGAATATTGTTCACTTCCGGTCCTTCTTAAGTTTCATAAATTTTCAAATAATTGTCAGTTTGTCGAAGACATCTGAAAAAATTTGGATGTTATTTTGCGAGCGAGGACAATTCAAGGATCAGATACGACATACCATGAATGAGAATAGAAACGATAAATAAGGCCAAATTAATGGTCGTGTTGATGTGGAATGCCTTAAATATAATCTGTAATTTAATTTATCGCAAGTACACATTACAGAAGTAATTTTATTCTTTTTATGTATTCATTTCTTTACTTACTTATTTCGCGTACGGGTTAATTTTTTTACAGTAGAAATTCTAAATACAAAAGTTATTAATCACTCCTTACTCACCTTCACCTCATACATACAGAGTTTTTCTATACCAAACTCTCTGTATGCTTAAGCGATGCGAAGCGATCGATATAGGGTGGTAGGCCCAATAATTATCCAGGAAACCGGTAATTGTCATGACCATCTATGTTGTATAAATATATACATATATATTATATACATATATATTATATACACAGATATAGCGGACCGTTATTGGTTTCCTGGACGATCACTGGGCCCACTACTCTACAGAGAAATGCTCAATATTCGCTGGCTGCTACACTTCGTTTTTTTATTCCATGATAACTTCCGTTTCATAAGGCTCTTCGAAGGCGGTGGAGGCGATTGGGACTCTCCAATGTCGACAGGACAATTCTGGGGTTGGCCATGGCTCTGCCGCTGGCTCCGGCGGAAAATTTTCTTCGAGGACTCGAGCTTTTGACTGCCTTGGGCGATGAGATTGGTGTTGCACATCCTGCAGTTGTGCAGTTCACATTTTACCTGCGGAGGCACTGGGGCCCACTCGCGGAGGTCGTCTGCGTACACGACTGCCCGGTACGCACCAATAATTTGGTCGAATCCTTTCATAATGACGCCAAACGAAAACTCGGGGGGCTGCACCCAAATATTTGGAAATTTATCGGTATGTTATCACCTAACAATTAGTTATCGTTCTTGTACGAGGGGCTTCCAGAGTCGGGTGGATCTCACTGCGCGAATAAGAGTGACGCTCTATCGACACTATATTTAAATGCAAAGGACAACTCCTCTTACGCATTTTGCTTTCACATTTCTAGATAATCTGCAGGAGATGATAACCAATCAGGGATTGGATCTGGCACGGCTGCAGGATGGTCATCAACCGAGACGAGCGCGCACCTTAAGAAATATGGCCAGAGATGTGAGAATTCGAGATGCGCAACACGCTCTGAGTGTTGGCAGGTGAATCATTGTTACGAAATTCAATTTAGTCACTTTTCGTATTCAAATTTAATCAGAATTTTTCTACTCGTGCCTAAATCGATTTCATAATTCATCGATAGTATATTTTATGTAGAGTGTAGAGTCCGTTCAAATTATGATGTCGCAAAATTTAGCTAGAAAATTTCTTCGATCACAATTTTTTAGTCTTATGGTGTCTCCATACTCTTTTTTATGGCACGATGAGGAGAGCATGGAATAAAATAAGATAACACTTGATACGAGAACGTGCACTTAGTGCTCTAAGCTGCTACTCAGTGCACGTTCTCGTATCAAGTGTTATCTTCTTTTATTCCATGCTCTTCTCATCGTGCCATAAAAAAAGAGTATGTAGACACCATAAGACTAAAAAATTGTGGTCGAAGAATTTTTCTAGCTCAATTTTGCGACATCATAATTTTGAAAGGACTTTACACTCTACATATAATATGCTTGGTGGCGCCGTCGAGACGAGAAATTCTCGACGAGACTCGAGACGAGACGAGAAGTTTCTCATGTCGAGAATTTAGATTCTCGTCTCGTCTTCAAGAAATCTTGAAACAGATTTCTCGACTCGTCTTGATTCTCGTCGAGAATTTCGAGAATCTCAAGAATTTCGAGACAAATGTCTCGTCTCGGTTCGAAATCTCATCTTCTTTCGAAAGCTCGTCGTGCCTCAAAAAATCACGTTCGCATATCATTACGAGTTATTGTGGCTCGTAGGATTTACTTGAACACCCTCGCACACGCTCGCACGCACTTGCACATACTTGTACACATTGGCAAACATTCGTAAACACTCACGCACATACGCACACACTCGCATAAGCTCAGACACGCTCGCACAAACTTGCACACACTCAGACACACTCGCACAAACATCCGTACATACACGGACACACTCGAATATACTCGCACACACTTGCACACACTTGGACCCACTCGTATCGCACACGCTCCCATACACTTAGACACACTTGCACAAACTCGCATACATTTGGACACACTAGCACACACACGCATACACTCGATCACACTCAGACACACTCGCTCTTATCTACACACACACGCACGCACTATCATACACTCGGATATACTCGCACTCATCCGCACACACTCGCACATACTCGCCCGTATACGCACACATTTGCACATACAGGCAAACATTAGCACACACTCGCACACACACGCAAAATGGTTTTTTCCCCTTTTATCATATGAGAAACGATCATTTCATTTTAAAAAGCGTAAAAAAATTTCTCTCCGAGCGTAACTCGTGTGTAACTAGTATGAATTACTATTTAAATACAAAAAGTACTCGAATTAAAATCGAATGAGTATTTTAAGTACTCGGTACTTCAAGTATTTGGTCATCTTAAGTACTTCAAGTACTCGATACTTCCATTTCCGAGTACTCCACGTGCTTGGTACTTCAAGTATTTGCGGTACTTGGTACTTGAAATACACGAGTACTTCAAATACTTACAGTACTTTGTATTTGAAGAACTTTCTGGTACTTTGCCCAGCTCTGATGCGCGCGCGCGCGTGTGTGTGTGTGTGTGTGTGTGTGTGTGTGGGTGGGTGAGGAGGGGGGGGGGGGGTGTCTAACAAATAAGTATCCAAGTGCTTCTAATAATCCTTACTTTCAATTTTTCTCGAAATTTCTCGTAACTCTCGAGACTCGAGTCGAGACGAGAAATGTCAATTTCTCGTCTCGTCTCGTCTTGAGCTTTGACATTGATTCGAGTCGAAATCACTAACTTAATATCACATGGACCTTAAAGGTTAACGTTGATGGAGTTTCTCCAACGCTGCGCGCCGAGGACACCGTTCAATAACGGCGTCTTACTCGGGCACGAGGCCCAAGAAGAAGAAGGTTCGTAACGTATATAGTTTTATGATTGAGAGTATTGTTCCGAAAATTCAAACATGCCTATACTGCTACTGTACATATACCACAGACGCAGCAGAGCAGGAGGAGAACCTCGTCCCGGTTGGACTATTGGCTGCTGGAGATCCCCAAGTCGATGGGCGAGGTCGGGGTCGTGGTAGAGGTGGTCGTGGTCGTGGTCGGGGTAGAGGTCGCGCTAGGGGTCGTGGTGCCCATGCCGGACCTGTAGCGCAGAATGAAGCGGCACCTGAGGAGCCCGACGATCCTGAGCCGGTGTACGACGTTCCCGCAGAATTATTAGACGATGGTGGGTTTATTATATTTCGTAAGAGTATTTTCTGCGCAGAGCAATTCAAATCTTTTGGCTGGCGCCTGGCGCATTGAATCGCTGAGCGGGAGGCCATCTTTCCAGGGTCCTGTGTCCCTGTGGGGAACATGCACTCTGCTGAAATATCCGACTGTATCGGCACAGGTTTTTCACAGTTTCCCTGTGCCCTCGTGCGAATGCGATACAGAAGGTGATTAGGAAAGCGTGGCTGCTGATAACACTCTGGGGGGCCGCGGAGGGGGGCTCGTGGAATAGAAAAAAAAACTGGAACATGGAAAAATAGGTTAGGGAATGCCAAAAAGGGGATGGACCCCGGGCACTGGTAATGATATTTAAAAAAAAAAAAAAAAATTATCAGAGATAGGAGTGGCGATGCGGAGGCACATACACAGAACGAAAAATAATGTTCTGGAATCAAGAATGATTTGGTACTTGAATGAAAAGTGATTTTATTCTTGAATCAAGTATCCAAATACCTACTGAAATAAGAAGATGAAATAATCTCGACTCAAGAAGTAAAATATTTTCTCTTTAAATGCTAAATCACGCTAAGTCTATTTTTTTTACTTCAAGATATACGTTACGACGAACCAGTTCCAGTGGCACTGCCAGGACCGCCCGCAGCAGCACTGCGACCGCGACTAAGGGCAGAATTTCCACCTCCGCTAGCCGTGGCGCAACCAGCAGCAGCACCACCACAACCACCTCGAGGTGGACCTGGTGGTACGGAATGCTGTGCCTGCATGGACCAGCCCGCAACACATGCGTATGCGCCATGTGGACACATGTGTGCCTGCCTAAATTGTTCATTAAGGTGGCCCTTGACGTGTCCGTTGTGTCGAGCTGACAGCTGGGGAGCCATGCTCATCAGATTCTAACCGAAGTGGCCATTGACTGATCACGTGCCTTCGTTTTTATTTTCTAACTTGTTTTGTTTCATTTTATATACACTACCGTTCATAAGTATGGAAACACTCGCCCCAGATCCAAGCCACACAAGAAGTTGTATCGCTCTTTGAAAAATGAAGACATCTCAATTTCCCAAGCGGCGTTCTGAAAATGACATATTTAGCTTCATTTACCTTTTTTGGAAAAATTTTTGCGATTTTTTTTGAGCCCGGTACGCACTTTGAAAGATGATCATTTTTTGACTTTTTTTGGAGGGTGGAAATTTTCCCGCATATTTTGTAAAAAAAAAATTATCAACTTTTTTCCGTGAAAAACTTGAAGCGGGGAGTACAACCTTCAATCTCATTTTTTGGAAAAATTTTTACGATTTTTTTTCGCAAAGATATTCAACTTTTTGCAAAAAACGACCATATTTATAAGGGGTAGTCTCACTCTGAAACTACTGGGTTTTCGTAAAATTACTAAGAGGGTAAAAAGTTGCATACAATCATTTTGGATGTATCACATTTTTTTCAGACTTAAAAAAACAAATTCGAAAAAAAAAATTTTTTTTTTAAATTAAAAACATTTTTTTTTTGAAAATTTTTTCTTGAATCAACGAAATATTTGTTTTATCGTGAAAAATCGGGTCTCTTACCTCATCGACACGGCTTTTTCATCGAAAAAGCCACCTTGGGCCAGTTTGGAGCAGGGCTGTAATCGCAGCGAAAGGTGGTTTTTTCGATGAAAAAGCCGTGTCGATGAGGTAAGAGACCCGATTTTTCACGATAAAAAAAATATTTCGTTGATTTAAGAAAAAATTTTCAAAAAAAAATGTTTTTAATTTTTGAAAAAAAATTTTTTTTTCGAATTTGTTTTTTTAATTCTGAAAAAAATGTGATACATCCAAAATGATTGTATGCAACTTTTTACCCTCTTAGTAATTTTACGAAAACCCAGTAGTTTCAGAGTGAGACTACCCCTTATAAATATGGTCGTTTTTTGCAAAAAGTTGAATATCTTCGCAAAAAAAAATCGTAAAAATTTTTCCAAAAAATGAGATTGAAGGTTGTACTCCCCGCTTCAAGTTTTTCACGGAAAAAAAGTTGAAAAAATTTTTTTACAAAATATGCGGGAAAATTTCCACCCTCCAAAAAAAGTCAAAAAATGATCATCTTTCAAAGTGCGTACCGGGCTCAAAAAAAATCGCAAAAATTTTTCCAAAAAAGGTAAATGAAGCTAAATATGTCCTTTTCAGAACGCCGCTTGTGAAATTGAGATGTCTTCATTTTTCAAAGAGCGATACAACTTCTTGTGTGGCTTGGATCTGGGGCGAGTGTTTCCATACTTATGAACGGTAGTGTAAGTTCTGATCACCTTCGCATTTCACTCCAAAAGGATTGTGCATCCTACAACTCAAAGTCAGGAGGAGGCACAATCCTTTTGGAGTAAAATGCAAAGGTGTATACATTAATCGTCGACAAATGTAATATCGTCGTTATATCGTTTTTGAAAATTAAAATCGAAAAATCTGGATGCCTACCTGTGTTGTTTATTTCTTGGGTTGCAAAACGTCTTACTCTGCACTATAGGGGGTCCCGTACGAATAACCTTAAAAATGGTAAGAGCTGCGACAGATGGCACTGAGTATACTTACCGGGAGGTGTCTCTCTCTACCGTCTCTACTACACATTTATATATTTATATATATTAATTTCATGCTGCGCTTCATGATGCTGTCTCATTCCGTCTCAAATCCATCTGAGATCCACCATCTAGAATTCGGCAAATCTGATAATAAATCCGTTATCGGCGCCCTTGAAAATCCCTGCCTCCCAATTTTCATAAAAAAATATAGAATTTGGATTTTTCATCCGGCATATTGGAGCCGCAATCTGGAATTTGGCAAATCTGATTACGAATCCGCTGTCAGCGCCCTGGAAAACCCCTGCCTACCAATTTTCATAAAAAAATATAGGATTTCGATATCTTTCGTCCACCATCTTGGATCTGCCATCTTCAATTCGTAAAATTTGATAACGACCCATCATCGGCGCCCTCGAAAACCCCTGCCTATTAATATTCATAAAAAATATAGAATTTTGATTTCTTTTGTCCACCATCTTGAATCCGCCATCTGGAACTCGGCAAATCTGATATCGAATCCGTTATCAGCGCCCTCGAAAACCCCTCTGCCTACCAATTTCCATTGATAAATATAGAATTTGGAATTTTTCGTCCGCCATCTTGGATCCACCATCTTGAATTCGGCAAATCCAATAAAGAATCCCTTATCGGCACCCTCGAAAATTCTTGCCTACCAATTTTCATCGAAAAATATAGAATTTTGACTTTATCGTCCACCATCTTGGATCAGCCATCTATAATTCGGCAAAGCTGATAACAAATCCGTTATCAGCGCCCTCGAAAACCCCTGCCAATTTTCATTAAAAAATATAGAATTTTGATTTATTTTGCCCGCCATCTTGGATACGCCATCTTGGATCCACCATATTGCATCCGCCATATTGAATTTGGCAAATCTGATAACGAATCCGTTATCGGCGCCCTCGAAAACCCCTGCCTACCAATTTCCATAAAAAATGTAGAATTTGGATTTTTTCGTCCGCCATCTTGGATCCGCCATCTCGAATTCAGCAATTCTGATATCGATTCCGTTATCAGCGCCCTCGAAAACCCCTGCCTACCAATTTTCATTGATAAATATAGAATTTGGAATTTTTCGTCCGCCATCTTGGATCCACCAACTTGAATTCGGCAAATCTGATTACGAATCCGTTATCAGCGCCCTCGAAAACCCCTGCCCGCCAATTTTAATTGAAAAAATATAGAATTTTGATTTCTTTTGTCCACCATCTTGAATCCGCCATCTGGAACTCGGCAAATCTGATATCGAATCCGTTATCAGCGCCCTCGAAAACCCCTCTGCCTACCAATTTCCATTGATAAATATAGAATTTGGAATTTTTCGTCCGCCATCTTGGATCCACCATCTTGAATTCAGAAAATCTGATAACGAACTCGCTATCGGCGCCCTCAGAAACCCCTGCCTACCAATTTTCATTAAAAAATGTAGAATTTGGATTTTTTTCGTCCGCCAACTTGGATCCGTTATCTTGAATTCGGCAAATCGTATAACTAATCCGTTATCGGCGCCCTCGAACTACCTGCCTACCAATTTTCATTGTTAAACATGGAATTTGAAATTTTTCGTCCACCATCTTGGATCCACCATCTTGAATTCGGCAATTCAGATCACGAATCCATCATCAGCGCCCTCGAAAACCCCTGCCTACCAATTTTCATTGATAAATATAGAATTTGGAATTTTTTCGTCCGCCATCTTGGATCCACTATCTTGAATTCGGCAAATCCAATAAAGAATCCGTCATCGGCACCCTCGAAAATTCTTGCCTACCAATTTTCATCAAAAAATATAGAATTTTGATTTTTTCGTCCACCATCTTGGATCAGCTATCTATAGCTCGGCAATTCAGATAACAAATCCGTTATCAGCGCCCTCGAAAACCCCTGCCTACCAATTTTCATTGATAAATATAGAATTTGGAATTTTTCGTCCGCCATCTTGGATCCACCATCTTGAATTCGGCAAATCCAATAAAGAATCCGTTATCGGCACCCTCGAAAATTCTTGCCTACCAATTTTCATAGAAAAATATAGAATTTTGATTTTTTCGTCCACCATCTTGGATCAGCCATCTTGGATCCACCATATTGCATCCGCCATATTGAATTTGGCAAATCTGATAACGAATCCGTTATCGGCGCCCTCGAAAACCCCTGCCTACCAATTTCCATAAAAAATGTAGAATTTGGATTTTTTCGTCCGCCATCTTGGATCCGCCATCTCGAATTCAGCAATTCTGATATCGATTCCGTTATCAGCGCCCTCGAAAACCCCTGCCTACCAATTTTCATTGATAAATATAGAATTTGGAATTTTTCGTCCACCATCTTGGATCCGCCATCTTGAATGCAGAAAATCTGATAACGAATCCGTTATCGGCGCTCTCGAGAATCCCTGCTTATCAATTTTCATTAAAAAATGTAGAATTTGGATTTTTCGTCCGCCATATTGGATCCGCCATCTTGAATTCGGAAAAAATAATGACGAATCCGTTATCAGCGCCCTTGAAAACCCCTGCCCGCCAATTTTAATTGAAAAAAAAATAATTTTGGTTTTTTTCGTCTGCCATCTTGGATCTGCCATCTCGAGTTCAGCAAATCTGATAACGAATCCCTTGTCAGCGCCTTCGAAAACCCCTGCCTACCAATTTTCATTAAAAAAATATTGGATTTCGATTTATTTCGTCCACCATCTTGGATCCGCTATCTTGAATTCAGAAAATCTGATAACGAACTCGCTATCGGCGCCCTCAAAAACCCCTGCCTACCAATTTTCATTAAAAAATGTAGAATTTGGATTTTTTTCGTCCGCCAACTTGGATCCGTTATCTTGAATTCGGCAAATCGTATAACTAATCCGTTATCGGCGCCCTCGAACTACCTGCCTACCAATTTTCATTGTTAAACATGGAATTTGAAATTTTTCGTCCACCATCTCGGATCCACCATCTTGAATTCGGCAATTCAGATCACGAATCCGTTATCAGCGCCCTCGAAAAACCCTGCCTACCAATTTTCATTGATAAATATAGAATTTGGAATTTTTCGTCCGCCATCTTGGATCCACCATCTTGAATTCGGCAAATCCGATAAAGAATTCGTTATCGGAACCTTCGAAAATTCTTGCCTACCAATTTTCATTGATAAATATAGAATTTGGAATTTTTCGTCCACCATCTTGGATCCACCATCTTGAATTCGGCAAATCAGATTACGAATCCGTCATCAGCGCCTTCGAAAACCCCTGCCTACCAATTTTCATTAAAAAATATAGAATTTTTTTTTTTTCGTCTGCTATCTTGGCTCCGCCATCTTGAACTCGGCAAATCTGATATCGAATCCGTTATCAGCGCCCTCAAAAACCCCTGCCTACCAATTTCCATTAAAAATGTAGAATTTGGATATTTTCGTCTGCCATCTTGGATCCGCCATTTCGAATTCAGTAAATCTGATAACAAATCCCTTGTCAGCGCCTTCGATAACCTCTACCTACCAATTTTTATCAAAAAAATATAGGATTTCGATTTATTTCGTCCACCATCTTGGATCCGCCATCTAGAATGCAGAAAATCTGATAACGAATCCGTTATCGGCGCCCTCGAAAATCCCTGCTTACCAATTTTCATTAAAAAATGTAGAATTTGGATTTTTTCGTCCGCCATATTGGATCCGCCATCTTGAATTCGGCAAATCTGATAACGGATTCGTAATCAACGACCCCAAAAACCCTTTAACACCGCTTATCACGTGAATTCCATTGGACAAGATGGTTTTACCCGGATGACTGGAAAATACATAAAAAATTTCGGCTTCAAGCCGCCATATTGGACTCGGCCATCTTGAATTTCATGATTTTTACTTTTGGATTTTGAAGATTTGGATCCATGGACGCGAAATCTTAACCCCCCAGAGAGGTGCTCGTCGAATTTTGATGAATAAACATACATTTCGATTAAATAAACAAACATAACTTTGTTAGATTATATTTTTTGTTAATTCTGAGCACCGATTCTGAATGCTAAGAAAATTTCGCTTCCACAATGAATCTTCATTAATTGTTTCTGCATGGATTTCATGGAAGGAATAGCTGCTGAAAAATAGGACGAAAGAGTGTCCGTTCGGGACTTCATGGGTTAACTGTCACGGACCAAGTTAACTAGGTGACAAGCAGATAATTTATTTTGTAATTTACTAAATGAATTATCGTATGGTCAGGGTTTAGCGAAGAAGAAATTAAAAAAACAATTGAAGATTGTTGCGGGATCGATTCCACGTCTGTTAAAAAACGAATCTGCGAGAACAAATTTTGTAGAAACGAACCTCCACACCCGATTTCTGTAGAAACGAACCTCCAGAACCGAACTCTGTAGAAACGAACCTCCAGAACCGAACTCTGTAGAAACGAACCTCCGGAACTGAATTCTGTAGAAACGAACCTCCGCGCCAAAATTCTGTAGAAACGAACCTCCACGCCTGAATTCTGTAGAAACGAACCTCCGGAACTGAATTCTGTAGAAACGAACCTCCACGCCCAAATTCTGTAGAAACGAACCTCCACGCCTGAATTCTGTAGAAACGAACCTCCACACCCGAATTCTGTAGAAACGAACCTCCACGCCCGAATTCTGTAGAAACGAACTCTGTAGAAACGATTCTGGCTTATTAATTCTGTAGAATCGGACTTTCTGAAAATTATTGTCTGTAGAAACGAACTCTGTAGAAACGAACTCTGTAGAACTGTATTCTGTAGAAACGAACTCTGTAGAAACGGAGCCCTCTCGTGTAACTACTATGCAAAATTGAATCATGTTTTTTTTACATCAATACATTATCATTGGAGGACGGATTATACTTAATTTAGCGGAAATCGATAAAAGGGTTCTAACTTCATGCAATTTAGTTTTTGTCGAAAAATGTGTGCGACAAATGTAAATTCCCCACATTTTGAAATAACCAGCTACAATTTTATACATGAATAAAATATATGGATATGTTATACAGAATTGAAAAAAAAGTTTCAGAGTGAAACTTACACATTGTTTCCTCTTAATTTTCATAATTTTACAATAGTTCCTCTACGAGGAAGCAAAATTAAGAAAAGCACTTGCTCATAGAGGGAGATTTGTGAAATTCCGAAAATTACAAGAAAGCAATGTGCACGTTTCAATTCCCAACTTTTTTTTACTTCTTCTTTTATAAGGATCGAGTTGGCATGAAATTGCTACATAAACAGGCTAGGGGACAATCATGTATAGATGTTAGGTCGAAAAGTATTGAAGCAGGGGTTCCGATTGTGAAAAGTAATTGATTTTAGAAAACAATGGTTATATTTGTAATGGAAAGTTTGTGTTTGCTTAAGCTTTAGTATATTTCCTAGGAGCATGATATGATATTATGTCACTGAAATTTATAGTGTCAATTAACATATAAGGTTAAATTTAGTAAAATAAACTCTATGAATTAGAAGCTTGCACATTGCTTCTGCATTATTTTATCTTTCCGGCGAAGATTCCTCTATGAAGAGGCTAAAATTGATGTTTTTACTTGTTTGTAGATGAGAATTCTCTAGTGAGGATAAATGTTTCAAAAATAAGTGTATATTTCTGATTTTCACAGCATTTTTTCAGTCAGAGTTTTGAAGCGATCGGACGGGCGGCTTGTTTAAGTAAACACCTGCACGACGCTCGTACAAGGTGCAGTCCTTCATAAAACTATTGCTTTACGGACAAATAACAATGTTATACAACCGTAAAACTTGTAAAATGAAATATTTTGGTTTAAACTCGATTTAAGCAGTGGTCAACATTGTATCGAAAATTGGGTCGAAAAAGAATTTGGAGGGGTTGTTGGAGAGGCCGAGGGAAGCGGGATTCCTCCGATTTTTTACAAGGACCCTGGTACCTCCGGTTCTTCAATGGAACATCCACATACGGTATGACATACGCGACAAAAATTTTCTCATGGATGCATGGATGCCGTTTTACAAATGTTGCAATAACTGTTCCGCATAATTATTATTTGAAATAAATGTTGTTAGCAGTTTAAATATAAATTATGTTCTTTTCAAATTTTTATCGCAATTTATTGCACTCAAAGTTTGTACACAGATTGCAGTTTGAAAATGGAACATGTAAACGCGTACATTCGATTAGTCCAGTAACATTTGTGAAAATACACTTTTTACGAATTTCATGGATACACCATTGATGAATGTATACAAAATTGTATTTGTCGTAGAACACCCAGCTACCGGAGACGAGCGTCGATCCGCTGCCCGAGAGCAAGCTCATCGAGAAAATATCGGCGGTACCGCAAAAAAAAAAAAAAAGAATAAGAAGAAACCAGTTACAGATGTTAATGGCAGCCGAAAATTTTATATAACTCACGGCCTACAGCAAAATCGAAATAAAAAAAAAAAAAAAAAAAAAAAAAATAACGTTTGAAAGTGCGTTAATTATTATTACTAGTGAGTGTCCTAAATGATAAAAATGAAATTTCACAATAATAATAATAATAATGAGATGCAATATATTAATTGTCCGTTGCTGCGCCGGGGCTTCAGGTATCAATTTTAATGAACTAGCCTACTGTAAGCACCATTGTCCTTGTTGTGCGATGCTTTAATATTTTTTTTCCCTGTTACCGAAAAGTGTAGTTCAGTCCGACGAGTTTTGGAATAGGTGATAGAAGATAGGCAAACACCATGCATAATTAAAATCGCAATGAACATGGAATTGGCCTAATTCATAACGGCTTTCCACTAATTTTACCATTATCGTATAATCAAGCTCATAAATTAAGTAATGCCATGGTCTTCACTAGAAATCTGATAGTTACATTTTAAAATCCAGACCTTCGAAATAAAATCAAACACGCGACAGGGGCATCGTAAATAGTCAAACATTGGGTAGAACGGAATCGTGCAATCGGGAATGTGGATTTTATCTTGTACAGTGGGAAATGTAATAGATTTGATTGTAATTTTTATCGCGTGTAGCACTAGAACTACATGGGCGATTATAATTCCCGCTAGACATGAAATGAGTCACAAGATCGGGATCGATAACATTTAAAAATTCAACAAAACTTAACTATTCAATAAACAACACGAATCACATCTCCTGCAGGGGGATTGTCAATTTTTGAAATGATTTTGCCTTCACCTTCTGTTGCACTACTAGTCGTTCATTCATCATGAACGCTGGAGATGAAATCAGTCTCGAATATGGAATCTAAAATAATAGAATACTGAAAAGAATGAAACGGTTCATTCGAGAACACGGGATTAATTTCTCGCAGTGAAATATAAAGGATGTCCTTTCCTTTTTTTTCTGGAGATTAGACATGGATTCCCACTGCTACCGTAAAAGATGAAATCAAATACGAAAAGTGGATATTAAATATTTAAATATTGAGTAGATTGGAATCGTGCAATCGGAAATGTGGATTTTATCCTCCACAGTTGGAAACGCACAATATTTGATCGTCAGTTTCATCACGTCTAGCAATACAACTACGTCGGCGTTCGTTATTCCCGCCACAGATTAAATCAGTCACAAGAGCTGTATCGAAAATATTTAAACATTAAACAGAACTGAACTAATAAATTAACAACACGAATCACATCTCTTGCCGGGGAATTGTCGATTTATAAAATTTTTCTTTTACCTTAAGCTGCACTACTAGTCGATCATTCACGATGAACGCTGGAGATAAAATATGGAATATGAAATATATTCTAAAATATATAATAAAATATATTCCTAATATGGAATCTAAAGTTGTCGAATATTGAAAAAAATCGAAAGGTTCGATTTTATAAAAGAGAACAATATTATAGCAAAGCCATCGGAGGATCAGGAGTTGTGAGTATGAAAAATATTATTACAGTGCGACCTCTCAATAAAAGCCCACTCAATAAGAACGCTTCCCCTATTTCTCGCTCGAGCATTTTCCCTACTCTGACTTGAACTCCGAGCTCAAGTTTTTCGCGTCCGAACCTCCGAATAAGAACGCCCATCCTGAGAGAGCTAAGAAGAGTAAAATTAGGTAAGCATGAGCGCCTGGTGGGGGTACTCGAATTCTCGGAAAAACTCTTCTCCTTGGGGGCTTTAGCGTTTTTATTGAGAGGTCGCACTGTGATCCAGTGCGTGCCTGCGGGTGTACGTACCCGTGTATTCGTGTGTATAACCACTAGGATAGTCCTTATCGCGGATGTTTTCGAATTTTAATTATCTCGCCACCAAAATCGGTTCCAAATAAATTTAAAAAAAAAATGCCTGAATTTTTTCAGATTTTCTTTTTGATTATCGATCTTGGCCAGCGAGGTCAAATTTTCCCATAAGTATGACATGACGTTTTATGATTCACTATATAAAATTCGAAAGCACGAATATTTTTGAGCCGAAAAACCTAAAATTTTCGGAACGTGATCTACAATGATGCAGCTACATGAAAAAAAAAGACATTTCATGTTACTATTTTCGGAGTTTTTCATGGATTATCCTACGTATTTCTCTTAAGATTGAAAAGTATTTAGCTCACTATGGATTTACTTATATCCTAAGGCAGAGAAATAAAAAAAATGTGGACGTACGGTTTTTTGTTCATAATAATGGGCATATTTTGGCATTTATTTGTTTTCAATAACCGGCATACGTATAGCCGACTTGACACTCTTCAACCATAAGCGGTGAAACAAATAGTGAGTCTGGGACAAAAAATCATAAAATGTTCTCAGGGATAAGGGAAACATAATGTACATGTTTCTTTTTATATATTAACATTGGAAAACGAGAAATCTGACTGCGGACTTCCGATTATTTAACCTTGAGAGGTGAAACGAATAGCGAGTATGGCACGAAAGATCATACAATATTCTCAGGGATTAGCAGAACCCAATGTCCATATTTGTTTCATTTCTTATTAGCATCGGATAACGAGCAGCCCGATCACGAGGATCACAATTCGGCACCTCAAGAGGTAAAAGAGATCATTAGTGCTGTAATAAATATCGTAAATATACTTAGAGACGTGAAAAACCCCACAGCCATATTTGTTTAATTCATTTACTTTAGATAACAAAAATACGTATAGCGAGCTTTACGCTTTCCTCCTTTAAGAGGTGAAATAAAGCGCTAGTATAGCACGAAAATGTATAAAATAATTTCAGGAATTGGAAATATCCAATAGCTACCCAATAGCTACTTATGCAATTGTTTCATTTCTTAACATCGTATAACGAGCAGCCCGACCTCCAGTCTTGCATTTTGACACCTTAACAGGTGAAACAAATGACGAGTTTCGCACGAAAATTCATAAAATAATCTCAGGATTCAGGAATACCCAACGGCTATTTTTGTTTCAATTATTAACCACGCATAACGAGCTGCCCGATCTCGAGGATCACGTTTGGACACCGTAACAGGTGAAACAAATAACTACTCTTGCCTGATAATTCATAAAATAATCCCAGAAATCGGAAATACCCAATAGCTGTTTTTGTTTCATTTGTTAACGTCGTATAACGAGCAGCCCGATCTCTAGTGTTATATTTGGACACTTTAACAAGTGAAACAAATGACGAGTCTCGCAAGAGAATTCATAAAATGATCTTCTGATTCTTATAAAATGATTCTGAATCTTATTAGAATGACCCAATGGCTCCTTTTGTTTCATTTTGTAACATCGGATAACGAGCAGCCCGATCTCGAGGCTCACATTTTAACACCTTAAGAGGTGAAACAAATCGCGAGTATGGCACGAAAAATCATAAAATAGTATCAGGTATCAGAAGACCCAATGGCGATTTTTGTTTCATTTCGTAACGACGTATAACGAGCAGCCCGATCTCTAGGTTCATATTTTACAACTTTAAGAGGTGAAATGAATAGTGAGCATGGCACGAAAAATCATGCAATGTTATTTTGGAACAGAAGAACCTAATGTCCAATAACGAGCAGCCTAATTGCGAGCTTCGTACTTCGCACTCTGAAACGAGCGGTGAGAGCTTGTAAATAATTATGATCACTTAAACAAATTGCTTATAACTGTTGCGTCAAAACACACGAGCAATGGTTATTACTCGATTCTCGCTATGATGAGAAAGGTTTTTGCTGAAAAAAAAATTATTATTATTTTAAACAGTTTAGCTGAATGTGCTACGTCGATCTTGATCGACGAACATGCTTGACGAGCGTAAAACTTACGAGCAACGTATGCTCCTCGATTAACTTCCTCTGAATACAGTAGTAAAACCTTACAAATAATTAAGATTGTTATTTGAAAACATTGTTAAAATTCTGGTAGTCGATTTTTTTCAACGGGTTTTCAATGGGTGAATAGAGCGGTTACTGCTACAGAAATTATTGCTATTTAAACGAATTATGCTGAAAGTTTTACATCGATTTGTCAGTCATTTTTTATCTCCCGCTCTTCTCCTGGCTGCGTCGCATGCTTCCGTCCAATCGGATTAGACTAGAATCCTGTTTTTTCCTAGTACATTAATGCCGATTTTTTCATAGGTAGATTTCACCTCGAAAGATAAGCTCCTGATTTTGCGAGTTTATCGAATAAACGGCACATTATTTTAATAAATGTTTAAAAAATTTCATTTTCGATTTTTAGTTTTCTTTCCGTGCGTGTGAGGAAAAAATGTTTCCTGAAGAAGTTGTAGGTTTCATCGGCGTGTATAAAAAAAAATTTTCAAATTTTGAAAAATGTTGATTAGTCCAGCCGCAAATGTAAAAAACCAATTGATTTTTTTTTTCGTTTCAATCTAGTTCCCTTGATTATCAATGTATACCTTCGAAACTGATATGACGCGTATAAAATATATGCCCCAAGAGTTAAAATAATACCATTATTTCGCAATATTATAGCAACAAATAGCGATTTTCAAAAAATATTCGGGTACCAATAAAATTAGAACCGATGGGGTAACACGGTCCAAAAAAATCATAGTTGTAGTTATAGATATGGAGATTTATAATGCAATTAAAAAAAAAAAATTTTATCAAAAATGGTCGAAAAAATTGGAAACAAAATTTTTATTACTTAACAAATACGAAATTATTAAAGATAGGAGTTATTGACTTACGAAAACCTTTTTTTGATATTATTATTTCTTTTCTTGAGACGGGAAATTAAAAAAAAAACCCTTTTCATCCATATTAGAATCGGAGATACAACTTTTGTTTTACTTATTAGCGATTTATTATCAGTTTTAATAATATTAAGACTCGAAAAAAAATACTGAACCTCGTTCATATCTCAAAGATCAACCATGAATGTTTTCATTCAGATCTGATCTTCAGTTTTGTCAAAATTAATTATTGAATTAAAGCAAAGTCGAGGAGTCACGTTCCAGCGGCTCCGTGGCGGTGCGGCGACGTGGTGAGGCTGCACGGCAACTTGGTGTGAGGTATACGTGAACGGGCAGGCGGGCGTTAATACTTGCCGTAAAAATAATTGTAGAAAAATCCGTTTTTTTTAAACGGCTATTTTAAACTCGGCAATTGGAATATGACGTCATTTTTTTATTTCGACCAATGGCTTCATGATTTTTTCAAGTTACAAGTTTATTTAAATATAACCATTTTAGTCACATATTTGTAAATGTATATATTAATATCTGCATATATCACTATTTATTCAAACTTAATTGCACGTTCATTTATTCAAATACAACCATACATAAGCAGATATTAATACTATATCTACAGGTGTGACTAGAATGAGCGCATTGAAATAAATAGACGTATAATTAAATATAAATAAATAGTGATATAAGCAGATATTAATACATATAAATATGTGACTAGAATAGTTGTGTTCAAATAAATAAACGTGTAATTTTAAAAAATCACGAAGCATGGACCGAAATAAAAAAATTACGACATATTCCGATTGCTGAGTTGAAAACAGCTGGATATACAGAAAACAGATCCTTCTACGATGATTTTTACTGGAGATATTCATTTAACAAGTAACGCCCGCCCGCCCGCTCACGTATACCTCACGCCAAATCGCCGAGCCGCCCCGCCATGAGTAGTGTTACACGGAGAGGTCTAACCCAAGATCCCTACCCCGACATTTACCGACATTATTTAGCTCAGACATGAACCACTTAGGCGAGACACAAACCCGGGGGGAGGGGGGGGTATCTCGATGAGCCGGAATGCACTTAGCCCATACACCGGGGGGGGGGGGGGGATATCTCTAACAACCGGAGTGCACCTAATTCTTTGCGGGTCAAGAGGGGGGGGGGGGGATCTTCTTTTGAGGGTGGCATTGGAATGCCGCAATCTCAAACAGGTAAATAGCAGACTGGAGCGTTAGATTTTTCAGCCACCCACGACGCTACCCCCATTGAGGGAATCGTAGAGTCCGGAACTCTTCTCGAGCTTGTGTAGCGAGATGACTACAAACATGTTGACACTCGACAAAGCCTCGAACTTTGTATTTTCTATCAGCATCTCATGGCAGTTTACGTTTTTCGATTATAATAATTATTTATAATTATTGAGCTAAGGCTAGAGTCCGCAACTCTTCTCGAGCTTGTGTAGCGAGATGAGTACAATCATGCAGACACTCGACAAAGCCTCGAACTTCGAATTTTGTGTCAGCATCTCATGGTTGTTTAGGTTTTTCGTTTATAATAATTATTTATAATTATTGAGGGAATGGTAGAGTCCGGAACTCTTCTCGAGCTTATGTAGCGAGATGACTACAAACATGTAGACACTCGACAAAGCCTCGAACTTTGTATTTTCTATCAGCATCTCATGGCAGTTTACGTTTTTCGATTATAATAATTATTTATAATTATTGAGCTAAGGCTAGAGTCCGGATCTCTTCTCGAGCTTGTGTAGCGAGATGACTACAAGCATGCAGACACTCGACAAAGCCTCGAACTTCGAATTTTGTGTCAGCATCTCATGGTTGTTTAGGTTTTTCGTTTATACTAATTATATATAATTATTGAGGGAATGGTAGAGTCCGGAACTCTTCTCGAGCTTGTGTAGCGAGATGACTACAAACATGTAGACACTCGACAAAGCCTCGAACTTTGTATTTTCTATCAGCATCTCATGGCAGTTTACGTTTTTCGATTATAATAATTATTTATAATTATTGAGCTAAGGCTAGAGTCCGGAACTCTTCTCGAGCTTGTGTGGCGAGATGACTACAAGCATGCAGACACTCGACAAAGCCTCGAACTTCGAATTTTGTGTCAGCATCTCATGGTTGTTTAGGTTTTTCGTTTATACTAATTATATATAATTATTGAGGGAATGGTAGAGTCGGGAATTCTTCTCGAGCTTGTGTGGCGAGATGACTACAAGCACGCAGACACTCGACAAAGCCTCGAACTTTGAATTTTGTGTCAGCATCTCATGGTTGTTTAGGTTTTTCGTTTATAATAATTATTTATAATTATTAAGGGAATGGTAGAGTCCGGAACTTGTCTCGAGTTTGTGTAGCGAGATGACTACAAACATGTAGACACTCGACAAAGCCTCGAACTTTGTATTTTCTATCAGCATCTCATGGCAGTTTACGTTTTTCGATTATAATAATTATTTATAATTATTGAGCGAAGGCTAGAGTCCGGAACTCTTCTCGAGCTTGTGTGGCGAGATGAGTACAAGCATGCAGACACTCGACAAAGCCTCGCACTTCGAATTTTGTGTCAGCATCTCATGGTTGTTTAGGTTTTTCGTTTATAATAATTATTTATAATTATTGAGGGAATGGTAGAGTCCGGAACTCTTCTCGAGCTTGTGTAGCGAGATGACTACAAACATGTAGACACTCGACAAAGCCTCGAACTTTGTATTTTCTATCAGCATCTCATGGTAGTTTACGTTTTTCGTTTATAATAATTATTTATAATTATTGAGGGAATGTTAGAGTCCGGAACTCTTCTCGAGCTTGTGTGGCGAGATGAGTACAAGCATGCAGACACTCGACAAAGCCTCGAACCTCGAACTTTCTATCAGCATCTCATGGCAGTTTACGTTTTTCGATTATAATAATTATTTATAATTATTGAGCTAAGGCTAGAGTCCGGAACTCTTATCGAGCTTGTGTGGCGAGATGACTACAAACATGTAGACACTCGATAATGCCCACAACTTGGAATTATGTATCAGCATCCTATGGTTATTTGGGTTTTTCGGAAGTTGGCATCTTATTGGCCTAAGCGCGATTCTAAGTTTTAAATCGACAGAACTATTGACAGAAGGTGCCTAGGCTTGAGAACTCTGCAGATTTTTACGTTTCCATGCTTAAATATTCGAAATATAATGAGATGCTAAAGTGTTATATGGGAAGTTGGCATCTCATTTACCTAAACGCGATTTAAAGGGCTAAATCGACGGAACTATTGTTAAAACCTATCAGGAACTGTAGAACTATACTGGATGCAAGTGAATCTGGAGTTATTTTGTGAGATTATAAGATTTGAGATGCCAGCTTCACAGACACGAATCGAAGCTTCCTGTGGAAAGAAAATCTCATTCTCTCCTTTTCTTTTTATATCGAGGTTTTCTAGCAATATATAATCATTTTTTCAGAGAAAAAGAAGAGTAACTGGCGGTGGAACCGCCGTCAGAAGCAACAGCAGGGGGGTCCGTATACGCGACCCTCAGGGAAGAGGCAAAATCGGAGATGGCCAAGCGTTCAGACACCTCCAACCCCGGAGAAATTATGATCCCCGGGTCCTCACTACAAATAGTAGTAAATTGTCTTTTGGACAGAATTGAAAAAAATAAAAATTAAAAAATACGTATACTGCATTTTTTTTCCTTATTTCGCTATCGTCCTCGCACTCATATATATCACATATATCATTTCGCAATAATGGCAATATTAAAAAAAAATTGCAAAATCGTTTTTATGGGATCGCGGTCGTAGATAAATATTAGGAGGAGATAGTCAAAGCGGTTTATCATGTGGGTCCAGGCATAACATTATTTTTTCGACCAATTCAAAGGCTGACGTTTTTCGGTATTCATAAAAAAAATAATTTGCACTTTTCAAAATTCGTATTTCAGAAACTTAGCGGAGCAACATTTACCTGTATTTTCCACCCACGCATCAAGGCGGGGATCTCCCACTAGAGGAAATCTGTAGAGTTTTGTTCCCGTACGTAATTTCGAATTGTTACAACCACGGTATGCGCAGAAATCGTACACACGTTCACACTTTTTTTTATTCATAACTGCATTGAATAAGACAGAAAAAATAAACTCCTGTATTACGAAGTTAAGATCTGATGTTTAGCATTCGTAATACGAGCAGCGACTGACGATGAAAATATCGGAAGGAGGTTGAAGGGTATCCGCGAATTCATACAATGTAATGCATTGGAATAATGTCGGATTTTTCTCGATTATTCGGTTTTTTTCGTGGTCTAGCAGAATAAGCATATTTATATAGAGATCGTTAAAAATATATAGGGGCTGATGGGATGGAATAATAAAAAAAAATTCCTGCTGCTTTTGCCATATTATAAAAAACAAAAAATTAAAAAATTTCGAAAAAAAAACTTCTCGGCAGATATTTTCACGTTATTATAAATTATTAATGCTCCATCATCCGATGATCATTGTTGGTGCTGAAAGAAACGGAAAAGAAAATAAATATTATAAGAAATGAAAAAAAAGAATGTATTTTTTCCATTTTTTTTTACACGAAAATGTCCTTGACATTTATTTTGTCCTTTTCTCGTCTCCTTGTCAATTTTTTCTACAATAACAGTTGTAGAACTGTTATTCTCTACAATAACAGTGTTGTTGGGCGGGAAAGGATGCAATCTCTTATCGTTGTTGGCTCTGGAAGAAACGGGAAAGAAAATAAAAACGAAAAAAGAAAAAAAAAAATGAATTATCTCTTGTCGCGGATTTTCAAGCTCTTTCGCCTAATTATCATCGTCGATGCTAAAAAAGGCTTCCGTTGGAAAAAAATTTAATCAATATTCGGCAAAGAAAAGTAGCCAAACTATAGACAATTTTATATGTATATATATTAGGGCGGTTGAAAAAAAATCGATATTTTATTTTTCTCGGAGCTCCATCGAAAAACGTTAGAACATCAAAAAAAAATTAATTTTTCCCAAATTTAAGATTTAAAAAAAATTTAGATACTGCTCAAGCGACTATTCGGTTTTTTCTGCTATTTGCTGAAAATCGCGACGTGAAATTTTTTTTTTGCTCCCATAGCATAAAGTGTTTGTACTTAACAGAATCATTATTTTTTTTCATTTTAGTAATCAAAATTTTTTTTCAAGCTGCCTCAAGTAATTTATTTGCTGCTTCTTCGGCTTTTTTTTTGTACGAGTGTTTAACCGTATGTGAAAAAGAACGGAGACACGATTATTTTGATTTAAAAAAATATAGCGGAGATCCGAATAAAACGGAACGCGCGATAACCCATACATATAGATATAATACGAACATAGCCGGCAGATTATTATTCATATTCTATTTCGATTTCGTGCAGTAGGTGCAATGTATTTTTTTCGTACGAGTGTTTAAACGTATGTGAAAAAGAACGGAGACACGATTATTTTGATTTGAAAAAATATATTTGAACGTTTAGAAAAAAAAAAAAATAGATGTGGGCTCGAAACTCGGTACTTCAGCATTCCAGAGGTGGACGATACCCACTCGACCAAACAACACTTTGGAATATTTAGGAACGTTGAAAGTATATATTCATCGAGTTCGCTTAGGAACCTTTGACAATTCGGATCCAAATTCGGTTAATTTAGGAAAAAAACACGTTTCCATTAATCACGTTTTTATTAATTAATACATATAAGCTGAAAAAAAATCATCCGAGGAAAAAGTTTCGTCAGGACAGCAGGGACTGGATTCGCGACAGCGAAACGCGAGATGATCTCTGGCGAAACCGTGCGGTTGACAACCACCAACATGCAGCGCGACTTCAAGGCGATCTCACGAAAATCGAGTCCAGTTCGGCGTTTGACCGCCTAGGTGTCGCGTCGACGCCAGGTATCAAGAAAACCCGAGCGCTGTTGATCTCCCTACTCATCTCTGGTATTGTCGTATCAAATATAATAAGCGGCTCGATGAAGGTTATAAGCTGTGTTTAAAAAAATTACCGAAAAGGGTCACTTTACGCAAATTTGCCTGTATGTGCAGCAGTACTAAATATGATCATACAGCCCCCAAGTTTCGGCAGAAATTTTCTTTTTTGTTGTTTATGAACGCACATAGAATAAAGAGCAACATGATTTTTTAAAAAAGTGTTTTGTTGAACAGCCCTAGTGAACAGTCTCGAAATAATAATTTAAAAAAAAATCCCAGTTCTTCGCAGTCTGAAAACTATATGCACAGAAAAGTATTGCAAAATAAGAAATAGAAAAATCCCAGTCCTACACGTTGAACTTGTACTCAACGGAGAACAGAAATTTTTTTCTCTACGGGCTCTACGGACAAAAAAGATTTTTTTTAGACTCTATAAGGACAGAAAAGTTTTGCAAAATCAGAAATAAAAAAATATCAGTTCTTCGTTGAGCTAGAACTCAACGGAGAACTGAGATTTTTTATTTTTTATTTGGCAAAAGCTTTTTGTTTGTAGAGTCGGTAGAGAAACAAATACCAGTTCTCTGTGGAGTTCAAGCTCAACGAAGAACTGATATTTTTTTATTTCTGATTTTGCAAAACTTTTCTGTCCTTATAGAGTCTAAAAAAAAATCATTTTTGTCCGTAGAGCCCGTAGAGAAAAAAATCTCTGTTCTCCGTTGAGTACAAGCTTAACGTGTAGGACTGGGATTTTTCTATTTCTTATTTTGCAAAACTTTTCTGTGCATATAGTGTTCAGACTCTGCGAAGAACTGGGATTTTTTTAAAATTATTATTTCAAGACTGTACACTAGGGCTGTTCAACAAAACACTTTTTTAAAAAATCATGTTGCTCTTTATTCTATGTGCGTTCATAAACAACAAAAAAGAAAATTTCTTGCGAAACTTGGGGGCTGTACGATCATATTTAGTACTGCTGCACATACAGGCAAATTCGCGTAAAGTGACCCTTTTCGGTCATTTTTTTAAACACAGCTTAAAAGCTTCATCGAGCCGCTTATTATATTTGATATGACAATACAGTCTGCAAAATCCGCAGATTCTGCTACAATTTTTAGGACTACCTCAACCTGGTTATATTTTTAAAAACCGCAAATTTCACTCTATTAAAAAATGTAGATATACAGAGTTGCTCAGAGAAATTTTCCTTCGTTTTGCGGTAGAAAAAGAGTCTTGTAAAGTCCGTAAGGTGTACACGATAAGATTTAGTGGTGCCGCATTGATTGTAACGTCATTAAAAGACGGAGTTAGTTGGACATTAATATACAATCACAAAATTACTATGCTCATACATTTTTTTGGTATATTTTGGCAAATAAATCAGCCATGCAAAACCCGAAGCCAGTGCGACAATTACTATTAGTGCCGCATCGATGAAATGTGTTCGAAATCCGAAACTCAGGTTCACAAACCTTGTTTCGCAGCATTTTGACTAATGGAGTTATATGCAAATGAGTTATGTGCGAAAATTAAAAAAATCTGTTCTTCGTTGAGTACAAGCTCAACGGGAACTGGGATTTTTTTATTTCTTATTCTTCAAAATTTTTGTGTCCGTAGAGCCTTCAGACTCTGCGAAGGACTGGGATTTTTTAAAAATTATTTTCACAAGACAGAAAGAAACAAAAAAAAATATTCAAAATAATTTTTAAAAAATCTCAGTTCTTCTCAGTATCCAAAGACTCTACGGACATAAAAGTTTTGCAAAATAATACATAAAAAAGACTGATCTCTGTTGTGCTTGAACTCCACAGAGCACTGGGATTTTTTTCCCTACGGACTCGACGGACAAAAAAGATTTTTTTTCCGCCTCTACAGACAAAAAAGATTCTTTTTCCGACTCTACAGTTGAGTTCAAGCTCAACGGAGAGCTGGGATTTTTTAATTTATTATTTGGCAAAACTTTTTTGTCCGTAGAGTTTAAAGAATCTTCTTTGTCCGTGAGTCCGTAGAGAAAAAAATCCCAGTTCTCTTTTGAGTTCAAACTCAAAATTAAAATTTTGATTTAAAGGTCTGCGCCCACTATATGCCGCTCCGAGCAGAACCGCGCCGCGCCGACCCGCGCGGAAGTAAACCAAAATTTGATGCACTGTAATATGGCAACATTTTGACTCCGAGTTCCGATTTGGATTCTCACTCCTAAAGAATTATACATTTTTAGGTATAAAGAAAAAACCGTCACAGATGAATGTGATGAGAGAATTATTACAGGTCGCTCCGGGACGGTGGAAAATTGAGTTTTTACCAAAAAATCTAGTTTCCGACTATCCAACTTGTATATTTCACGACTCTCATCCTCTCAATTTATCATCGTCCAAATTCTTGAAGATTATTTTCTATTCTTAAACACGAGAACCGTACTTCCGCTAAACCGAGCGCACGTTTTCTTTAGAACGATTTATCTTTTAAGCCAATAGACTTAATTACACGCTCGTGGTCTCATTTTGTAGGGTTATTCCGAGGTTATTCCTATATTATTAGGCATACCTAAAGTTATACTCCAAAAAGCTGAAAACCGTCTAAAATGTGAAAATAAATAAATAAATGAATAAAGATTCGAGAATAAGCTTTGTAAGAAAAAAGTATGTACTCTGTGCATTAGATTGGCAATATTTTGACCTTAATTTTGGATATTCGGATTTGGATTCCCACGCCAAAAAAATTATAGTTTCATCAAATAAAATAAACCCCTCCAAAGATGAATGTGATGGCAGAATTTTTAGAGGTCACTCAACAATTCGACTTTTACCTAAATATCGGTTTTTTAACTTATACATTTTACGACTCACACCCCCTTAATTTTTTTCATCGTCTAAACTTATAAACAACGTCCAAGTTTCACTGGAAAATATTAATATTCAGCGGTCGCTCAACACGAACAAAAAAATTATATTAATATTACATAATTACACTAAACCCGACACTCACTCTCCATATTCATTCTTACTCGATATGATTGAACAACCCCTAAAAGCATGAATCAATTCCATTCAAATTTCATGTGTATTGAAAGATGTCGAGTAGGAGGAAACATAGGAGACGAGAGTCGGGGTAGTAAACATTTATTTTACATTTGGGCAAAATAATTCCGTTAGAAAATTATTTTTCAGTGGAATTTAAACCATCTTCGAGAATTTGGACGATGATAAATTGAGAGGGTGAGAGTCGTGGAATATACAAGTTGGAAACTAGATTTTTTGCTAAAAACTCAATTTTCCACCGTCCCGGAGCGACCTGTAACAATTCTCTCACCACATTCATCTGTGACGGTTTTTTCTTTATACCTAAAAATGTATAATTCTTTAGGAGTGAGAATCAAAATCGGTACTCGAAGTCAAAATGTTGCCATCTTACAGTGCAAGCATTCAATTTTGGTTCGCTTCCGCGCGGGTCGGCGCGGCGCGGTTCCGCTAGGAGCGGCATAGTGGGTGCAGACCTTAAAAAAGATAAAAGATTGATTGATAAAAAAGATTAAAAAGGAATATTGTTTGTTTGCACAGTTCGTAGAGAAAAAAATCCCATTGTCAGTTTTCCGTTGAGTTTAAGCTCAACGGAAAACTGGGATTTTATTACAGTCGAACATCACTGACACGAAACTCAAGAGAAGAGCTAATTTCTTCGAGTAAGAGAGTTTTCGTCTTATCAAGGTTTTCGAACTAGGGAAGTCTTTGCAAGGGAACAGACTGAATCTCAGACTTATAGAGGTTTTCCAGTTAACGAGGTTCCACTGTATTTCTTATTTTGCAAAAGTTTTTGTCCGTAGAGTCTTGAATTATTGAAATTAATTTTTAAAAAATCCCAGTTCTTCGCAGATTCTGAAGACTACATACAGAAAAGTTTTGCAAAATAAGAAATAAAAAAGCACAGTTCTCTGTTGATCTTGAACTCAACGGAGAACTGGGATTTAAAAAATTTTTATTTTTCATTTGGCACAACTTTTTTGTCCGTAGAGTCGAAAGAAAAATAAAATCTCTTTTGTCCTTAGAGTCCATAAAGATAATAATCCCAGTTCTCTGTTGAGTTCAAGCTTAACAGAGAGCTGAGATTTTTTAGTTTCTTATGTTGCGAAACTTTTCTGTCCATAGAGTCTTCAGACACTGCGAGGAACTGGTCTTTTTTCTGTATACGGTCTTGAAAAAATAATTAAAAAAAAATTCCAGGTCTTCGATGAGTCTAAAGACTCTATGCAAAGAAAATTTTTGCATAATAAGCAATTAAAAAGTCCTAGTTCTCCGTTGAGCTTGTACTGAGCCGAGAACTGAGATTTTTAGCTCTACGGACTCGACGGACAAAAAATATTTTTTTTTAGACTCTACGGACAGAAATTTTTTTATTTCATATGTGACTAAACTTTTTTGTCCGTAGAGTCGAAAGAAGAATCTTTTTTGTCCGTAGAGTCCGTAGAGAAAAAAATCCCAGTTATGTGTTGAGTTTAAGCTCAACAGAGAACTGAGATTTTTTTTATTTCTTATTTTGCAAAACATTTCTGTCCGTAGAGCCTTCAGACAGTGAGGAGAACTGGAATTTACTTAAAATTATTTTGAATAATTTTTTCTGTGTACAGTCGTGAGAAAATAATTTTAAACAAATCCCAGTTCTTCGCAGAGTCTGAAAACTCTATTCACAGACAAGTTTTGCAAAATTAGAAATAAAAAAATCCCAGTTCTCCATTGAGTACAAGCTCAGCGGAAAACTGGGTATTTTTTTATCTTATATTACATATGTGGCGAAAATTTTTGGTCCGTAGAGTCAAAAGAAGATATTTTTGTTCCTAGAGTCGGCAGAGAGAAAAATCCCAGTTCGCCGTTGAGTTCAAGCTCAATGGAGAACTGAGATTTTTTTATTTCTTATTTTGCAAAACTTTTCTGCTCGTAGAGTCTAAAAAGGGATCTTTGTTGTCCGTAGAGTCTGTAGAGAAAGGAATCCCAATCCTCCGTTGAATCAACAGAGAACTGAGTGAGATTTATTCATTTCTTATTTGGAAAAACTTTTTTCTCCATAGTCTTCAAAATCTACGAAGAACTGGGATTTTTTAAAAATTATTTTTAATAGTTTGAGACACTACGGACAGAAAAGTATTGCATAATAAGAAATAAAAAAATCCCAGTTCTCCGTTGAGTTTGAACCTTGAGCTCAACGGAGAACTGGGATTTAAAAATTTTTTTACTTCTTATTTGGCTTTTTTGCCATTAAGACATTTTTGCCAAATTTTCTGTTAAGTTCAAGCCCAACAAAGAACTGAGATTGTTTTATTTATTATTGAGCAAAACGTTTCCGTAGAGTCGGAGGTGAAAAAAAACTCATTCGCCATTGAGTTCAGGCTCAACAGAGAACTGGGATTTTTTAATTTCTTATTTTGTAAAACTTTTCTGTCCATAGAGTCTTCAGACTCTGCGAAGGACTAGGATTTTTTTAAAATTATTTTCTCGAGACTGCACACAGAAAATATTATTCAAAATAATTTTTAAAAAATCCCAGTTTTTCTCAGTAACCGAACATTCTACAGACAAAAAAGTTTTTCAAAATAAGAAATAAGAAAATCCCAGTTTCCTGTTGAGTTTGAACTTAACGGAGAACTGAGATTTTTTTCTCTACAGACCTACGGACAAAAAAGGTTTATTTTTAGACCCTACCGACAGAAAAGTTTTGGAAAATAACAAATAAAAAAATCCCAGTTCTTGATTGAGCTTAACTAAACTTAAAACAACTACTATAAACTAGCAACTGTAAGCAACTGCATATACACTTTTGCAGTTGCTTTTTTGCACAAAGCAACCATTGTCTGCTCGCGGTTGCTTTTAGGGTCATTATACACCAGACAACCGGCGACAACCGGTTGCTTTTTCCGCTAGGCTCACTGTCATTTCATATTGTAGTGTGGTATGATTCGTAGTTTGATTGTATTTATTCCAGTCAATTTGAATTGTGGAAAAAAATTACGCACAACATGCACGAAAGTGAGTATTTATCGAATGGCAGCTAGCGAGAAGGCAAGCAGGCTTTACTGACCACGGCATATGCGGTATACCTATATTTACGCACGATATAGATATATCACGTATCGCCGTGAAACTGTCACTACTCATTTAGGTTATCTGTGGTGAGAATTCCGTACAATACGTCAGCTGTCATAGCAGTGGTGCTTATTTCGCACAGAAATTGACATAGCCGCCGGTAACGTAGGGTGACGAGAGTTTGGCCAACGAGACTTTGGACCGCCGAGACTTTAATATTCGCCCAAAAAAAGGGGGTGGCTGAGTTGACGTGGAATGTCCCATATGTCGATGGGAATCCCAAAAATGGAGGAGAAGGTTGAGGACGATCTATTATTTCTATGATGTCTCCCAAGCACGTTCGATCTCTTTGCCTTCCGTTCGATTTCTGATCTCCTCGCTCGTTCGTTGCTAAGCTCCTGTTTCCCGCTTTTCATTTATTTCCCTTTGCTTCCTTTTTAAATTGCATGATACTTCATACAGCAGACTTATCTCTATTTCCGACGTCTACTACTTGAAGTTATCATTCTTATCTTCTCCGACATATATATATGTTTTTTTGCGATTTTGACTTTAATAAAGTTGCGCGTCACTTTGTGGGAAATACCAATAGAAAATTTTTTCTCACATGGACTTTAAGGCGATGTATCACACCCGGAAAACGCATCGAAAACGCGTAAGCTAAATTTTTCTAAACGGTGCAAGCGATCGAAATGAAATTTTGAGGATAAGCACAGAACAGTGGCATAAATGGGCTGATCTTTGGGCGTTTCGAAATTTTGAAAAAAATTTTACAGATCCAGTTACCATTGGAGAAATTTGAGGATTTTCCCATGTTCCACTGAACGGATTGTCACGCTCGAAGATTAGCCAATGGGCAATAAAAAAATTCACACTTTGGGCTTTGTTTCATTCCATTCTGTTGAAAAATGTGGAAAAATCTTCATTTTTGCGTTTTTCTCAAAAAAATACCGGCATTTGCTCTGTAACCCACGAAATTCAGTGTGTTGATATTCCGAGTGGCGGCGCTGAAGTCGATTTCTCATGTGCACGCTTCTTTATCTGTACGGTGGGTATAGCAGAGAGAAGCGTGCTCAGACTGGAATAGAGCCGCGAGAAAGACTGAGAGAGAGAGAAATACAGATCAGCTATATGGGGGAACGAGACAAAGCAATGTACCCACCGCACTATACCCAAATAGACCACGAGCTTCAAGCTCTGATACAACTCGCTTACACCTTACACACAGGAATATACATATACAGTATACATATACAGTAATACCCTGACTCACGCCAATACGCCGTTACACCATTGTCTGCTCCCCACGTTATTTTTGATTTACGTTGAAACGACCAAGGACGTAACTACGGGCCCCAATAAAAATAATGAAGTGGGGTTAAAGATACGCAAAAATTGACGAAATTTTAAGACGTTCTTGGAGGGAATTTTATCAAGCAATTAGAACGTGTCCATATACTTGAGTGGTCAAAATTTCAGAAAATTCGAATTTTCAAAATTCTTAAAAAGGTTGCATATGTTATATAGGCTCCACGATAAGTAAGGTGATCTCAAGTGAAATTGCGATTTATTTGTTAATTAACAATTAAACTTCGTAAAAAGTGCCAACTGTGGGAAAATGAAAATTAATGTCTAATATATGTTGCCAATATAAACAGTGTAGAAAGTATCTATAAAATATGGTTTGTCTTCGAGATTATTAATTAACAATTTTATTTCTCAACAGTAAATTTTATTTGAAGTATAGCAAATTTTTTATGTAGGCTCGCCAAAGAATGAGCAAGACGACTCAAAGTGAAAATCGAATATCTCTTTGTTAACCAACAAATAAATTTTGTAAAAACTATCAACCGTTGCAATATTCAAACTGATAATTAAAATAGAGAGTATAAACAGTGCAAAAGGTGTCTAAAATAATTGATTATTGTTAAAAATTTACAATGGGCTGGTCAATGAATAATTTAATTTCTAAAAAGGAACTTTTTGTTACAAAATCTTATTTGTTGAGTAGGCTCGCGAAACGATTCCCAAGACGGACCCAAGCGAAAATCTAATTTATCTTTGAACTAATGAATTTCGTAAAAATTGTCGACCGTGGAACCATTAAAATTGCTACCTGGAATATTGACAGCATAGAAGGTGCCTAAAAATTATTGCTAAAAAATTGTCGCTTCCTATAATTGATCACGGTACGAAGCAAAAAAAAAATCGGAATTTGATGTTCCTGTTTTTTTCTCCTACTCGTATTCTGTATATATTTTATCCCACATGAACCCGCATGAACCTCTGAGCGCTCTTGCTCACTCGGTGCCTTTCTCATTCTATCTCTCTCTCTTTTACTGCCCATGCATTTTTTTATCCCTCTATCGTAAAAGAAAAAATATTTACAGGACGACAGTAATCTCGGACATGTTGTGATTGTTGGAAAGACAAAGATTTCAAACATTTTTCCGTAATTCACTTAATGAATTTTGTTGATCCAAAAAATTAAACCACTATTTCGGCGTATTTTTTCGTCCTTTTTACAGATACGTCAAAAAAATTGTCGCTTGCTACAATTATCATGGGAAAAGAGTGAAAGATCAATTATCAGTTCAGATGGTTCCAAAGAATTTCGTTATGCTAAAATATCCCGTGAAGAACGTTGCCAGTATCCAGATTAATCAAATTAATTCAAAGATTTACGGCGAAATGTTTGAAATTCTCGTTATTCGAACAATCATTGGCACGACATATGTCCGACGTTATTGTCGTTCCTAGGAATATTTATTATTTTACGATATAGGCACAAAAAAGGCACGGACAGTAAAAGAGAGAGATAGGTACAGAGTGAGCGAGAACGCTCGGAGGTTCATGTGCCATAAAATGCAGAGTACGAGTGGGAGAACGTAAATTTCCGTCTTTCTTCGCTTCGTACCGTGATCAATTATAGGAAGCGACAATTTTAAATAGCATATTCATGATTAGGAGGTAAAAATACACCGAAAGAGTCGTTTAATTTTACTTTTCAGAAAGAGCTTCTTTTCTACATATTTACTTCATATATAGCATAGAAGGCGTCTAAACAATTTAATCATTATCAACAATCAAGGCTACCGTTGTAAACTAACAAATTAATTTCTCAGCAGCGACTTAAAGAATCGAATTTCGGTATTTGTCTATTTTAGCTACTTTTCCGAATTTTAATTTCTATTTCTTCACCGACAGAAACCTTCATTTTTGCACCAGCAATGATAATCAGGTAGGAAGCTAGAAAAAAGATCAGAAAAGCTACGAGAAAAAATCATTGTTGATACTGCAATAAAAGCTTCTGCCGAAATTTTTTTTTTAATCAAAATTCGGAAAAGTAGCCAAACTAGATAACCATATCGTTATTACCATAAATCGTTTCACTTTTATTCGTCCCTCATAAATGTTGTGATTTTTTATACAATCGTAAATAAAAATTGAAACGCAAAATAGAAAATTGCCTCACAGAAAAATGGGAATTTTTACTGCAGTGAAAAATCAGTCGATGAAGAGGTCATAAAATTTTTAACCATTCTTGTTCGTAAACTTCATTAAGGATGTATGAGCACAATTCAGGTGGTGGGGAATAAGCGAAAACGTGGGCGCGGGTGAGCGCGGTGAGCAAGGGGCACGCATGAAACAAGAGAGAGTCGGACCGCTCATTATACGATCCACGCGAACAATTTCCTTAAAATCGATAATTGTATGTCAAAAGGTTCGTTCACCCCCATTTTTTATGGAACGTATGTAATCGTGATAGTTTTCTGAACATTTAACAGTTTTAATATTGATCGTATCTGATCGTGAAAGATACGAATTTCTGTTTCAAAGTTGCGTCAGCCCAGAATTCGTATATGGCGTGGGATAAATATCTTGATTTCACGAATTAATTACTCGCGTAAAGAGTCGTTGACCCACTTTGAAATTTTGCAGGTTTTATCATATAAACTTCTGCAACACCATATAAAAAATTCAGATTTTTATATGATCGTGAAGCTAGTGCTCATACATCCTTAATATCGCTAAGATTTCATAGAACTCATTTTTTTCCATACGACCAATAGTTTCCGAGATTTAACGAATGTAAGTTTTACAAAATTACAAAATTATCGGTCCATTCAAAAATTTCATTTAGCGATAAAGAATCGAAAGAAACAAAAAATATGTACCCTCTTATTTCCAGTGTAGAACTCTAAAAAAAAAAATAGATTACTGAAAAATAATTAGGCTTTGAAAATCTCACTAAGAATTCCCCATGTACATATCGATGTTTACATTCCATAGGGGCGTATAAGCTATGCTTATACATAACCGATACGCCTCTTTGGCATCAGTCCATCGATGTATTAGGGGTATTCACGTCACGGCCAGTGCGCGCCCTCGCAACTAACCTTCCCAATCGCGGGTGTTCCGTCTTGCCCCACCGCGGAAACACGGCAGCAGCAGCGGCGATATATACATATATATGTCGGAGATAAAGACAACTTCAAGTAGCAGACATCATCAGAAGTCTGGAGAAAGCAATGAAAGATAAATGAAAAGCAAAAACAACAGGAGCCTAGCAACAACAGAATATGGGGATTACAAATCGAACGTGAGGGCAAGGGATCGAACGTGCTCAAGACACGTCGTATAAAACATGGATTGCCCCACAAATAATCATCCTCGGCCTTCTCCTCGATTTTTGGGATTTTCCCTGACCTATATATATAATGAGTGGCTGTCCCATGTGGCGCTGAAGGAACGTGACAGGCGCAAAACGTTTAGCAGACGACAAAAATCATAGGTATATTTTTCAAATTTTGCGATAATCGTCACTCGGTGCTCCGCGTACGTACAGTCATACATTCCACGTGCTGTATCGCTTCGCGACATTTATTCGCATCAATTATTGAGGATTTAAAAAAATAGCCTTTAATATAATAGCTTTTATATTCAGTATTCGATATACTGGTGTTTTGGTGCATTGTGTTATGTTACGTCTTGATGAGAAGAAGAGAGAAAACCACAGAGCGGCACAATAAATAACAAACACCAATTTTTATGGCGAACAGTCATTTAAAGCGCAAAAACTACTCGCGAAGGGGACCTTACTCTTCTCGGTAAGTACACGATTAATTTAATTAAATGAATGTAATTCATGTTAAAATTAATTGTGTATGCATACACGTTAGGGTGTTCTTTATTTTGGTGATTTTGGATTTTCAATGCTCTCACCGTCTAGAATGATTCAATATATATTTTTTTAAATCGCTGTAAATTTGCAGACCTCTACTACATCATTAACCCGTGCCACGGAGCATTTGAAATTTCCCATTCGAATAACATTACATTTTTTCGATTTTTTCAGTCTAATTTTGTTTTAAAGTTAGAGCGATATCTTTTATGTGTTTTGAATCATTCTAGAGGGAGAGAGCATAAAAAATCCAAAATCACCGAAGTAAGGGACACCCTAATACATTTATAACAAAATTTTACGATTGCCAGCTCCTCCTCTACTCGCTCATTTATTTTATCCCATATCCATATAAAAATTTCACATGCTTGCATGTGAAAGAAAGAGGGAGAGCGAGAAAGAGAGAAATGCGTAAAAACCGAGAGACAAGTTTTTTTTTCCAATACACTGTAGCGCGTTCGCCATCCCCGCGAATTCTATACTTTGTTAGTCAATTGAAAACGAATTTCAAACACGTCCATATATAAAATAATATACATACTACAAATAAAAGCACCAAATAATTATTTCTCCTTATATAAAATAACGTATTAATTGAAAATATTGTGTATTAAAAATCAGAGAATTTATTTCTGTTGTATAAAGAAGTTTGGTCACCTCCGTGCGGGTAGAGAAAATCGGGGAATGGCCGCTTATGCGCGAGAAAAATTAATAATTTAATTCATTTACTTCCTTTTGGCTTGATAAGTATCATGGTTTCTTACGGCGCCAAAATGAGTTGTCAAAGAGATTTGTAGCACTATTGGCGGCAGGGGGGGGGGGGGGGGGATTCAGCCAGAATCTAAATTTTCCAGAAAAATGCATACTTTTGATTATTTATGTATTAATTTTGATCTCGCTGTAATATCGTGGTCCTTAACCGTTTCAAAATATGTTTTCTGAATTATTTATAGAACTGCATGGGGGGCAACCATATAGAACTGTAGCGCAAAATGAGATTGGTTAAAGATTTTATTAATTTTTTTTTAAGTGAAACTTCTTTAGGCGCGTTGAGAGTAAAATTTCAAGGTCGCATCACGAAAAATCGACACATTTCGTGACGCAAAAGAGACGAAAGATATTTTTTTGGAGAGAGAGACTGAGAGAGAGTATAAGTCGTGTAGCTTATGCATAGAGTTCCTTTTCTTCGTCGCCCCTTTGTGTGGTCCTTCGCTTTCCCCTTCTTAGAGCGGCGGGACCATGGTATATAAGACTATATGTGTGGGTGAGACTAACGATATTTTGTATATGTGTACTCACTAATAAAGTAGAGAGAGCAAGAGAGACGCATCAAGGCATCGGCCTGAGAAAAGCAGGGTACCGTGCATGCGCGTTCTCTCATCGCGTACAGGGTTCGAAACTCGGCTTGCGTACTTTTTTTTTTAATTTTCTACTTTTCAATTTCCTGCTTTAATTCATATGAAAAAAATGTCTTCAATACAATAATAATAATAACAGTAATATTTTATGAATTGATTACTATCACGATTAATAATATGCATATGATAATCATAATAATTATAACAACGACAATACAAATAATAATAAGTCAAAATAATTAACTTTAATTTATCTATCGATGTTAACCATTTCAACATCTATCAAAATGATCTCCAATTTCATAATACATTTTACGAAGGGACAATTTATAATTCGTACGATTGGAAATTATTCATACTAATAATTACGTTTAAAATATTCATGCGGTATTTGTCATGCATAGCATATTGTAAGTCTATTTTTTTCATTTTCGAAATAAAAAAATTTTAATAATAAAAATAAAGATGATACGTATGACATTGATAATAATTTTGTATTTATATTTTTTTTATATTATAAAAATTGTTATTATTTGTATCAACGATTTGAAAACATTCAGTTAAAAAGTATTCCCTTCAAAAGGTTTTATAAATTTGCACATAATTTTATAATACATTTTTCAATGGATACAACGGACGGTTAACCATCGATGGATAAATTAAAGATATTTAATACTAATATTGTCGTTATAGTTGTTATGATCATGACATTCATATTATTAATAACAAATATGATGAAAAGGTATTTCATTTGGGTCTTTTGGACATTTTAAAGGAGCTTTAAATAATGAGCTCCATAGAGTCACCATAGTGCTATAGTATCTACTATACACGTTGAAGCACCAGCTGACGATCTCACGGAAATCGAAGAAATAAATTGAATACTACTTTCTTGACGAATATTCATTTTATGGCGAATTCATGGAAAATCACGAAACAAGTGAAGTATTATTGATATTGTGTCCGAAGGCTTATTTTTATACGTACGAATCCTTCCACGACTATATGCCTTTTGAAATACACTCTTTCTCGCTTTCTCTTTTCCTCTCCGCCACCCAAACCCAACATGCAAAATAAAAAATACTATTTATTATAAATTTAGGCATGCAAAGGCCGCCAAAGAAGTTTCACTTCCATCACGCGCATTGAGATGTACGCGCTGTTTTTTTTTTTTTTGTTTATTTTCCCCTCGGTCTAGTATTGTAGAACTTTGTGTGTGTATGTGTGGGGGGGGGGGGGCGGAAGCTAAAAGTCTAGCCCCAATCCAGGTTTTTCCAAAATATTAATATCATTATTTATTTATTTGTGCCTCGGTGCAGTATTGTGGTTTTTTTACCTCATGGCAAGTTAAAATATTTGTGGGAAATATTTGTAGAACTGTATAGGGAATAATTGGCTCTCTATCTAGGAATTAGATTTTTCAAAGATATTTTCAAAAAATGTCAATAAATGTATTTATTTATTTATTTTTGCCTCGGTGTAGAAGCGTTGTTTTTTATCAGATCAATATGAGTCATAAGAAAGATTCGTAGAAATATTTCGGAGGCAACTGGAACGCTAGCCAGAAATACTTTTCACAAACGTTAATGATTCTATTTCTTTATTTACTGTACCTTCTTTCTAGTATCGTAGTCGTTTTTTGAATCAAACTGAGTTGTCAGACATATTTGTAGAATTCTTTAGGGGGAAACTGGAAAGCTAGCCAGAAATAATTATTTCCACAAATATTCATAAATTTAGTGATTTATTTGTTTTTGCCTCGATGTTGTAGCGTCGTTTTTTATCGGATCAAAATGAGTTCTGATAAAGATTTGTAGAACTCTTTGAGGGGAAACTCAAACTCTAGCACATGTATTTCAACTGGAATGATTGTATGTTGTCGTAATGATAAAATAATAAAAACAATAACCCAGTATTTACACCAGTTCACAACAATTGTCTATTGTTCTCTTCAACAGCCATTCCAAAAAATAAAAAAATATTAAAACTGTTAGAATAAATGAGATTCATGTCTTTTTCTACATTTTTGTTAATCCCAGGAGTGTTTTTTAAAGATCCCAACTTAAAAATGACATGTATTACGTAAAATTTTCTTAACTTCCTGAAAAAAATATGGAAAATTTTTTTGAGTTTTGGCAATGGCGGAAAAACGACTTTTCGGACTATCATCTTGATTTTGAGAGTCTTTTACACGTACATTAATTCGGATAAATTTTTTTTCGGAAAGTTGAGATTTTTTTACAAAATAATGGAGAGTTGGTTTTTTTTTTTCTTTTTTTCAAATTCATTAAATGAAAAAAAAACAGAAAAGTTTCAAATGAAAGAATTCGATACCTAATAGTACTACCTAAAAAAATTGAGGAAAAAATCTGAAAAAATTATGGCACGTCTTTATTAAGACAGAAACGTTCGTACCGAGTACAAGATGAACATTTAGGTGTATAGTAGTCTGGATGTTTTTTTTTTCAGAAAATTTGATTATTTAGAAATTGAAACCAAAAACAGCTTCTCAACTTCTATAGTTTTCGAGATATTTAAGTTAGGGTGTTTGAAAAATTCAAACTGGCTGAGTCATCTTTTAGAATTTGACTATAGAGTTTCGGTTTCACGAGGCTTAGTTTGAGCTAAAAACTTAGTTTTCGAAAGGTACGTAAGAAGAAAAAACAGTTGAAAAAGACCGACCCAATATATATTCGCAAAGTGTGCAAAATTTTAAAACCTATAGAACTATTCCCAAAAAGTATATATAGCTCCGATGTGGGAGGAGCTGCAGCTCACCGATTTTTATGGCTTTATGTTCAGAATTTTTGGTTTGTTCCAGGCGAAAGAAGAGAAGTATCGTTCCCATTCACGAGGAAAATGATCATGCCGTTACTACCTCGGTTACAGGTCCAATAGGCGCAATTGCCGTTACAGGTACAGAATGTGATTTTGAAAGAACCTGCACTGTACAGGTACGCTTGTCTAAGGCTGCTGAAAATCTCATTCCCCTAAATGATGTAGATATAAGTATAGATAAGTCGAACGACCGGGTGGTTGTTACATCACCCGAGAAACAAGGAATCGCTGATCTTTCAGAGCAACTTCCACGAGTAGACTCGTCTACTTGTTACGATAACGTGACCAGTCGAAGCCATTCACCAATAGCATATGGACACAATTTTAGTATAAGTCTTGATCGGCATGGAAACCGAGTAGTCCGTGAATTACGTGACAGATGGCTCATCTTGGGTACGTCGAAGAAACGACGTCTAGTACCAGATTTGGATGGCTCCTGCAATAGAGCACTCGTTCATGCAGCTGTAATTGGCGAATGCGAGTCCCAATTCTCTGAGTACGATGTAAATATAAGTATTGATAAATGCGTAAACCAAGTGGTATGTAGACCACCTAAGGGTCGAGACAACTCCGACAATTCGGATAAACGTCGAGGAAGTCTTTTGTTGGGTTCCGATCGAGATGGCAGTAATGAGCTTTCTGCCCATGTATCTGACAATAATTTAGAAATGGATAGCGAGAAAAAACGGTTATTCCCGGAGCAAGATAATCCGAAGCAGTTGGAAAGTGCAGACGAATCATTAATCATTGAAAGCGCTCCTGCTGATAAGGGCCGCATTGTAGAAGAGTCGATTGAAGGTCGGCGAATCGTCGATATAACCTTCTTTATGCAGCAATTGCACGAGAAATTTGATAACCATAACGTAGCGTTGCAATGTCCCTTTAGTGACTTGAAATTGATAAAGTCGCTTAACCGAGGTTTGCGAACTCGAGTAACTTTTATGTGCCAGATGTGCAATTACAAGTTCAATATTTGGACAGATCCCGACAACCGAAGCATTATGGGCATTAATGAAAGTGCTGTATGTGGTACAATCACTTCGGGCACTGGTTACAGTACATTGCAAGAACAACTTGCCGCAATGTCTATCCCCCCCATGACTCCTAATACGTATCGTAAGTTTCGGAACATGATGTTCGAAAACTTCCATGAAGTTGCTGAAGCCGAGATAAGACGGGCGGTATTAATAGAAACAGAAATGGCTATTAAGAAGGGACATATCATAAATGGTGTTCCATACATCCAAGTAGTCTCGGATGGTTGTTGGGCAAAACGTTCATATGCAGGTGGCAAATATGACGCATTATCGGGTGCAGCTATGATCTTCGGTCGTGAGAGCAAGTTGGCTCTGTTCGTCGCTGTACGCAATAAGTATTGCCCAACACACGAAAGAGCACAGAGGTTAAATGTAGAACCACCGGACCACGTCTGTTATAAAAACTGGGGTCGCGAACAAAGTTCGACAGCAATGGAAACCAATATTATTGTGGAAGGCTTTAAAATTAGCGTTGAAAAGAACGGTTTGATATATAAAACGTTAATTTCAGATGGTGATAGCAGCGTATACCAGGCTATTCGGGATGCCAATCCTTACGCTCAATACGAAGTTATGGTAGAAAAAATTGAATGCAATAACCACTTGTTTCGCAACTTGTGCCGAAAATTGCGCGTTGCTTCTGCGATGAAACTTAAAGTACCTCCTACGAAGGGAAAAATGAATGTTACCGAACTTCGGCAGTGTGTGTTCGCCAGTGGTTTGAAAATTCGCAAGAGCGTAGAGCATGCGAGAGACCTTCGTAACGCGGAAAAAAATTCGGTAGAGGATAAAGCTCAAGCACTCTGCAAAGATGTCTTGAATATATGTAGCCATGTATTTGGAGAGCATTCAAAGTGCCACACCCTGCCGTTCCCTTGTGAAGCAGGAGATAATGGAAAAGACGTTATGGCAGAACTTCACGTGACCGGTCTTTACCCATCTGTTTACGAGGCTGTTCGATACTTGAGCTGTCACGCCAAAAGTCTTTTGACAGGCGTAACGAATAACATGGCGGAGGCGTGCAACTCAATCGTGAATAAATTAAATTCTGGCAAGAGAATTAATCATTGCGCTGGTAACTCGTACCAAATGAGATGCTATGGTGCAGTCGTCCAACATAACACGCAATCCGTGCTGTCGAAACTGCATGTTCGCAGAAGCGTTACCGTTCCTACAACCATCACGAAGCTGGAAAATTGCAGGCGTCTCAAAAATGAACTGAACCACATCGGAAAGCAGGGAAAGCGCAGTCAAAAGCATCGGAAATTTCAAGGTGCCGACAAGAATTATGGTCCATCGGCTAGACAACCGGATGTAGACGAGGATATGTTCGAAATTCTTGCCCAAGAGCATATGAATAAATTAAAAACACAGCAGAGTAATTGGAGACAAATTGAACGCGATACTGTTTCCCAGAGTTGCTCTGACAAATGGCATCAGTTGCGCACTGAAATAATCACCGCATCACGATTTGGGCCGATATGTCGGATGTTGCCGACGACTTCGTGCTCAAATATGGTCGCGAGTATTCGATATCCGAAAGTTATTGATACCGCAGCGACACAATTTGGTCGTGAAAATGAGGCGAATGCCAGACATGCTGTCGAATCGCATCTAGGAAAAACCATCGTTTCCTGCGGTCTCTTCATAGACCAGGAGATTCCTTATCTAGGAGCATCTCCGGACGGTCTTATCGATGATGATGGCATCGTAGAAATAAAATGTCCGTTTACGGCCCAAAATTGTACCCTAGAACATGCTATCCGAGAGAAGCCCAATCTTAGGAATGTTTTCAATAAGAAGGACAGCAACTCTCTAAACAAGTCTCACGCTTATTTCTATCAGGTGCAAGGGCAACTGCACGTAACTAAGCGAAACTACTGCATTTTTGCGATGTGGACCACGGTCGATTTAAAAATTATTACAGTTTTCCGAGATGATGACTTCTGGGAGTTAAAAATGAAGCCCATACTGAGCCGATTTTATATGGAATGTTTGCTTCCGGAAATTATAGACTCCCGGCGTAACAGAAGTATGCCGATTCGCGAACCAAAATTTATTCTACGAGCTCGAAAAGACGCATTGCAGAAGAAAAGCGCCAAGAAACCCGTGAAAGTTAAAGTGCCCGCAGAATCGGTAATCGGGATCGTGAAAACTCGTGCTGAAAGTTCGGTCACGCCGCAAGCAGCTATGGATGTAGTCATAACTAATCCAAAAAATAGTTTAAGAGCAGTAAGAGCTAATTGGGTTGAAATCGAGAGCGACGAGGAAGGTCAGGTATCTGATCAACATATCAAATTTCTCAAAATGCTCCAAACGGATATTTCTGTTGAAGAGGTCGTAGCAAATGTTTCGTTGCTAACCGGTTTCCTTACTGATACAAGTATTGACTTGTTTCAGAATATATTACAAGAAAACAGTGCTTTTCGTTGTAACCCTGCTACGTACACAGGGTATTACAAATTCATAAAACCTTGCCCGCCTGGAAGCCGTGATCTACAAATAATTGGTGGTAATAAATTCAGGCATTGGTGCTGCCTTTATTATGACGGGACACAAATATTTGTATACGATAGCCTCGTTCGCCCAGAATACGATTTATTGAATAAAGAGGAAAAGCGATACATTCATTTGCGATACCCTCATGTCAATGTTGAGAATGTCATTCTTCAACCAGTTACGAAGCAACCTGATCCTTTCAGTTGTGGAGTATATGCTGCTGCTTTTGCCACAACGGTGGCACTAGGCGAAGATCCTGTAGACCAAACGTATGTGCGAAACGCGTCTGAAATGAGAGCACATTTGGTGCAGATACTAATATCTCGGAATTTAGCACCATTCCCCTGTGAATGAAGGTATTTTCAGTAGCATGCATCGATACGTGCCGATGCGAAAATACAGCGATTGAGCATATACCGATGGAAACGTACCTATACCGAAGTATAGGTGGGTAAGTGTGGGTGGGTGTTTCCATGGTCGATAAAAAACGACGAAGATTATTTAAACAATATTTCCAAATAGTCTTAATAATTTATTAGTTTTCACCGCTCTTTTACGAGCGAGAATCGAGGAACACACGCGCATTAGCGCATGTGTTTGACGCTCGTCAACTTTGTTAGTCGATAAAAATCGACGTGCCGATGCGAAAATACAGCGATGCTTTGATTGAGCATATAAGCCCGATGGAAACGTACCTATACCGAAGTATAGGTGGGTAAGTGTGGGTGGGTGTTTCCATGGTACTGAAAAAGTGCCGCCGTAGTTACGCTATTTGTGCTGCGTCTTTACAAAATTGTCTTAAATTTACAGTTACCGTGAATGAAAAAATATATATATATATATTTATTTACACCGTGCTAAAATGGACAATGCGCAATTTTTGTAGCTCAGACATAAATGTCAATGAAGGCAAACAGACTGACAGCATGTCCATTAATTTCGAAAATTGGTATCATTTTTTGGCTGACACCGTTTTTTGATAGAGCGAAAATTTATTACTATGATATTTTTGCTTCGCAGCTTTTAACAGGCTCTTATAATGCATAAAATTGCTCCGTAAAAACAATGAATATAATAATTTTTTTTTAGCAATAACCGCTTTTTTCAGAGCGAGAATCGAGTAACATGCGATGCTCGTGTGTTTGACTCTCGTCAAACCTACCCGTCGATAAAAAACGACGAAGATTATTTAAACAATATTTCCAAATAGTCTTAATAATTTATTAGTTTTCACCGCTCTTTTACGAGCGAGAATCGAGGAACACACGCGCATTTGCGCATGTGTTTGACGCTCGTCAACTTTGTTAGTCGATAAAAATCGACGTAGCAAATTTGGCGAAGTTTCTTTCGATAAGAATATTTAAATTCTTGCAATAATCGCTTCTTTCAAAGCGAGAATCGAGCAACGCACGATGCTCGTGTGTTTTACGCTCGTCGAACCGACCCGTCGATAAAAAACGACGGAGATTATTTAAACAATATTTTGAAATAGTTTTAATTATTTATAAGTTTTCACCGCTCTTATCAGAGCGAGAATCGAGTAACGCACATTGCTCGTGTGTTTGGCACTCGTAAAAGTTGTCCGTTGATGGAAATCAACTTAAAAATTTTAACATCATTTATTTGAATAAGAATTTTTTTTAGCAATAACCGCTCTTTTCGGAGCGAGAATCAAGCAAAGTCCATTGCTCGTTCGGTTGACGCTCGTCATACTGGTCGGTCGATAAAAATCGACGTAGAAAATTTGGCGAAGTTCGTTTCAAAAATAACGATTACATTTCAGCAATAATCGTTTTTTTAAATAACTTTTTTTCACTTTATTATAAGGATCTATATGCGAAATGTGTGTGAAATGAGAGCTCATTTGGTGCAAATATTAAGATCTCGGAATTTAGCACCATTCCTCTGTGAATAGAGGTATTTACAGTAACACCGTCGATACGTGGTGATGCGAAAATACAGCGATGTTTAGATTGAGCATAAGCCGGGTGGAAACATACACGGAAAGAATTTTTTTTAAATTTTTACTGTGAAATCACAGTAACGGGCGGACAAACCCATAATTTTCCAAAATTCAGGAAATAAAAGGTAAATTTTCATGAAAATAAGTCAGAATTTACTGTCGGGTGGCGTAAATTTCAATTGTTTTCAAGAATTTTTATTGAAAAAATCAGTAAATTTTACCTAAATATAAAAATTTTATACTTTTTGGTACACTTGTCGCAACGTTAAAATTTTCCACAGTAAAAATTAATAAAAAATTATTTCCGTGTACCTATACGAAAGTAAAGGTATATACGTTTTCATCATACGGCTTGATTTCGATAAAGGTTTGTACTTGTGGGTTATTTAGGTTGCTGATTATGAATCTGAACTTAAAATTTCAAAATTCGATATGGCGGATCTAATATGGCGATCGAAAGTGCAAAAAACGGCTTCATATATTTCCACCTATTTATTGTATTAAGCTCCGTGTTATTGAATTTACCATGAAAATTCCTTCATTTTGAGTTCAGCATCACACTCAGCTACCCCGAAAACTCCCGAGTATCAAGATTCATCCAAATCGAGCTGTTCTTTGCACTTTCGTCCGCCATATTAGATCCGTTATTAAAAATTTTTGAAATTTGTGTTCAGATTCGTAATAAGCGACCTCGAAAATCCCAGATTTTACTAATTTTTATCTGAATCGAGTAAAATTTTCAATTTCGGTCCGCCATTCTGGCGCCGCTATTTTCAATTTCCAAATTTTGACTTCAAATTCGGATTCAGCGAGCCCAAAAACCCCCGAGTGAGGTTCGATTCCAAATCAGAGCAAGTTAAATAGGGAAATAAAGATTGACGCACTATTGCATCAATGCCACACAGGGGACGGAATTATTTGACGCTCTATCGCGTCAATGACAACGAAGGGGTTAAGGAATAATACAGCTGACATGAGCTGCGTATCTCGCAAAACGTAAGATAAAAAATGACGGAGAGAATTTCAATAAATTGATCAAATAATCTTAATTATTTAAAGTTTTCAGTGCTCTTCTTAGAGCGAGATTCGAGCAAAATCGTCCAACATCGACCGTCGATGAAAATTGACGTAAAAATTTAAACATAATTTGTATATGATCAATGATTTTTTTTTTGCAATAATCGCTCTTTCCAGAGCGAGGTAGTATATAGCGAGATGGATGAAGAATGAGCGATTGAGAGAGAACAAGATAGTGCAGTCGGGATAGCTCTAAAAATTGGTTCACCTGGAAATAACTGAAGGAAATAATTTTCTTTCTTTATACTGGGGAGGGGAGGGTGTGCTGGTTGGTTCCAACCATTAGATCTGTAAAGTTGAAAATGAGCGAATTATTTAAAAAACTAAAAATGACTTTAAATCAAGTGGCGGTGAAGACACTGAAGTGATTTTCCCGAAGTCGAGATTACACCCCCCCCCCCCCCACACCAAGTATGAAAAAAGAAAATCGCTTCACCCAATTATTTCGAAGTGAAATCCTATACCAACTGGACTAAAAGGCAATTTAATAGAATGAGGGAAATGGACCAAGAATGAGCGCGGATGAAAAATAATGAAAGAGCATAATCAAAATTCGTAACAGTTAGGAGAAATTTTTTAAAATTTTTTGTATGAAATGATGAAATATGTATTTTCTATCTTTATTTTTACAATGTTATTTTAATTAATGTATAGATTGTTATTACAGAATCGTTTTATTTATTATTATATTTTTAATGAAATACATTATTGATTTTTTTGTTTTTTTAGTTATTTTATTGTTGGTATCGTTTTAATTGTTGTTGTTGTTGTTGCTGTTGCCATTGCTGCTGCTTCTCTAAGCGTCGGAGCCGCCCCTGAATTCGGCGCTGGGCCCCGAATTGCCGCCGCAGTTCCTCGCGCGTTTCGAGGGCCCTGATGTGCGCCCGCATGTTCCAGCAGTGCCCCACCGCTGCCGTCCAGCAGACGCTGGAATTATAGAATGCAACCTGGAGCAGTAATTGTTGTTGCTCCAAGTGAGACATTACATAGAGCTCTTCAGAGAGCGGCTCCGACACTTGGTCCTGCATGATAGGGCCTGAGGTCACATCCTGCGTGGGAGGTGGATGGACCTGAGATCCATCCTCCACAAGAGGTGGTGGCGTCACAGGACGATCCTCGGCAAGAGGTAGTGGCGTCTCAGGACGATTCCCCGCAAGAGCACGCGTCACAGGACGATCCTCCGCAAGAGGTGGTGGCCTCACAGGACGACCCATTGTCTGCAAATTTAAAAGAAAACATTATCGATCAATTCACCCATCGACCAAGCGATCCATCTACTCATCCACCTATCAGTTTATCCACCCATCGATCCATCCATCCTCATGATTTATAATTATGATTTATAAACAATTTATAAACATAATTATGATTTATAAACAATGATTTGTTTATTGAACATAATGTATTTCTTCTAATAGACTTTATGAATAGTTACTTTACACAACAGAATCTGAATAACTAATTTTCGTAAGTTGACAAAATAATTTGTCTCATTTTGAACATATTTTTCAAAATCATTATAAACATCTTTTTGAGTACTTTTATCTCTGAGAAATCAGAATTTCTCAACGGAAGCCTTTTTTTTAAGCAAAACTGCTTCAAGTAGTTGGTTCGTCGCTTCATTTAATCCGTTATAATTAATGAATAAATTGTTGAACTATTTTGTTAAACCAAAAGCACAAATTTATTACCAAAACCGAAATTTAGTTGGATTGGTTTTGAAAGTGTTGTCTGAAACAGATTTTGGCCGACTAAATATTTTTAGTTGTTTAAAATAAGTTTTTTGTCAGTGTAGATAAATCGTTGAACACAACTTTTGTTATGACAAATTCAAACGCATAACTCAAAATCGCCTCTTTGTCCTGATTTGTTGAAAAGACGTATATTTATTTCAACTAAACGTACTACCAGTTTAATCGTTCGAATTTTGTTGAATTTTGATCGGCACGCAAGCGCAAGCGATAACGGGATATATATTCGTTTGAATTAACTGTTGCCGCTTTGAATTGTAAATGATATTTCTTTTATTTTGTAGTTGTGACCCACCATGCAGCTTATATATGAAATTTAATGTAATGAAATTCACTAGAAGTCAATAGCGTAATAAGTAGCGTCCCGGGTTAGTAAAAGGCAGGCATTAAGTAGGAAAATTTTAGGTAGGCAGTTCCAATCCCAGCCCAGGCAGAAAATATGTACCGTGCGTAAATATCTACGTAGCGCTTTTTTTTTTATTAAAATCCTGTTACACTATTTATGTCATAATGAATATATTATGATTTTATTGATTATAAATGCCATTAGTTAATTGGACATACATTTTTTGTATCAAATATATATTTTGTCGTTTATATTTTATCTTTACAGAAAGACTACAGATCGTCGGTTGAAAAAGACAAAATCTTAGTCAAGAATCATTTTTGTTACGGATATGTTAATAGCGACGTACTCGATATAACTGAATTTTTATTCATTGTTATATACTGGTTCTTGTTTATTTTCTCAATTTTTTGTTCGAACAGCATATTATTTTGTGAATTTGATTTTAGGTGTTCTGCGATAACAAATAACATGTGCATTGAAGATATAATTATTTTTATACTAACAAAATATTTACGATCAAAGTCTTCCAATATTTTAATGCAACACTCAATTTTGTTGATTTAAATCACGATTTATTTCATTCATTATCGAAATATTTTGTTAAATTCTACAAATATTTTGTCGTGCGTATATGGGACTAAATAATTTAGTTGCATCAAACGTATTTCAAGCTTTTCAACCAAATTTTTTTCTCAGTGTATCTTTAATAAATTTGAACCAATTCTTATAATTATGCGTTAGGTGACCAACCTCCGGCGCTGATTAAAAATGCTGATAATGGTTTTTAATTTAATGAGGTATTCAATTGTGCTTTCAATATCATATATTGCCCATCTCTGGAGCGTTGGCATATCATGATTGCACGAATTCACTATTGTTAAGACTTTATTAAATTTTATTGAAAAATAGTCAGCGCGAATAGAAATTTTTTCAAAATTATTCATAATTTATTTTAAAATGAATTTCAATTTTTTTAAATCATTTAATTAAGAAATAAATAAAGGGAAACACTTACTTTTCCTTTCTTTGGCTGTCCGCCTTGCCCCTTCTTTTTTCGCGATCCTTTAAAAGTCAAGAATTAATTATGAATAATTTAGTTAACCAGTGAAAATAACACCACATGGAAATGGTTGCGATTAGAGCTGTGTATAACCAACAAAATTCACAAACACGCGAAAGTACATGCCTGAGCGTTTCGGTGGCATCTTCGTACGACTCTCGGAACAGTAATGAATTCCGTGTATCGATGCCCTCCACGACCGACCCTTGCAAAGCCCAACGAGGCCCTTTGCATTAGTCCAGTCAGATTAGACTTGAAATCGATCGCGACTCCTATTCTTTTCGAGCACAGTAATGCCGATTTTTTTGTAGGTAGATTTGACCTCGAAAAATAAGCCGCTGATTTTGCGAGTTAATTGAGTTAACAGAACATTGTTCTGAAAAATTTTTATAAAAAAATCGCAATTTTTATTTTTATTTTTTTTCCATTCGTGTGAGGAAAAAATGTTTCTTGAAGAAGTTGCAGGTTTCATCCTCGTGTATAAGAAAAAAAAATTTTTAACTTGGAACACGTTAGTTAGTTCAGCCGCAAAAGCAAAAGAAAATGAATTTTTTTTTCATTTCAATCTAGTTCCCCTAATTATCAATGTATACCTTCGAAACTGATATAACACGTATAAAATCTGTGCCACAAGAGTTCGTATAAAAATAATTTGATTATCTCGCATATTATAGCAACGAATAGAGATTTTTGAAAAATATTTGGGTACCAATAAAATTTGAACCGATGAGGTTACAGGGTCCAAAAAATCATGGTTATAGGTATAGATATGGAGATTGATGGTGTGATTTAAAAAAAAATTTATATCAAAAATCGTCGAGAAAATAGGAAATAAAATTTTTCTTACTTAACTAATACGATTAATGACTGAAATTCTTGAGTTACATATACCGTTTCTTGTTATTGTTTTGTTATTTTTATTGTTATTGTCTTTGTTATTGTTATTCTTTTTGAGACGGGAAATTAAAAAAAAACTCTTCATCTTCATTAGAACCGGAAATACACTTGTTTTACTTCTTGACGATTTATTATCAGTGTTAAAAAAAATCGGCATTACTGTACTCGAAAAGAATAGGACTCAAGTCTAATCCGAGTGGACTATATGTGGAAGCTATGTACCAACTACGTCCAATACGGCAAACGGAATATAACATATAAGTAAGAAAAAACACTTACCAGTAGGGCTTGCGACTCTGCATTAAAAAAATTAAGTTGCATAAAATATTAATATTCGTTTCCGCATACTCTAAATTATTTGAAAGATGAAAAAACGTATTCATGTTCTTTTTTCGTTGTTCTAGCTTAGTTGTCGAAATTCGTTGGAGACGATTGAAAAGTTTCTCTCGACATCAAAAGATTGACTCTCTCAAAGACACACACACGCACGCACACACACACACACACACACACACACACACACACACACACACACACACACACACACACACACACACACACACACACACACACACACACACACACACACACACACACACACACACACACACACACACACGCACGCACGCACGCACACACACGTGTATATATATATATATATATATTTATATTAGGGTGATGCAAATAAAATCGATATTTTTTTCGATTGGGTTTGATCTGTTAGTAATTGTCAAAAAAGTAACTCTCCCAAAATTTGAGGTAAAAAAAAATTTTAGAGGTCGCTCAAATGACTAATATTTTTTTATGATTTTGACTATAATATACAAATTGATATACAAATTTCAATTTTTCCGTGTCGCAGCAACAAATATAAGTATTTGATGAAGCAGTGATTCACCTAAAATTTGGGTCCTTCAAAAAAAATTTAATAGCTGCGCAGGCCACTTAAATAATTTTTTTTTCATTTTTAGCTGAAATTTTTAGTATAGAAATTTCGATTTTACATTGTTGCAGCAAAGGATGTTGGCACTTGTTGAAAAAAAACATTCTTCCAAAATTTCGGACGTTTATAAAAAATCAAAAGGTCTCGCAAGTAACTTTTCATATAATTCGTTATGATATTGGTTCATTAGTTTGGCTAAGGAATAAACAAATAACGCGTTGAACAATATTTTCGACATAATAATCGACATTTTTATATCACGCATTTTTTCGAGAATTGATTATAAAAATAAAATAATCGCCTACGCAACCTTTAACGTTTTTTTCTAGCACCCAAATTTCGGGAAACTCACTTTTTATAAAGTAGTGATATCTCCTGTCGTGGAACCGAAAAATGTAGATATCTATAACATGATTTTCAGCCAGAATTGAAAAATTTAAAAGTTCAATGTCGCCTACGCAGGTGTTCAGGCCTGCATATATTGAACTCTGCTATGTATAAGTATACAATGTATAAATGTATACAAGTATAATGTATACAATGTATACAATGTATATAAGTATACTATGTATAAATATATAAGTGTAATAATTATAAAATAACCGTCGGTCTGATTCATAGAATTTTTCATGCCGTGAGGAGAGGCAATCCCAGGCCAGGTTTGACCCTTGGGTATTTTAGCGCCATAAAGAGCGCACATTCAATCGTTGATGAAAATAACCATGGGTGGGAAGGTAGCAACGAAGAAAAAGAGCCTTGCGGCTGTGACGTTGACAGCGTTCGTTGGGTTTTTCCAATCCCTACCGGACAGCGCATGGAGATACCTGGAATTGCATCTCACCCTTTCGGGTTCAGTCCAAATTCGAAGTTTTAATGTTTATTATGTATTGGCAGTTACCGCTCGTTGTAGAACGAGAAGCAAGTGCAATTTTTTATTACGTAATAATACAGCTGACATGAGCTGGGTATATCGTACCACGCGGTGGTCGCCAGCAATCGGCTCCTTGTGTAGCAGACGGAAGCATGCGGTGTAGCCGCGAGAGAGAGTGAGAGAGAGAGAGAGAGAGAGAGAAAAAGAGAGATGATTAGAATTTCGAAAGAATAAGCAGAAGATAAAAAATGGCGGCGATAATTTGAACAATTTGCTTAAATAATCATCACTTTTTATAAGTTTTCACCACTCTCTTCAGAGCGAGAGAATCGGGGAACGTACGTTGCTCGTGAGTTTGACGCTCGTCAAGCTCGTTCCTCGATCAAGATCACGGTAGCAAATTAGGCGCAACTTGTTAAATAATAATTATTTTTTAGCAAAAACCGCTCTCATTAGAGCGAGAATGGAATAATATTAGAATATCTCGAAAACGGTAAAAGGTACGCCAGAATTGACGAAATTTTAAGCCGATCTAGGAAGAAATATGTTATCAAATAGTTTGAACGTATCCATATACTTGAGAGTTAAAAATTTTCGAAAATTCGAATTTTCAAAATTGTTAAAAAAAGGGCTTGAAAGAATTGGGAAATCTAGTTCCATGTTTTTTAGGATACTAATAAAAAAAATAAAAAAAACAGCGCGTGCATCTCAATGCACGTGATGAAAGTTAAACTTCTTTGGCGGCCTTTGCATGCCTAAATTTATAATGAATAGTATTTTTTATTTTGCATGTTGGGTTTGGGGAGCGGAGAGGAAAAGAGAAAGCGAGAAAGAGTGTATTTCAAAAGGCATGTAGTGGTGGAAGGATTCGGACGTATAAAAATAAGCCTTCGGACACAATATTAATAATACTTCATTTGTTTCGTGATTTTCCATGAATTCGCCATAAAATTAATATTCGTCAAGAAAGTAGCATTCAATTTATTTCTTCGATTTCCATGAGATCGTCAGCTGGTGCTTCAACGTGTATAGTAGATACACGTTGTATACCTTTTGTATACCTTTTCATCATATTTGTTATTAATAATATGAATGTCATGATCATAACAATTATAACGACAATACTAGTATTAAATATCTTTAATTTATCCATCGATGGTTAACCATCCGTTGTATCCATTTAAAAATGTATTTTAACCCTAATACCTTGAAGATGGGTCGTTTGTGTCCATGAATTTTTAAACATTCTACTGTAAACAGCCTACATGTCTCTAAATTTTGATGAAAATGTTTATTGAAAAAAGGATTTTCGGGGCTGGCAACAATTCTATCGCATAGTTAGAAGTCCACCGAAGACCTACGAATTTTTTCAGATTTTTCCTTCCAGAATAACATAGTGAAATAAGCGACAGACGCTAATGACCCATGTTCAAGGCTTACGGGTACTAAAAACAATTATGTGCAAATTTATAAAACCTTTGGGAGGGGAATATTTGTTAATTGAATGTTTTCAAATCGTTGATACAAATAACAACAATTTTAATAATATAAAAAAAATATAAATGCAAAATTATTATGAATGTCATATTATCATCGTTATTTTTAATATTACAATTTTTTTATTTCAAAAATGAAAAAAATAGACTTACAATATGATATGCATGACAAATACCGCATGAATATTTTAAACGTAATTATTAGTATGAATAATTTCGTAAAATGTATTATGAAATTGGTGATCATTTTGATAGATGTTGAAATGGTTAACATCGATAGATAAATTAAAGTTAATTATTTTGACTTATTATTATTATTTGTATTGTCGTTGTTATAATTATTATGATTATCATAGGCATATTATTAATTGTGAAGGTAATTAATTCATGAAATATTACTGTAATTATTATTATTGTATTAAAGACATTTTTTTCAAATGAATTAAAGTAGGAAATTGAAAAGTAGAAAATTAAAAATAAAAGTACGCAAGCCGAGTTTCGAACCCTTTACGCGATGAGAGAACGCGCATGCACGGTACCCTGCCTTTCTCAGGCCGATGCCTCGGTGCGTCTCTCTTGCTCCCTCTACTTTATTAGTGAGTACACATATACAAAATATCGTTAGTCTCACCCACACATATAGCCTTATATACCATGGTCCCGCCGCGCTAAGAAGGGGAAAGCGAAGGACCACACAAAGGGGCGACGAAGAAAAGGAACTCGATGTATAAGCTATACGACTTATACTCTCTCTCAGTCTCTCTCTCCAAAAGAATATCTTTCGTCTCTTTTGCGTCACGAAATGTGTCGATTTTTCATGGAGAAGCGAGAGTGAGAGAACCGGCGAACGTCCTCACCCTGTAGTCTTACAGTTTCATCAGTGTTTTTTCGGTGCGTGCAGCTACATCCGTTACTCATGAGTTTTACTTTCCCCAAACAACCGTCAATAGAAATCGACCGAGATAAGTTAAACAATTTGTTCAAATAGTCTTTATTATCTATAAGTTTTTACCACTCTCCTTAGAGCAGAAGAATCGAACGATAAACGGTGCTCGTGTGTTTGACTGTCGTCAAAACTACTCGTCGCGTCGATAAAAAACGATGGAGATTATTTAAACAATATTTTTAAGCAGTCTAAATTATTTATAAGTTTTCACCGCTCTTATCAAAGCGAGAATCGAGCAATAATCGGTGCTCGTGTGTTTGACTCTCATCAAACCTACCCGTCGATAAAAAACGACGGAGATTATTTAAACATTATTTTTAAACAGTCTAAATTATTTATAAGTTTTAACCTCTCTTGTCAAAGCGAGAATCGAGCAATAATCGGTGCTCGTGTGTTTGACTCTCGTCAAACCTACCCGTCGATAAAAAATGATGGAGATTATTTAAACCATATTTTTTAATAATCTTAATTATTTATAAGTTTTCACCGCTCTTGTCAGAGCGAGAATCGAGCAATAATCGCTGCTCGTGTGTTTGACTCTCGTCAAACCTTTCCGCCGATAAAAAACGACGGAGATTATTTAAACATTTTTAAATAGTCTACATTATTTATAAGTTTTCACCGCACTTGTCAGAGCGAGAATCGAGCCATAACCGGTGCTCGTGTGTTTGACTCTCGTCAAACCTACCCGTCGATAAAAAACGATGGAGATTATTTAAACCATATTTTTTAATGATCTTAATTATTGATAAGTTTTCACTGCTCTTATTAGAGCGAGAATTGAACAACGCCCGCTACTCGTGTGCTTGACAAAGCAGTTTATTTCAATAAGAATGTTCAAATTTTTGCAATAATTGTTTTTTTCAAAGCGAGATTCGAGCAAAACACGTTGCTCGTTTGTTTGATTCTTTTCAAACGTTCCTGTCGATCAAAATCGATGTAACAGATTTAAACAATTTGTTCAGATTATCATAATTATTTACAAGCTTCCACCGCTTTTTCCAGAGCATGAGGATCAAGCAATTATCGATATTGCTAGCAAGTTTGATTCTTATCGAACTTGCTTAGAAGAATATTGGCTGAGACAATTAAAAAATATTTATTAAAATAATAATTATTATTTATTGGTAATTGCCGCTCTTTATAGAGCGAGAAACGAGTGTAATATTCATTGCACGATAATACAGCCGATTCGCGCGCAGCGGTCGACAGCAAGCCGCTGGATATGTGTATATATGTATATATACACCGAGTGTATATGCAATGTGTGTAATGTGTATATATGTGTATATATGTATACACATATACACACACTATAGTATGTAAGGGCCCAGATGCCCCGGCAGACGGCTACTATTCGCCTTCGATGCTTCGTCGCAACACGAGGAATAGAAGTCGTGCGCCGGGACATCTAGCGGTAGGCAGTGGCGACTGCGCTACCGCTACCGACGGAGGCCGCGTCGAAATTTTTCCGGGTGTGATACATCGCCTTAAAAGGGGCGAGATTCAGGTTTCATTTCGATTTTCGAAAAAAATTTTGCGATTTTTTGGTGGAAACTTATTAAAGTTTTTGTACACAAGTTCAGTTTTTGGGAAATCCCTCGTAACTCGAGAACTATGGGGCTCAAATCAATTTTCGAAGGGTAAAAAAGTTGCATTATCTTATTTCGAACGTGTTAGAATTTTTTCAGAATTTTATTTGAAATGCGACCTTCCATATTTATTTACGTCTTTTTTCGACTGACATTTCAAATTTTTCGTCCCGATCGAAAATTCAGAAGGTGATCACGAACTTACGTGTATTGTTATATTTTGTATCAATGACAAGCTTGCTAATTCGGACAAAATGCAAAATGTATCCATTTTTTCCCTTCAGGCTTCTATTATCATAATATGACATATGGAAAATAATCATACACATTATTCAGAAATTTGATGATGAGACGCCCACACCGAGTACATCAATGATCGAATATTTGGATGAATATATACAAAATATACCTCAGACGCAGCTGGAAAATTCGGTATCTGCTGATGATGAAGAGCCAAAACTTGTGCCCGCATCCACACCTGCGCGATCTTTGAATCACGAACAAATTCAAAGACCCTATGCACCTTTGCACACAAAAAAACGCAAGATCAGCGTGGAAAGATCTGATGCGCCATCACATACCAAAAGACAAGTTTCGTCCCAACGGGTGGATAGTGCCATCGCTATCGGAGATTCGATGGCAGAAATCGCTCGTCAAGACATGGTAAATCGCAAAAATTACTGCGGGCAGAAACTAGCTCTTATAAGAAAGCAGAGTGCAGCAATTAAGCAGATTGCAGAATGCTGCACGGTTTTCATTAACCATCTATACTAAAAAACGAACAGTGCTTAGTTGTGAGCTTATATTATTGGAATAAATTTAATGGTAATTGTCTAGATTCACTACTTTTCCAAATTTTATTGTTTTTTTTTTTTTTTTGACAAAACCCTTCATTCAGGCACTAACAATGATAATCAGGTGGGGGAGCATGAAAAAGTTAAATAAATAAATCAATAAATAAATTAATTAAATCAGTTTTTCCATTTTATTTTGAAAAATGTTGATCTCAGAGAAAAATGACTGCAACAAAAGTTGTAGCTTATGAAAAGATTGATCTTTTATGTTCTATACATTTTTTGTCTAAAACCATTTTTTTCGAGAAAAACGGGAGGTAATTGTCGAGATCGCCTGATTATCATTATTAGTGCCTACATGAAGGGTTTTGTCAAAAAAAAAACAATAAAATTCGAATTTTTTTTTATTTTCATTTTTTCATTTTATTTATTTTTTTTTTTTATATTCCGTGCCAGTGCCCGAGGTCTTTCCCCTTTTAGGAAATTTTTCCTTCTTTCTCCCTCCACCGAGATATTCCTTCCTCCTCTCTCCCTTTCCCACAATGCTCCACGGCTGCAGCCGCTTTGCCTTTCCTCCTTGACCCTGTATCGCATTTGCCGTGGACGGAGGGAAACTGCAGAAAACCTACCGCCGATACAGGTCGGAAGCTACCTAGTCCACCCTGGTGGCCATGCGAGTAAACTCAAGCGCCGTCACCCGAGTCGGCCTAGGCAGGTCCCTGCTTCAGTGGGTCAGTCAGTGAACGGCTAAGAGGCCACCTTCCGAGCGATGAGAACCGCTACGGGAGTCCTCCAAAGCCGCACACCGACCACCCACCAATCACAGAAAGGTATTTTGGGCATTTGTTTTCTTAAGGTGGAGTCCGAACCAACCAGGATTGCAGGAAAAACACGTAGAAAAACTTTTTCCATTGGTGTCGACAGTGGGGCTCGAACCCGGGTCCGCGGCGTGCGAACCCAGAGCCTCACCCACTGTACCACTGCGCTCCTTTATTTTTTAATTTTATTTATTTATTCATTTATTTATCTAACTTTTTTATGCTCCCCCGCCTGATTATCATTATTAGTGCCTAAATGAAAAGTTTTGTCGAAAAAAAAAAAAAAAAAAAACAATAAAATTCGGAAAAGTAGTGATGTGCCCCAGATTTCATCATGTAAGTTATATTAAAATCAGGACAGTTAAGCAATCGAGTGTGCAATGAGATTAACGATTCAGCAATTGTACAAACGTAGCAGTTTGAAGGGGACTATTGCAACATGCATATTTCTGAGTAGACATCGTACGATGCAACCGTTTCGAGGGTTAAACCGAAAGACCATCAATTAATAAGGTCAAGTAATTATATAAAAAGGCAGTCTTCTGTTGGTAACGGGGCTGTCAACTATTACGAGCTGTCCTGAGCGGAATCTATCGTTGGTTACAGACAAGTTGGTCTCAAGGCAAATAATCAAGAACTACATTGTAACAAATACTTCATTATCATCACGAATAAACTAGACCGTAATTTTGTAATACTCGAGTTGGAGATTTACTCAACCTTGACAATCACCCACAAGCCCGTCCTTGACGATTTCATCCCCACGTGACGAAATTCGCGGGCACAACATTCGTGGCAACGGTGGGATTGTCACAATTCGATAAAATCAAATTCACGGTAACGAAGCAGGTACTACAAAGTATCGCGAGTGTAAGTGACCGAGTCACGACAATCGAACGCGAAAAAGAACTGGAAAAAAAAAGTGTAAACCCGACCGAGTCGGAAGTTAGACCAGAAGCCAGAGTCAACAGACTCATTAAAAAAAAAGAGTTAAAAAAAAAAATTTATACAAACATAATCGAGTGGATCCCGAAGATCATCAAGCAGTACCGACTACGAAACCTGAGACTCAACGGAAAGCTGACAAAGACCATTCAACTCGAGTCCGACGACTCAACGAGAGGAAAAAATCGACAACGCAGAACTACGAGGGGAAAAGATCGACAACTACAAGGGCAAATCATCTACAACAAATTATCAAGCATCATGAAGCAGAGCATCATACTGTAAGTGACTGAAAATATTTAATTTTGTAACCCTCCAAAGCCAGAAAAGAAAAAGAGAATAAATAAAATGAAAATTGTATGTCGGAAGACGAGCGAGTCACACGCTTACGCTTATCAGGTAGGCGCGTGTTATCAAGATCATTAGATTTCATTTTCAATAAATTCCTTCGATACAAGATACCAGAGGATCTTCATTTAGAAATAAATAAAAAAACGCCGAAGAATTAGTAGCTCAGATGATTCCAATCGTTCACCAGGCACTCCAAAACATAGACCCGAAAAACGCGTAAGAGTAATAAGAAATTTTGAAGACGCAGTAGATACCGAGCGACGTACAGAAATAAACTTAGCCGACTTTACTTTATTAAACGGAACTTTATTAAACATAGACGATACAATGGCAGAAAACACACAATCGCACATGACCCTAAAAGAGGCAAGAACTTTAATACCTCGTTTTGACTGAACAAACCCCGAGGAAGTAGATGACATAATAGTAATGCTTACGAATACGCTGACGAGAGTATCGCACTCACAGACAAAGACGATCTTTTAAAAGCCCACTGAGAAAAAAATTAAAGTATTACCAACTACGCGATGAGGTTGAGCAGTCCTCGTTACGTCAATAGTCATATTATGTTTAGCTTATTACCCAGTAGTTGATCCATAGAAAGCCATATCGTTGAGCCAACTACGCGACGACTTTGCTGCCAATTCGCTATATCACAAAGTTGAATGTATTGCGGGTGATAGAATTCTAATATGTAATTAAATTTATGAAAGAATAAAACTTGAAAGAGTTAATCGATTGAACTTGAAGGAAAAAATAAATGTTGAGTTGTCTACGTTTTGACCGTGACTCGATAAAATAAAAACTTTAAATAAATTTCTCTTCGAAAATTAAACCCAATAACCGGTAGATCAATGGAAAAAAAACGCAATTAAACCAAAGATCTTATAATAATTTGAATGAAATCTTTGGTTACTATCACGTTAACAACATTTTTTGTTAAAATAACTTAAATTTTGTTGATATACCCCGCTCGGAATTTTGATAGAGGCCAAGTCAGGTTAATGCAATTACAGTATGTATTATAGTTAAATTGGAAGACAAAAAACTTGAAAGACATAATCGATTGAATTTGAGGGAAAAAATAAATGTTGAGTTGTCTACGGTTTGACCGTGATTCGATAAAATAGAAACTTTAAATAAATTTCTCTTCGAAAATTAAACCCAATAACCCGTAGATCAATGGAAAAAAAAACTCAATTAAACCAAAGATCTTATAATAATTTGAATTAAATCTTTGGTTACTATCACGTTAACAACATTTTTTGTTAAAATAACTTAAATTTTGTTGATATACCCGGCTCGGAATTTTGATAGAGGTTGATGCAATTACAGTCAGTAGCTAAATTGGAAAACGAAAGTCAGGTTGATGCAATTACAGAAAACGAAAGTCAGGTTGATGCAATTACAGTCAGTAGCTAAATTGGAAAACGAAAAACTTGAAAGACATAATCGATTGAATTTGAGGGAAAAAATAAATGTTGAGTTGTCTACGGTTTGACCGTGATTCGATAAAATATAAACTTTAAATACATTTTTCTTTGAAAAATGAACCCAATGACCCGTAGATCAATGGAAAAAAACTTGCAATTAAATGAAAGATCTTATAATAATTTGAATGCAATCTTTGATTACTATTACGCCAACAAAATTTTTTGATACAATAACTGAAATTTTGTTGATATACCCGCCTCGGAATTTTGATGGAGGCCAAGTCAGGTGGATGCAATTATAGTCTATAGGTACATTGGAAAAGAAAAAAAACTTGAAAGACATAATCTATTGAATTTGGAGAAAAAAATGAATGTTGAGTTGTCTACGGATTGACCGTGACTCGATAAAATAGCAACATTCAGCTAAACTTCTCTTTGAAAATTGAATTCAATAACACCACACATCAACGGTACAAAAATTCAATTACGTCAAAGATCTTATAGGCATTTGAATGCATTTTTTTACGTAAAAAATTTTTTTTAATATAGTGACTGAAATTTCATTGATATAATCAATACTTAGTTATTGCACTAACAATAATTTATGTAGAAAAGAAGTTGCTTTTTCTACCTGAACGAAACATTGGAGGAAGTTAATTACCTATCATATGTATTTATACAAGTATCAATAGTTGTCTCACATTCATGAAATATGCACCGATGCGAAATTATTCGAGGACCAACCCTTTTGTAACAACATTTGCACACAAACATACGCGCGCGTGCGCGTAATTATTGGAAGTGCATTAAAAAAAACAACCTTCTCATTATTTTATTTGTACAAGGTAAGTGATAGCCAATGATAATTTTTATATTCGATTATTGTAGTTTTTTTTATTACTGCCCGAGTTTTGTTATTATTGCCTAATATATTAGCGTTATTATCGTTTTTCTAGTTGTCTAATTTTACGAGTCGTTTCATGTTAACTCGAGGCACGAGTCGTTTCATGTCAACTCGACCGCTCTCTCGCGAATCATCTGCCAGAGAATTTGTGGTTTTATCGTTATTTTTGAATGCCGAGTTCGACCATTGCGGCACACGAGTAACGGGCACATCCGGTCCTCTGGCCATAACGTAATTTCCGTCAAGTTAATTTGTTTTCGATTTTCGCGCGGTCGGCGCCCAGTCATCTAGCAAGGAGGCACAAAGCCCTTGCTGCCTCTCCTACCTCTCTACACACACGGGGAAGCAGTCGAGATGGCGGGAAATGACCCACGCCAAGGAGCCCGGCAGTGACACAAAGATTCCCGAGGACGCCCGAAAAGCAGCCCCCACGCAAAAGACCAAAACGGCCCCGGAGTGGCAAAAGAGGCCCCGGAGTGGGGGTGCAGCGAGCTCGTGAGAACAACGACTGCGCCCGTGATTCTTATTCGGCGACCTCCATACAGTTTAGATACATGTGTCACTTGCGTTGTATCATAGACTTTGTTTATCACGTTTTTTTCTATTTCGAAGTCAATTGTTACAGTGAGTTGTGCTAATTATGTGAATTGTTATGTGAATTTTGCCACGGAAGTAGCGGAGTTCGGTAAAGTATCCTCGGTTAAAGTAATTTCTTGAGATTTGTATGCGTAATTTCGTAGTGGCATCGCGTATTCGGGATTTTGGAAGTGATTGCGTCATCTATTGTATATTGTATATAGTGTATGTTTTAACTTTTGTTATGTTAAATCGCGTTGTTGACGATCGCGCCGCCCTAGCCTGGTATTATTCGCTATTTTTTTAGTCGCCCTCTTGTTTTACTGACCCGCTCTTTACATTGTATTGTACTACGCGCTAACTTCCTCTCTTTATCGCAGAATATAATATGCTTTCTATGTGTGACCGATCATTTTTTATCGCTATCGCTCTGTTCATTATCCCTAGAAGTATTCTTTTCGAGGGAAATTATTGGGTTTCTGCTTCCTTTCGCGAGTTAACAATGCGGCAACAAGGGCTAGCTGTTCATACGTTTTTTTTTGATAATCTCAGGGTATGGGTTCGAGCCACATACGCCAGGATCAATTTTCGAGACAAGAAAATTCGAGAACATTCTAGAAGTTTTGTAAAGTATATTGGATCGTAGTCTTATTTGTGTCTCGTTCGCTTTTTTTTTCATTTTTTTTACGATTACCATGTGGCGACGCTCGCAAGCGTTTAGCAGTTTTTGTTGTCACGCGCTCGGTCTTCGAGCCGACCGTGTTTGTTTACGTTCTTTGTGTTCGCGCGAGTATTCGAGCTTAGCCTTTGTCACTTACGTCTCCCGTGATTTCGTCCCGAATATTTTACGCATGTACATTTTTGTATATTAGCTCTCTTTTATGCCAATCGCGTACCCCTCTCTTCGTTTTTCGTTGTAGTACATTGAGCCGAAGAACTTTTTATTCGAAGCTATAATCCATTTTTTTAACGATCAATGTTGGTAAAAGAATTTTTTGAAATGTATGAAAAAAGTTGCCATTTATGTTTATTGATTTGTTTCATTTCTTTGGGGTTATTAGGATTATATTGGACGCGTATAAAAAAATGCTAGGTTCCAAGGATTTTCATCAGTCTGGTAGCAGCCATAATGCACAATTTGAAAACACAATCGTAAGTCTTGATTGCTAAGTAACACATCTTGTATTGAATCCGTATCTAACGTTCTTTAACAGTATCTGGAAGCTTTACTGAATGTTATTTTCAATTCTCGACGAAATAAGAATTCGTTCAAAAGAAAATTATTGCCAAGTAACCATTAAAATTGACTGCAAATTTACTGTAAATATTTTGATATCGACATGCTTAAAATTATTATTCATGGAAATTTGGAAAATTCGGTAATTTATTAAGAGATGGATTTAAATATTATTATTTGGATTTCATATTGAGAAAAGAAAATTTTATTTTCATATTATTTCCAAGTCTTAAAAAAAAAATTGTATCTTAGGAAGAGGACAACACTGACATAGATGTGGATCTGGACGAAACGCCGAATTCACGATCGTCCAACTCGACGAAAAGACGCTACAGCTTTTTGTCGAACCAAAGCGTATATCGGAAATACGTGAAACAAGGAAAATCGAACTACTTGGAAAATCTTTTGGGCACCGTTAATTTTGGACGTGCGCTGAAAAATGAATATGCCCGCAAATCCGCACTATCGGATTCCTCAAGTTTACTCTTGTGTGAGATTATCGTCGGAGACTTGATAAATGATTGTGATGCCAAAGCAACACAGGCGGATTTTTCCGATATAACGGATGAAATAATACAAATATTTCCAAACGAAGAGAGAGAAACTTATTTCATCGAACCGGTTTACAAAAACGAGAGTGAAAACAATGTATCAAGACGTGCACGTGGGCGCCTCCCTGATATGTTTCACAACAAACTCAGATTATTTCGACTGATGTCTGGATATACGAAACGCAGTACATTCTGCAAACCAGTAGAGGAAGAACCGATACCCGATGACGTGAACGAAAGCCTTCAATGGCTAGCCCACAATAAAGATTTCAACAAAATCGAAGGCCATTGGCGAAAAACAACTAAAATAAGACATCGGCTGCTACGAGAATCCGATGGAAACATCAACAGTTACTTACAGAAGTACTCTGTACTGCTTGATCCCGAGCGAGGTCATACACTCATCGAAATTGATTTTACAGAGTTACACAGCACAGCACCAAGCATCTATGCTAAGTGGGACTCGTTTATAAAAAAAATCTTCAACGTTACTGCGACTAAAAAGACTGGCAGTATTATAAAGCAGTACCAATCGTGGATCGAGGACGACGCCACTTCTCAACGTTAGTATTTCGGATTTCTGTATATGATTGAATTATTAGGGATCTGTTAGGTAATTGATATCTGCAATTTGTAATAAACATTATATTTATTTAAAATGATTTCAGATGGCAAGGAATTTATCGAAATACGACTGCTGTCTTTTTTGATTGCACCGCGTGCATCGATATCTATAAAAAATCGTAAGGTTTGGAAGCCATCATCTCAAGAAAGTCAAGACGGCATGGCTGTTCATGTTAAGGTAATTTTGTTGTCGATTATTGTATAAAAATTTACGATATTACTAACTGTACTACATTATGTTTTTAATGAATTTAATAGGAATTCGGAGATATCGAGCAGAAACATCGTGCTAAAATGGAAAAGATGCAGATGTATGGATTGCAATTACAGCCATACATCATTGGAGTTGGAGAAACTGAAAACACGGTGAAAGAATTTTACGTCGTTGTTGACAAAGTTCGCTACCGATTCGATTCACCCATAAAAGCACTGGATGTGTGTTTTAAAATTTTCTTCGCCTGGCACGTCAAGTTTGCACCGGAGTCGCACCAAGTTTGGCTGTTGATACAACGTGGTCTGTATCAAATTCGAACACAATATGACGAAATGAAGCCACATGTCGCGAAAATTCTCCAAACACTACAAATGTAAGTAGAAAGCGACACCCACTCGATACATTATATTCATCTGACGAAAGAAAACACCTAGATTAACAAAAATGTATCTATGCCCGTATTGCGAATATAATTGCGAAGAAATGAGTCTTTGGCTAGCTCATGTAAAATTGAAACATTATCGATCTTGTAATCAGGCTGTTGCTTGCAAACAAACTGATTGCTACCGCTCATTTAATAATTTTTATAGCCTTAAAAACGCGCAACATCAAAAATTTTTCGATTCATCTATCACGAACAATAAAAAGGATCATTCCTTGGGAATTGATGGCAACGAAAACAAAATCTTGGGTAATGAAAGCAATTGTACCAATTTCAGTGAAAATATGATCACTGACCAAACCACATCATTTGACGTCGAAGATTTGAAACATGCTATGGAAATCGCCACAAGTACCTTCGTTGCAAAATTGTATTCGAATCCCAAGATTCCCAGGTCATTAATTCAAGAGATCGTAGAAAATTCTTCGGAATTATTTGGATTTGTAGATATGTTTAAACAAGTACTACATCAAAAATCTATTAACGAGCCTGATATTAATGAAATGTTCGATTTAATGTCTAATCCTTTTGTTGAAATGGACACCGATTATAAGAGACAAAAATATTTTTTCGAATCAGGATTTTTCATCAAACCCATACCTTTCACAATACAGCCAATATTAAAGAAAAAACGGAGAGAAAATCATGACATTCTTGATATCGAAAACGCTACCGGTCAATTCGTACCTATGCGAGAAGTTTTAAAACTATATTTACAACTGCCCAATGTTTTCGATGCCATCACAGATTTCATGAAAAGAATAAAAGAAGAACAAAAAGAAGAAAAAAAAAAGACAATTGATAATTTTTTGAAAGGAGAACTTTGGACAAAAATTGAGAACAATTTTCGGGGAAAGATTGTGTTGCCATTGACAATTTATTTCGACGATTTCGAAGTAAATAATCCGTTAGGTTCTCATGCCACAATCCAAAAGATCGGAGCCGTATATTTTAAAATCACATCTTTACCTCCTGAATATTCATCCAAGATTGAAAATATTTTTGTCGCGTCACTGCATAAAACAAAAGAAGTCAAAGATATAACTGGCAATTTAGTAGAAGATGCTTTAAAACCACTGCTAAACGAGTTGAGTTTTCTAGAAACACAAGGGATTTCAATACAAACCAGCAAAAGTAATTATCAGGTGTACTTCGTAACAGCAATCATATGCGGCGATAATTTGGGATTAAATTTGTTACTTGGCTTGAGCGAAAGTTTTAATTGCAATTATTATTGTAGACTTTGTCGTGAACATAAATTACAAATGCGAAAGCAAGTAAGGGAAAACGAAACATTGCTTCGTACACGGAAAAGTTATGAAGACGATTTATCTCAACTTGAAAAAGGAATGAAGCAAAAATGCTTTTTTAACGATTCAGAAAATTTTCATTCAACTGAAAATTTATACGCTGATATGTCACATGATTTCTTTGATGGAATTTGCCGTTACGTTCTACCATCTGTGCTCAATTCCATTATTAACATTGATTCCATACTTTCGTTACAACATCTGAACGAAAGAATTAAATATTTCAGTTATGGACGAACTTTTACAAACACAACAATTCCACCATTCACTGAGAACAATTTAAAAAATGGACATTACATTTGCTCCGCATCTGAAATGCTAACACTTGTTCGATTATTGAGTTTCATCGTAGGTGACCTTATTCCTCCTGGAAATAAGGCATGGAATCTTTATCTACAGCTTAAAGAAATAGTCTGCATTTTAATCGAAGATCAGATGGATGACGAAACGTTGCAAAAGCTTGAAAATGTAATCAGTGATTTTAATGCTCAGTATCAAAAAACTTTCAATCAACATTTAAAACCCAAATTTCACTTTTTGTTGCACTATCCTCGAGTGATACGATGCATTGGTCCGCTTTGGCCTGTTTCATGCATGCGTTACGAGGCGAGACACAAACGTTTGAAAGAACAGGCACACGTTATCCGATCACGAAAAAACATCTGCTACAGTTTAACTTTGCGTAATCAGTTAATTCTCTGTGAACGATTGCATGCTCAAAGAGGCTTCCAAAACCGGATACAGTTTGGACCCTCTAAAACAATTTGTTTATTTCAATTACCCGGTTATGAGGCATTGAGAAAAGTTGTACCGGAAACGTTACGAACAATGAAATTTCAAAAAACCAAGTGGGCAAAAGTGAATGGCATTAAATACGTAGAAAATATGATTCTTGATATCGATAATCGATCAAGCCAATTTGGAAAAATCCAATACATTATTATGCAGGATCAAAATATTATATTTTTGCTAATAAAATTAAAAATTATTGAATTTGAGAAACACTATCATGCATTCAAAGTTACTTCAACATCAGAATGGAATATGATCAATTACAATAATCTTGCGAATAAGAAACCCAAGGATCTGTATTCCATAGGAAATGTTTCTTACATTCTTCGTTAATTATGTAAGAGAATTTTGATTTATCACGTATCAATATTAAAACATGAAAACCATGACTCATTTCTTCGTAATTTCGTTATTTCACATATGACTAATACTGATGAAAAATTGGAAAAGATTGACGAGGATTTGAGTGGGCTCGAAAATGATCACTGAATAATTACAATGACTCATTTTATTATTTGTTCAGGCATATCTAAAAATATAATTTAATCTACAGAAAAGTTAGATATACTTTTCAAGCGCATCAACGAGAATATACTGAACAGTTACAAGCCAAATATGTATCTATTTTGATTTTAATTTAAGAAAGAAAGGCTCACGAAAAAAAACCTAAAATGTAAGAAAATTCATAGCCTATAAAGGACTATAAGAGTGTGAAGAAGAGTATATATACGAGAGATACTCATTGTTTGTGATAAATTAATAATTGAAGAGTTGGATTTAAGATTTAAGAAGAAATGGTCATGAAAATACGTGGCTGTATTTATAATAAGATTGATAAATACGATGATTTACATCATTGCTATTTTATATATATTTGGAACGATAATTTTATTTGCAAACTGATTAGATGTACTTTTCAATCGAGTCAACGAGAATATACTGAAGAGTTTCAAGCCAAATATGTATCTATTTCGATTTTAGTTTAAGAAAGAAAGGCTCACGAAAAAACCTAAAATGTAAGAAAATTCATAGACTATAAAGGACTAAAAGACTGTGAAAAAGTGTGTATATAAGAGAGATACTTATTGTTTGTGATAGATTAATAATTACAGAGTTTGATTTAAGATTTAAGAAAAAATGGTCATGAAAATACGTGGCTGTATTTATAATAAGTCCTTATTATTTGCGAAAGATTGATAAATACGATGATTCACATCATTGCTTTTTTAGATATATTTGGAATGATAATTTTATTTGCCAACTGATTAGATATACTTTTCAAGCGAGTCAACGAGAATATACTTAAGAGTTACCAGCCAAATATGTATTTATTTCGATTTTAATTTAAGAAATAAAGGCTCACGAAAAAACCTAAAATGTAAGAAAATTCATAGACTATAAAGGACTAAAAGACTGTGAAAAAGTGTGTATATAAGAGAGATACTCATTGTTTGTGATAGATTCATAATTACAGAGTTTGATTTAAGATTTAAGAAAAAATGGTCATGAAAATACGTTGCTGTACTTACAATAAGTCCTTATTATTTGCAAAAGATTGATAAATACGATGATTCACATTTTTTAGATATATTTGGAACGATAATTTTATTTGCAAACTGGTTAGATATACTTCGCAAGCGAGTCAACGAGAATATACTGAAGAGTTACCAGCCAAATATGTATTTATTTCGATTTTAATTTAAGAAATAAAGGCTCACAAAAAAACCTAAAATATAAGAAAATTCATAGACTATAAAGGACTATAAGTCTGTGAAGAAGAGTATATATAAGAGAGATACTCATTGATTGTGATAGATTAATAATTACAGAGTTTGATTTAACATTTAAGAAAAAATGGTCATGAAAATACGTTGCTGTACTTATAATAAGTCCTTATTATTTGCAAAAGATTGATAAATACGATTATTCACATTATTGCTTTTTTAGATATATTTGGAACGATAATTTTATTTGCAAACTGGTTAGATATACTTCGCAAGCGAGTCAACGAGAATAATACTAAAAAACAGACCAAATATATTTTTATATATAAAAGACTCATGACAAAAAACTTGACTTATTGTACGATTTTAAGTAAGAGAAATGTATTATTTGTGAAGAATATTCTTTAATAAACATTATTATTTGTTCTAATATATGACTGCAACGCCATAATTTATTTAAAAATAACACCCATGCTCCCTTTCCCTGACCTTCAAATACAATTTTTTCTCAAGCTTATTCATCTATTGCATTAATATAAGATGAACTGGAGTTAATTATCAATAGCAAGCTATGGAGAACGAAGTATATGATTTTGCCAAACTCAATTTTATTTAAGTCAATCGTACTAAATATTGAATGATGCGCAGTGGCCAATTAACTGTAATATTTTTCACGTCCATTCCACAATAATAATTGTTTGATACAAATATTATACGTTTTAATTACACCATCCAGTTTATTCATGTCAAATATGGTTAAACCAGTTGATTAGAATAATAATAATAATTGTGTATACTGTTATTATTATTTGGTAGGAGCATTATACGTTTTGATTACACAATGCAGTATGCTTGTTTAAAACATGATTAATACATATAATTGGAATACTTTTTTATTGCTCAAGCAATGCGGTAATATTATTCCAATTTTTTATTAAGATTTATTCAAAGCAGTGTTTTGGTTCTTTTAACAATATTTTTTTTATTGCTCAAACAATGCGGTGATACTATTTCAACTCCTTGCTAAGGTTTATTCAAAGCAGTGTTTTGACTCTTTTAACCTTATTGTTTTATTGCTCTGACAATGCAGTAATACTATTTCAACTCTTTGTTAAGATATATTCAAAGCAGTATTTGGGTTCTTTTAACTATTCAAAGGTTTTCCCAAAATATGGACGTAGTTGACTCGACGAAACACCTTCAACTATGCGCCGTCGTTGGCACAACTACGCCATTGGTTTCGCCGTATCCAACAGCACGGCGTAGTTGGGCCAACTACGTCTCTGTTCTCAATACTACGCCTTTTTTTCAGTGCCGTATTAAAAACAAAGGTCGTAGATAAACCCACGGAAGAAATAAAATATAAACAAATAGACAGTTTTGCGAAATTTAAAGAAGAAATGACCGCCTTGTATGGCACAAGACGAACAGTAGCAGCTCTACAAGTAGAGTTCAATACAAGTAAACAAAAAATAAACGAGTCAGTAATGGCTTTCGGTCAAAGGTTAGAAAAAATTATGATGGAATTAATAGACGCAAGCACAGCGACACAAGCAAATGACGTCAAAAAACAAGCCACTGAGGGCTACGTACGCCAAATGGGACTCCATAACTTTGAGCGAGGACTCAGGCGAGAATTTCAGGTTATAGTAAAAGCTCGAGGCTTCTCAGGCCTCGCAACAGCAATGAAACGCGCAATGGAAGAAGAAAAATCAGTACAGGGTAACGAATCAATAAATAGGCAGACGCATCAGGAAAAACGTCCGCCGGTAACGTGTCATAAGTGTCATAAGGTAGGACACATGGCGAAAGATTGTCGAAGCAATTTCCAAGCTTACGGACGGTACAGTTTACCAGCATCCACAAAAAGTGCCGATCAGTTCAATGTAACGTACAATTATTGTAATAAACCGGGACACATGTACAAAGAGTGTCGAAACAGATTATGGGATCAGAGTCAAGGGACTCATCAGCCGCAAAATGGATCGCAAGGGCGACCCGATCAATATAGATGGACGAAATCGAACGGACATCAACGAAACGCACCAAGGGAACCAGCAAGAAACGACGGAGGAAGCAGGAAGACACTAGGCTCCCTCGAAATTGACACCATACGGGCAGAGACTCGTACTGAAAGATCGCACGTCAGCACTGCAAGCAAGCAGCTACAGGGCGCATCAAAAAAAATTTGCAATGCGAAGACGACTCCCAAGAAGTTGGCGTCGAGCGATTTCCACATCTCATCATCCCAGGCAAAAGATAATATTCTGACTCTAAAAGCAGATACTGGAGCACAGTGTTGCCTCATTAAAAAAAGGTACATTACGAGACGAAACAGAAGTAATCGATGAGACAGTCGAATTAGAAGGAATTGATGGGAAAACATTTTATGCAATCTGCAAAGTAATACTGGAAGTTGTCACTCCAGCAGTAAATATTAAACATGGATTTTTCGTAATTAGCGACAACATACCACTAGAGACAGATGGTATACTGGGACAGGATTTCATGATAGAACATAACGTTGACATATCGAGTGGTAAAACAATGAAAATATATGGACACAGCATGCCACTCATCAACGGAACGAAAAAAATAAAACTCCCACCTCACGCTGAAAAAATGCTATACGCAAAAACCTTGACGGCAACCATAGGATGCGTAGCCACCATAGAGTTACAGCCAAGTATCAAGATAGGTGGAAGTATCACAAAGTCGAACGGAAATTCCTGCATTATACTCGTACGAAATACGAGCCACAAAGAGGTTGAGATTTACAGACCCACAGTACAATTAGAAGAAATCGAAACTGAAGAAGATAACATTGAAACAAACGAAAGAAAAATATGCGTCCTCGGCAAAGCCGAAAGAATCAAGAAACAGGAAAAAATATGGGAGGAGGTCAAAGGCACTTCCAAATTAAATAAAGAAGAAAAAGAATTTCTCACAGAATTCATCGAAGAATTCGCCGACATTTTCCACCTGGAAGGGGAAATGCTTGGAACAACCGACGTGGTGGAGCACCAAGTACAAGTAAAAGATAGGACCACACCAATAAACGTACGTCCATACAGGTTACCCGAGACCCATAAAAAAGAAGTAATGAAGCAAGCCGAAGAAATGCTGAGAAACGGCATAATACGACCGAGCAAGAGCCCGTAGAACGCTCCTCTACTCGTCGTTCCAAAAAAACCCGACGCGCAGGAAAACGTACAAAAAAGAGTAGTCGTGGATTTTCGGAAACTCAACGAAGTAACCGAAGGGGATTCATACCCATTGCCTAATATTACTGAAATATTGGACCAATTGGGCCGTGCAAAATATTTTACAACGCTCGATCTCGCATCAGGATTTCATGAAATTCCGATGGCAGAGAAAGACAAACAAAAAACAGCATTTTCAACACCACTTGGACATTACGAGTATAACCGAATGCCATTTGGATTAAAAAACGCACCCCTTACCTTACAGCGACTCATGGATGCAGTACTAGCAGGTCTTCAGGGACTTCAATGCTACGTATATCTGGACGACATCGTCATCTACGGATCATCCTTCAAGGAACACAACAACAGGCTAAGAGATGTGTTTAATCGATTGCGAGAAGCGAAATTAAAAATACAGCCGAAAAAATTCCAATTTCTACAAAAAGAAACTCACTATCTGGGACACGTTATAACAGAAGTCAGAGTCAAGCCAGATCCAGAAAAAATAAAAGCTGTACAGGAATTTCCTGTGCCAAAAAATTTAAAAGGGATACAATCATTTCTAGGATTAGCGGGATATTATAGAAAGTTCATCAAAGATTTTTCAAAAATAGCAAAGCCATTAACAGAGCTAACGAAAAAAGAATCAAAATACGACTGGACAGAAAAATGTCAGCAGGCATTCGAAAAACTGCAAGAAGCTCTCAGCACCGCACCCATACTACAATATCCAGATTTCGAAAAGCCATTCGTAATTACGACGGATGCATCAGATAAAGCAATCGGAGCAATTTTATCACAAGGAAAAATCGGAGACGATTTACCGATATGCTACGCCAGTCGAACGCTAAATAAAGCTGAAAAAAATTATTCTACTACGGAAAAAAAATGTTGGCAATAGTTTGGGCAGTGACACAATTCAGACCATATATATATGGCACAAAGTTCACGATAGTCACAGATCATAAACCACTCACCTGGCTTTTTAACGTAAAGGATCCAGGGTCAAGACTTATGAGATGGCGTGTAAAATTAGAGGAGTACGATTATAGCATCGAATACAAAGCAGGAAAGAATAACACAAATGCCGATGCCCTGAGCAGAATGTATACAGTCATGCTAACGCAGCAAAAAGGCAGCGAAAACGTCGCGAAACGTGGGAGAGGACGCCCGAGGAAGGCCCCTCCCCAGCCCCGACCCACACTCGGTGAGGCGGGTGATGACACCGAACAGCTGGCCCCTCGACGGCGAGGACGGCCGAGGAAACAGCCAAAGGCTGACGACGCAAACCCTTCCAACGCACACACGCAGGGTCCCAGTGAGACCGAGGTGAGCGACACGGAAGAGGGAGAAGCGCTGTGAGAGAATGACACAGACACAGACTCGAGCGAAAATGAGACAGAAAATGAAAATATAGATCACGCATATCCAAGCGAAAAAGAAAAAGATACTATACTCAAGGAGTATCGCGACGCCCCACTCGGCGGGCACCCCGAAGCAAAAAGAATGATGGAAAGAATAAAACAAAAATACAACTGGCCCGGGATGAAAAAAGAAATCGAAGACGACGTTGCATCATGTGATAAATGCCACCGAAATAAAGGTGACGAAGACCAAGACCGCACCGATGATAATTACAGACACACCCACACGAGCATTCGAAAAATGTGCAGTCGACATAGTAGGACCTCTTCCCGAGACGGATCAACGACACAAATACATACTGACTTTCCAAGACCTACTCACAAAATATAGCGCTGCAATACCAATACATACACAAGAAGCTAGTGAAGTAGCGAAAAAACTTGTCACGGAAATTATTTGTAAATACGGTACACCGAAAGAAATACTTTCGGACCAAGGAACGAATTTTCTAAGTGAAACATTTAAGGAAATGTGCCAACTATTAGGCATAAAGAAAATTCAGACTAGCGCATATCACCCGCAGTCAAACGGAGCGCTAGAAAAGTCGCACAGGACTTTGGCAGAATATTTAAAAAATTATATAAGAGAAGATCAACGGGATTGGGACGAGTAGCTACCATAAGCAATGTTTACATACAATACCACTCCACATACAGCGACAGGATATACGCCGTACACTGAGAAAAAAAATTAATTCAAACAAGTGAATTCGACATTGATTCAATAGAATCTGTCATTCAATAGTGCCATCGAAATATTTGATCGTTGGAATACTATATAGTTTTGAAAAAATTTATTCCACTCGACAATATATATTTTCAAACTGAAATTATATGGTGTTCTTCATATCTTTCTCTCATTTGCCATAATATGAGTTTTCTTTGAAAGAATAGTAGAACATATCGATAAGAAAAATTTGAGCTTCAAGTCAAACATAAAATGAATTGTGTAAAATGCAGATTTATTTGGACAAATAGTTTATGGAATCTGTGTTATCATATATGTACTTGAATCACTTCTCGACTTCTGTATACAGAATGTATGGAGAGTTACTGCGATGCATTTTATATTTGACAGAATCTCATAATTAATCGAATAAACTGTTTTTTTAATTGAGTCAAATAAAAATTCTGTTAGTTAAAAGGTCGGTACAGTTAGTAAGATTACACGGGAAGTTGAATAAATCGTTAATGTGTGCCCCTGAAACGAATATGCAATTGTACAATACGAATATGTAATTGCTTCAATAGTATTTATAGTCGAAGAAGTCGTGTGCGCCATTAAATCACTATCTGGCTTGCATAAATGTGAAGAATATGATCTTGCTCCTATTCCTTTTACATTTGGGAAAAGTTCACAATTAATCGAGTAGTATATTTATTTAATTGAGTGAGATAAAAATGCTAATAGTTGAAAAGTCGGTACAGTTAGTAAGATTACACGGGAAATTAAATAAATCGTAAATGCGTGCTCCTGAAACCGATATACGATTGGTCCAATAGCTTTTATAGTCGAAAAAATCGTGTGTGCAATTAAATCACTTTCTGATTTACATGAATGCAAAGAAAATGCTTTTGCTACTATTATTTGTACATTTAGGAAAAGTTCACAATTGATCGAATAGTTTACATCTATCATTGAAAAAGAATAAAACCTACGGTCAATTGAACTGAATATGTGTCTACTTTAAATCGATATTTAGTTCGGAGAAATTATTCGCTTACTTATTTCTTCTTCAAATATGATTGAATTGATTTTAATATTATAATGCATTAAAAATATATATTGTCCCTGGAAAAACATATTTATTTACATCAAAGTATTTTTCCGTCATACAAAAATCATGTTTATTCCAAACAACATCGATTTTAATTAAATCAAAACAATATCCTGTTACTCCAGTTATATATTCAATTATGTGAAATGTATATTCGGTTCACACATATAGACTTTTGCTTGAGATACGATAATCTTCTGCTGATTGAACAAATGTCTTGTTGTGTAGATTATTTGTAGGGTTATTTTAACTAAATATTCGATTGTTCGAAATGACGATACAGTTCTTATAGCAAAAGATTAATTCACCAGAAACAAATATTCGGTTGCTGTAGTTGTTCTTCCAATGGGTTATTCAATCATGTATTCAATTTATCCGATTCATCCACTGTCATCCGGTACTGCGGCAAGCGTAGTAGTCCTTCTCCCAAGTGGTGGAGAATCGGGATCGCACTGTACCTACAAGAATCTATGTATTTGTTAACAATTATTTAAACAATGTTACCATATTATTTTGTTTCAATACTTACTTTCGTTGCGGAATTTTGTGTTCCACCCGGAGAAATATCCGAAGAAAATTTGATGCTCCGACCTGGACTCGAACACGGGACCTTCTGACCACCAGTCGATTGCTCTGACCACTGAGCTATACTAGCCTGTTTCCCACGTTTATTCGAATTGTTCTCATATCTTGTAATTTTATATTAATTCATGAAGAAAACAATATTCCATTGTTACAACGACACATTATTCATTCAAGCCTTTCCCAAAAAAAAAATGCCAGAACTTTTTTTCTAATCAAGAAAAAAAACACTCCGTTCAAATGAATCAGCCTTACTGCTGAATAAAATTGAGCAATTGCTCATTTTACTAAATGAACAGCATATTTCACTGAATTATTAGCACATTTTATTGAATAAGTAGCATATTTCATTGGATGAATAACTTTTTTCACTTCGAAACATTCAAAATAATCGTGCTTTTAAAATTAATCACTGTATTGTTGAAGTAGGCATTCTACTCATTCCAGTCGAAAACACCGCCGTTAATTTAATAAAATAATTTGCAATCAAACCAGTGGTATTGAGTCAACATTTCTTCTAATGGTGTTCTTTTCTTTAATTTCTGTAATGAAGTTGATATTTTCCCGTGTTAACAGATCAAATAACCTTTTAATTCAAAACAATCGTTAATTGAATTAAGATAACGCATTAACATTGGCAAATTTAACTGATCATTGCAAATAAATATAGGGCCGATACAAAATGTAATTGTCATCGATATAAATACTTTTTGTTTGATTCGACATTACTATTTAGTGACTCCAAACCTTTAACAAAAAATGATACCATGATTTTTTTAAAAATGTGAACTTATTTATTTCATTATCGTCTGTGATATTGATAGAAACATATGAGTATAAAAGTTTTAAAAAAAGGACGAAAAAAAATGTCAAGTACCGAGGATCGATCTCGCTTCCTCGGATACACTAATCGAGCGCCCTACAAACTTCGCCATGAAATCGTTGAAATATTTGGATAGGTTTCTCATATTACGAGGCACGGTAGTGCCTCGAGACAAGTACATTTCCTCTCCTTTACCGACATGTCGAGAGGTACTACAGCCTCTTATACGCCACACATCTGGCTTATACACGGGAGTATATCTATATAACGAAACTTATTTTTCGAATTAATAATGAATTATACGGACTTAGGCAATGATATCAACACAAATATTTTTTATTTTTTTTTCTCTTTCGATCGGTACCCAAATGAATGCTGTAGCTATTGACATATGGGAGATATTGCATTTTATTATTTTCATTCGACGTACATCATCATCATCATTTTCTTTTTTTTTTGTCTCCGCCACAAATTTTCGCACCGCCCGTGAATCTAACCGCAAATTCATCGCTCACCTGTCACACCAGGCTAAAAGGCTGAAATCACGTATGTCATGTTACGTATGATCTTTGGTTAACGAAGCTGCCTTCGTTGCTTCGGCATTTCCGAAAGTCGTTAACGCGATTTTTTTATCGTTACTTTGAGATGAAAGTTCAGAGGTTTTATTACGAAAGTGAAGTATAAAAATAAATTGAAAAAAAAAAACGAACAGTGTTAGAGTATTATTTTATCATTTTCGGACAGAACCGGTGAAAAAAAAAATTATATACTTATATGTGAGTTCTCGTAGTGATATGACTCCCCATTTAGAGGTTATTATATTGGTGTATTTCAAGAAATAAATATTGATTATTAATTAAATAAAGTTTAAAGTATATTAATGAAACAAAATTGTGTTTTTTTCCACAAACATCAAAGTACATTCAGCATTTTTATTTTTAACATTGTTTATTACACTTTAACTATTATTTAAATGATATTTAAATTCCAAGTGAACTTCATAAGTTCTTTGCATCGTGTAATTTCGATTGAATATTTTCTTTTTGTATCTCTTCCCTCTCTCAGGATCATCAGGACTTCAAAAGGTTCCGTGAACATTGCTTGTTATCAATAAGCCGGAGCTCTTCTAACGTTTTTTAATCCGCACATGATCTACGCCATCAACTCCGAGTATTCTATTTGACATCATACAAAGTCCCAGCTGCACTGCCTTCTTATCACAGATTTCATCTGAATGCAAACCAGAGAAGCTCACGCAATTCTAGACAGAAAAATAGTATGCGTCATCAACTAAACACAGAAAAATTAGTTACATCGCTAAGCCGTCACAAAAACATTTCCCCATATAGGGATTTGACCCGATAAATTTGGCCCATATCTAACTTGATAAAAAGAAACTCGTTGCGCCATCAACTTGCTACAATAAAACACAACGCACCACCAATTTGGAATAGAAAAATTCGACGCATCACCAACTCAACGCACAAAAAATCTCCTACGGGCTATCTCTATGGAGATATACTCTCCCATGGTACAGTTTCACACAGCGAAAACTCTCATACGGCGTAACTTGGTCCTCTTCTACTCTCAACAGACGCAACCATAGTCCGTTAGACTGTGTAGAGTTGGAGCGGGCCGAGCTGTGCCACGAAAGTTTCGCTGTGGCGAGTTACGCCAAGGGAGAATTTTTCTGTGTTGGCATGCCCTGGCAGTTTTTGCATGTCGAATTGGTGATGCATCGAGTTTTTCCATGTTGAATTGGCAATATGTCCAGTTTAATTGGAGCAAGCCGATGGCGCATTGGGTTTTTCTGCACCAATTTAATTATAGGCTGAGTCTGTCTGGGTCATGTCGCTTCATGGGATTTTTTTGTTTTACAGTGCAATGTGTCGAATTTTTCTGTGTTCAGTTAATTATGCGTGTGACTTTTATGAGCAGAATTACGTGGGTCGGGTTGAGTCTGAATTCAGTTGGTATCTGTACAAACAAAGCTTTACCATTCCATCGCTTAGAAAAAAAACGTAAAGCTCAATATTATAAACAGACTATCGAAAAGCGATGCCTATGATTTTATATCTTGGTGCATTGTATCAAGAATCAAATACTCAAAGTTGTTCGGATAGGTCATGCGAGCATTCTCATAAATCGGGATACCTCATTGATAACATGTTGTACGCATGGAACATTCTGAAGTTTGCTAAGCTTATTAAGGGGGTCAGGTACCGAAAATTTCACATCCTGAACCTCTAACGGTAGAGACTGGCTGATTTTTATCTTGATATCATTTCTCATATCAAAATACCTCATGAAATTTAGAAAAATTAATTTTTTCCCTATTTTCAAAATAATTTTTTTCGAAACCGTTGATATATCGAAAATCCCATCTGCTAGATTATTCATTGTGATAAGTGTTGTTATATAATTTCGTCCAGGTAAAGTTTTATTACTTGATCGTATCATAGAATTTTCTTTATTCAGGCCATGGAATCCATTTTCTTCCCATTATATTCTACCAATTAATTTATCACACATTTGGACAGTTGTTGTGCCTTTAAATGGTATCTCCTCTTACAATTTTAAACTTTGAGGGTTGTAGATTTTTTTGCACATTCTTTGGGTCACAATGAACAATCTAGCATATGGGATTTCCGATACCTATCTTAACGGATTCGAAAAAAATTATTTTAAACACGTGGAAAAATAAAGAAATGTGCTCAAACAGTCAATGGTCAAAGTTTTCAAATTAACGAAATAATGGATTAATCCGATGAAAATATTTACTTGAGTCTAACAAAAGTCGCGATACAATCTGGCTGCAGCAATGTATTTGCTTCAATCATGTATAAATAGTCTTTCTAATAGAATATTAACTTCCATCGAGTAAGTAGATTCAAGACTAAATAATTTTTTTTAAATTCCATATTTAGTTAGTGTAATCGTATATATAATTGAACTGCATACGTACAACAATAAAAAATCACTTTCGTTCAACTGTTTCGTTTATTTGCCAAAATCACATAATTACTCTGAACAACTCCGCCAATCAATTCGATCAGGAATTTGAATTTTTCCAATAAAGTATTTATACTTTTATAACAATAAAAAATGTGCTCGAACAGTCAATGGTCAAAGTTTTCAAATTAACGAAATAATGGATCAATCCGATGAATATATTTACTTGAGTCTAACAAAAGTCGCGATGCAATCTGACTGCAGCCATGTATTTAGTTCAATCATGTATAAGTAGTTTTTCTAATAGAATATTAACTTCCATCGAGTGAATAGATTCAAGACTACATAATTTTTTTTTAATTTCATATTTAGTTAATGTAATCGTATATCTAATTGAACTGCATACATACAATAATAAAAAATCACTTTCATTCAAATGCTTTGCTTATTTGCCAAAATCACATAATTACTCTGAACAACTCTGCCAATCAATTTGATTAGTAATTTGATTTTTTCACTCAAAACTTTATACTTTTATAGCAGTGAAACATGTGCTTAAACAATCAATAGCTAAAGTTATCTAATTAACAAAATAAATGATTAATCCGATAAAACCATTACTTGGGACTAACAAAAGTTGGAATGAAATCTTACCGCAGCAATTTACTTAATTCAATCATCTCTACGTGGTCTTTCTAATAAAATATTAATTTACATTGAGTACGTAGATTCAAGACGAAATTATTTTTTTGGGAATAAAATATTGTTTGGGCTCAATCGCATATATTCTTCAGTCAATGAAATGTATAGTTTAATTAAATAAAAAAATCAAGATAATTATGCTTTTGAAAACAATGACAGTATTGTTGAACTAAGCATCTATTTACTTCAGCTGAAAACATTGCAGTTGAATTAATGAAATATATTCCAATAACATCAATTTTATTGAATCAACATTTTTTTTTCTCAGTGTATGAGTTGGTATACGGAAAAACAGCCGAATTACCAACGGCTCTGAAACAGCCACCACGCCAAACATACAATTATGATGACTACGTAGCCGAGCTGCGAGAAAAAGTACGAGCCACATGGGAAGTGGCGCAAGAACAATTAAAATATAAAAAAGAAAAAGCCAAAAAACGATATGATGTGACCACCGGTCAAATGGAATACCGGCCAGGAGACAAGGTATTATTGTTGGACCACACTGTACGCCGCGGTAGGTCTGCCAAGCTGACCCCAAAGTTGACAGGGCCATACAAAATAAAAAGTAAAGACACAGACGTAAACTGCACTATTAGCCATGGACGAAAGCTAATCCGCGTGCACATGAATCGAATTAAGCCGTATTTGGCGCATTAGAAAAAAAAAAAAATTTTATACGAATGGAAAATTTTTAATAGAAGATATACAACATTTAAACCAGTAAAGGAAATAAATATGAATTAATAAAAAAAAATGCTCACGATAAAATGCAAACAAACCGTTATAGAATACAATACGATATATGATACGGGCATACTGGCTTTGGACGGGAAATGTTCCGTCACCTCCGAAAACTTTAAAACGTTAAAAGTTATTCATCAAAACGAAGTCGTAACCTTCCTACCAGCGTTCAATCTAACATTTTTATCGAATGAAATAAAAACAACTCATCCTTCTATTACACATAACGCACTTGATAAAATAATTACAGATCCATCAGAGATAAACAACATAGGAGAAAAATTCGAAAAATTAAATATGAATTTGAGTATCGACGATGATCCGATACCAGCAGTCAAGTCATAGGAAGTTATTTATTGCATAATATATATAGTAGCTGTAATAATACTGTTTGACATATATAAGTATGTGCGACACTGTCGCGCGCGAGCCACACCAGAGGCAAACGACCCTGCCAACGCAGCAGAGAGTCTTCCGTGTGCAACGAAACAAAGATAAATACGAGCAAGAAAAAAAAATATCAAGTTTTATGTTAAGAAATAATGTACAAACAAACATTGTAAGCTGAGAGACAACCATATTGAGTATTGACGCCGAAATTGGTTATTTCGTCTTCCTAAGGGTGAAGGGGTGTTGAGCCCCAGATTTCATGATTTAAGGTTATATTCAAATTGACGCCGAAATTGGTAATTTCGACTCCCTAAGGGGGGAGTGGTGTTGTGCCCCAGATTTCATCATGTAAGTAATATTAAAATCAGGACAGTTAAGCAATCGAGTGTGCAATGAGATTAACGATTCAGCAATTGTACAAACGTAGCAGTTTAAAGGGGACTATTGCAACACGCATATTTCTGAGTAGACATCGTACGATGCAACCGTTTCGGGGATTAAACCGAAAGACCATCAATTAATAAGGTCAAGTAATTGTATAAAAAGGCAGTCTTCTGTTGGTAACGGGGCTGTCAACTATTACGAGCTGTCCTGAGCGGAAGCTATCGTTGGTTACAGACAAATCGGTCTCAAGGCAAATAATCAAGAACTACATTGTAACAAATACTTAATTATCGTCACAAATAAACTAGACCGTAATTTTGTAATACTCGAGTTGGAGATTTACTCAACCTTGACAATCACCCACAAGCCCGTCCTCGACGATTTCATCCCCACGTGACGAAATTCGCGGGCACAACAGTAGTGAATCTAGACAATTACCAAAAATAATTTTAGCTGTAAGTTTTTCGATGAGTTATCTCAATATGATATAATTATGTTAAGTACTAAATACACATATTTAGATGTAAATAAATAAACGTATATTTATGGTAATAACTGTTGTAAAGAATCCTTATCTGACACGCAATTGTCTTCGATGCCACAGCAGTCTAATAAGTTGTTGTTGGACTCTTTCACCAGCCCTCAAATCAGGATTTATGCGGTTTCGTGGAGCTGGTTCATCAAATTCATTAATATTTACGTCATATAACCCATAATCGATATCAAAAGCCTCGTCATCAGCGTCATCAGGTTGTGGTACATTATTTGCGATACACATATTATGTAACACGCAGCATGCGTTTATTATTTTTGCAGCTACTTCAGGACTGTAATGAAGTACTCGATGTTTAAGCAAACATCTGAAACGCATTTTCAGAACTCCATTGACTCTCTCGATTGAAGATCTGACAGATTTCAGTCTGTCACTGAAATATTCCTCAGGTGAGTCTGCATCAAGATGTAGAAGGGGTGTGATTAACCACGGTCTCAAGGCATAGCCAGAATCACCTATAAATTTATAAAAAAAATGGAATTTGCAAGATATGAAAATGACACACAAAATTTAATTGACCTACCTATAAGAAACATCCGTTGATCTCAGGCATGAATTTCACGCATGATAGGCAATACATTGCAGTTATTCCAAATAAAACTCATGTGTACTGCCAGGATAATTTGAGTTGACATTGATAATTTTGTAATCTGCATCACATATCTGGAAAAATTCTTTATGTAGTCTGAGTATTATGCACTCCATGTAGAAAAAAATTGAACTTACCAACTGGAGATTAATAGAAAGATATCCTTTTCTATTAACATACACATGTTCTGGATGAATACCCTCACGTGGCGGTGGGACAATAGCTACGTGTGTGCAGTCAATACAGCCAATTGTATTCGGAAACTGATACTTTTCCCAGAATCTGTATGAAAAGCATTACGATTAATCTATCGGTGAAGAATTTATAATTACAATGTTGATTATTTAACCTGTTACGAATACCACGCATTTCTTCTAGATTTTGAGGAAAATGTATCTATCTTTGCATAACGTCTCTTGTATTTAAAACGTCTACCACGTCTTTAATAGACCTGCTCACGGATGATTGACAAACGGATACATATCTATTGTAACCCACATCTGTTTGATAACTACCGCCAGCGAAAAATTTGAGAGCTGCAAATACCTATAATATAGGGTAAGTGTGGGTATTACTGCGGTTTGAAATGTAGGGCCAGCTTGACGAGCATATTTTAAAGAATCATTCAAGATGACAGAGGTTTTATAGTTTTCAAATCAATATTTCACTTATTTTGAAATCAGGAAAAAATAAACAATGTTATCAAATGACTTTTTCATCAAATAAAAATCATTTTAAAAAAATGCAGATGCTGCTATTACTGCGGGGTCCAGAACGAATTGTCTAATTAATACTGCGCCCCTAATACTGCAGTAGTGTTACACGGAGAGTTCTAACTCAAGATCCCTACCCCGACATTTACCGACATTTTTTAGCTCAGACATGAACCACTTAGCCAAGACACAAACCCGGGGGGGAGGGGGGGCTATCTCGAAGAGCCGGAATGCACTTAGGCAATCTTGGGGGGGGGGGGGGGGGGATATCTCTAACAACCGGAGTGCGCCTAATATTTTGCAAGTCAAGAGGGGCGGGGGGGACTTCTTTTGAGGGTAGGCATTGGAATGCCGCTATCTCTAACAGGTAAATAGCAGACTGGAGCGTTAGATTTTTCAACCGCCCACGACGGTACCCCCGCAGGGCTACCCTTGTAAATTTAAGAGAGGGGATATGCTTGTCAAGACACGTTAATCTCAGTGTATCATTTTCGCTGTACCTTTTAAGATAGCATTGGAATTTTGTCATTCTATCAACACAATGCACATTACGTAATCTTTACAAAGGCATTGGAATGATACTTAACTGGCGCGTCTGTCTGTTGCCTCCTTATTTCCTGTCATAAATCACTGCTGGTCACGTGCTAGGTGTCTGACTGCAGCCTGAAAAAGGCCGAATCGCGAGGTCATAAAAGCCCACCGCGACGCTACCCTCTGCAGTGCTACCCTTGTAAGCGTAAAAGAGGGATATATGCTTGTCGAGACAGGTTAATCTCAGTGCATCATTTTCGCCTTACCTTTTAAAATAGCATTGAAATGTCGTCAATTCTATCGGCAGAGTGCACTTTGCGTAATCTTACGATGGCATTCGAATGTCACTTAACTGGCGCGTCTGCCTGTTGCGCTCTCATTACCTGTCATAAATCACTACTGGTCGCGTACTAGGTGTTCGACCGCTGTCTGGAAAAGGCCGAACATGAGGTCATAAAATCTTAAAGGCGCCTATGATATTGTCTCGCTGGTCCTCGGCACCTGAAGGAAAAGCATCGAAATGCCCCTAACAGGTATTCTACTGACCGCATTTATATAAACGTTTCCCTATCACTGACTGGTGCGTGAGCAGATGTAGTGCAGGGTGCTGTGGCAGATTTTTTTTCAAACCGCGATGAAATTAGGATGAAGAGGAGATTGAAAATATGGAAAAGCACGTTCGATTCGATACTCGAGCTCAAATTTATGTGATGTATGCATGGGATTATGCGTACAGAGCCGCTCGCCGAGGCCGGTGGGAAGAAGTTGCACGTGATCGTGAGCGATTTAGATTAAGAATTGAAAAATGCGGCAAACTGATTGAATCTGTATTGACGGTATACTCATATGCGCCATCGACGTGTTTCGACCTGTTTCGAGCCCTCCCATTACCTTCGAGAGCGGATGATGCCATATTGCATGTCTGAACACGCTTGAGCCTGCACAGTGGTGGATATACGTGCAAAGTGCCGACTATGACGCCAGATATTTTGACAAGCCGTCGGAAAATGGAGCTTCAACGTTCATGGAATGCCGCTATGACACGCTCAGTCACTTTCCTGCTATCAGCATGGATGGAGAAAGAAAAGCGTTCATGTATCCCTAACGGAATATTCTTCTGACCGCCGCAACGCTACTCTCTGGAACCCTATGTTTAATCTTTGTCGTCCTCGACCCAAGCTCGTGCGACTGATATACCTGCCGTGGGAAGTACAACAGCGTAGAATTCAAACGCATCTGACGCCATCAAACCATCAATCCATCGCGCCTACTATGGGCTCGTGACTCTACGCGAACGATGGTGGCAATGAAAAAAGTGTTTGAATCCATAAGTGTACATTGTTGAATAAGTAAAAAACATTATATGTAGATGACTTGTGGCGGGAAATGTATGAGTGGGATTGAAACCGAATATGTAAAACAATTTCCTATGGTTTATTTCATTACAAAAAAAAACACACATATATTTTTCGATGAAATTTTTTTATTTATTTCAAAATCCTGCGTTTACACAATGCCTGATGTACCAGCTCTTTAAAGATTTCACGTTTGCGTTGGCACAATTATATTTTGGCCATGGGGATGATGAGAACATCCTCTGTTGTTTGAAGAGCCAATAACAACGGTACAGAAGAACACAATGGGATATCCAAACCATGTGTCCCACAGTATCGGTTATTATCTGCGCTGTAGTTATGACGATGCACTTTCCGAGTACAAATCATACCGCGGCAAAGACTGTATCCAGTGGTTCATGGTGGAGTTAAAAACCCCATCAAAATCGCTGCATTCACGTCCAACACATATCACATCGATAGAGATCCTGAACACGGTACAAAATCATCAATTCACGACGTCTACAACCTGCCACATTTGCGAGAAAGAATTTCTTTCAAGTGATCTAAAGGTTCGAGACCACTGTCATTTTACGGGTCGTTATCGCGCTGCTGCACACCAAGATTGCAATTTCAATTTTAAGAACTCTCATGTAGTTCCCGTTGTATTCCACAATTTATCCGGATATGATTCTCATTTTTAAATAAGGTCATTAGCGACTGCATTCGAGGGCCCTTTATATATTTTACCTATAAACAAGGAAAAGTATATTTCATTCTCGAAAAGTGTCAAGGGAACAGTTGTAAACTACAGATTTATCGATTCATTCGGATTTATACCGAGTAGCATCGACAAATTGGCCTCATATTTAAACAGTAATCACAAAATAATTACACGCGCAAATTGTAATAGCGAGGCTGAATGCAAGCTATTGACACGAAAAGGTGTTTTCCCGTATGAGTATGTCAATAGTTGGGATATCCTTGATGAGACCGAATTGCCCTCGAAAAAAGATTTTTTTTCCAAGCTTAATAATACGGAGATTTCCGATAGCGAATATGCGCACGCGTCTAATGTTTGGAAAACATTAAAGATAAAACCTTTGGGTGAATATTCGGATTTATATTTAAAAACAGACGTTCTCCTTTTAGCTGACATTTTCGAAAATTTCCGACGAAATTGCTTAAATACGTACAATTTAGATCCTCCCCATTACTACACAGCCCCCCGGTCTTTCATTCGATGCAATGCTCAAGTGCACGCAAATTGAACTCGAACTCCTCACTGACGTGGATATATTACTTTTTATTGAAAAAGGCATCTGAGGTGGAGTCGCGCAATGTTCCAACAGGTATGCGAAAGCAAACAATCGATTTATGCAAACCAATTTTGATCCAAACACCGCCGAGTCATATCTGATGTACTATGATGTCAATAACTTGTACGGTGCAGCTATGAGCGAGTCACTACCATGCAGCTCATTTGAATGGGAAGAAAATTTTACCGAAAATATTGAAAATATTCCCGAAAACTCGCCGATCGGATATATACTCGAGGTCGACTTGCAGTATCCCAATAAGCTCCACAAATCTCACAAAGACTTACCGCTATGCCCAGAACACTATCAAGCCCCACAATCTAAAAATTCAAAATTGGCGATGACATTGCTCCCAAAGAAAAAATACATTATTCACTATCGCAATTTACAAAAGTCTTTGAGATTGGTTCTAAAATTAACAAAAATTCATCGCGTGCTAAAATTCAAACAATCTCCTTGGTTGAAAAAATACATTGATCTCAATACAAATTTGAGAAAGCAGTCCAATAATGATTTCGAGAAAAGTTTCTACAAATTAATGAATAATGCGGTGTTTGGGAAAACGATGGAAAATGTACGTAATCATCGGGAAGTAAAGCTCGTTACACGCTGGCATGGACGATATGGTGCAAGAGCTCTTATCGCTCGAGCTACCTTTCATAGCTGCACCATATTCGATGACGATATGGTTATAATAGAATTGACTAAAGCTAAAGTAAAATTCAACAAACCGATATATGTCGGATTTTAAATTCTTGACCTGTCTAAAATCTATTTTTACCGTTTCCATTATGACTATATGAAGATTGCATTCGGCGAGCAGGCAAAATTATTGTATACAGATACGGATAGCCTAATCTACCACGTAACTACTCCAAATATCTACGAAACCATGAGATGTGGCATACACCAATTTGATACATCCGATTACCCAACAAATAATCCCTATGGAATGCCTCTTGCGAATAAAAAAGTGTTGGGTCTTATGAAAGATGAAAATAATGGTAAAATTATGACCGAGTTTATAGGGCTTAGGGCAAAGTTGTACTCGTATAAAGTACAAGGTAATGAGCTTGAAAATAAACGTGCAAAGGGCGTCAGAGGAGCGACATTGAAAACCATCACGTTCGATGACTACAAAGAGTGCCTACTTCACTGCAAAACCCTCATTAGGACCCAGCACATGATACGCAGCTCAAAACACGTTGTCGAGATGGTTAGGCAAAATAAAATAGCATTAAGCTGGAATGACGACAAAAGAGTTCTCTCCGATGATTCGACCGATACTTTACCTTGGGGTTATGAGCACAATACGAAAGAATGTTTGTAGCTTAAAGTAAATAGAAAATGAAATAAACGGATGGAGGAAAACTGTGAATAAATTGTATATGAATTAATAAAATTGATGCGCTGGAGGAAAACAATCGACAATCTTAAGTACATTGTAAATTAATTTCCCTCTCTGCTCAAAAATCTTTTAGAACTGTATGAAAGAGAGAGGGGGAGTCTAGTATGCACCTGGGAAAAATGAATAAATGAAAAAAGATGTATTGAAACCGAATTTTTCTCAATTAATATCCTATCCAACAAATAGTGCTGCGAGAGATGGGATTGAAATATTCAATAATGTTCATTTGTTAAAATATTTTATTAAGCATCAGATTTCCTTACCCAACTATTGTGGACGTTGTCGATTCCCGGTCATTTTACAAACATTTTATTTCCACGCTTCTTCAATATTCGCTGAATCAGATAAATATCGGGATTTTCAACTCTAAGTGCTCTTGGTCATAAAAAACCATCGTCGATGGGTCGGAGGGGGATGCTATGTCTGAGGCTATATATTCTGGCGGTGAAGGTAAGTGCGTTTACTCTGCGAAAATTTTTTCCGAGATCTACACCAAAATTTACTGAAGAAAAGAAAAAATGGCTGCAACATGTGTAAGTTCCGTGTAAATGTCAATGTGCGTTTTTTTAATTTCTGTTTTCGTGTTTATTGTGATTTTCATCCTCGTTCGTGATGTTTTTTGTTCTAGATCAATATCGGCCGATCAAACGTCAGGTCAAAACGTCAGGCTCCGTGGTTTTATGACCCTTCGGAAATTGTAAGTATTATTATTTTTGTACGTTGTTCAATCTTTCTATTATTCTCTTTTTTCTTTGTATGTGTAGTTATTCGAGTTTCCCTCATTTTATCATTTATTTTTTTCCACTTATCTTTTGTTATTAATTTTTAAATTTCTATATATGTACGTGTACATTTAAATTCGAGACATTTTCTTCCAATGCTAATCAATTTGTTTCTGTATGTTTTCTTTCCTAGGTGCTGCAGCAGCGGGTCATTCAAACCTTTAAATCGCGAAGGATGTGCAGGCGCTACCGGCGGTCAGATAATGAAGATTTTCAATTTTATCTCGAGCCTTGCTGGGTTGGCGACTGGCTAGTGAAATGAACATTATTGATCTTTTCAATCGCCACCTTCTATCCCATCTCTCACAGGATTATTTTGTTGGACAGGATATTAATTAAGAAAAAGTCAGTTTCAATATATATATTTTTTTAATAGATTTTTTCCTCCAGCGTATCAATTTTATTATTTCACATACAATGTATTCGCAGTTTTCATACCATTCACAACCCAAATCTCGTGAAACGTTGAGAGGTTTCGCCGACTCTCACTGCTCGAAGATTTATGCTTCCATGTACATGTCTTTACTCCTCACATCGTAACCCCATGGTACAGTATCAGTAGACTTTGGGCACAGAATTCGTTTGTCATCCTGCCAGATTAATACTATTTTATTTTGCCTAACCGTCTCTACAACATGTTTTGAACTGCGTATCATGTGCTGGGTCCTAATCAGGGTTTTACAATGAAATAAACACTCTTTATAGTCATCAAACGTGATGGTTTTTAAAGTCGCTCCTCTGACGCCCTTTGCACGTTTATTTTCAAGCTCATTACCTTGTACTTTATACGAGTATAACTTTGCCCTAAGCCCTATAAACTCGGTCATAATTTTACCATTATTTTCATCTTTCATAAGACCCAACACTTTTTTATTCGCAAGAGGCATTCCATAGGAATTATTTGTAGGGTAATCGGATGTATCAAATTGGTGTATGTTACGTCTCATGGATTAGTAGATATTTGGCGTAGTTACGTGATAGATTAGGCTGTCCGTATCTGTGTACAATAATTTTGCTTGCTCGCCGAATGTAATCTTCATATAGTCATAATGAAAACGGTATAAATAGATTTTAGACAGGTCAAGAATTGAAAATCCAGCATATATCGGTTTGTTGAATTTTACTTTAGCTTTAGTCAATTCCATTATAACCATATCGTTGTCGAATATGGTGCAGCTATGAACGGTAGCTCGAGCGATGAGAGCTCTCGCACCATACCACCCAAATTTTACGAATGAAAAAAACGTGTGAGCGAACGGTACGAACGAACGTCACGAGTCTCCAATCAATTCAATTTAATTTATAATCAAAATCTTTTTCTTCGAAAAATGTTTTTCCAGGCAAATTATGACGACACGAACGATCAACAAACGATTCCCGGTTGCTTTTTTTTTCAAAGAGAAAATAGTAACATTTAATATCATGCCCCGTGAAAAAAAAATGTGTGTGAGAAGAAGTAGCAGCGTTCGAACCTTCGTAAATGAAGGCAGTTATATGTATTCAGAGACACGAGGTTTGATAGAGATAGGCGCACATTAAGCGAAAAATAAGGAGAAGAGGCTTGCAGCATTGAGCAAAGCCGGGACATGTTGCTGATGCACTTCACACATCTCGAGAAATCGCAATTACTCGCAGTACTATTCCTGCATACTCGATATACATCAAAAAATATTAAAAATGCCCACTATTGTTCCTAAAGAAAGACTCTCGAGCATGGAAAAAGATATGGATACGGAAAGAGAGATAGAGAGAGAGAGAGGGAGAGAGACAAACAGAATTAGTGAATACTCGCAGTACTATTCCTGCATACTCGATATACATCGAAAAATATTAAAAATGCCCACTATTGTTCCTAAAGAAAGACTCTCGAGCATGGAAAAAGATATGGATACAGAAAGAGAGATAGAGAGAGAGAGAGAGAGAGAGGGAGAGACAAACAGAATTAGTGATTACTCGCAGTACTATTCCTGCATACTCGATATACATCGAAAAATATTAAAAATGCCCACTATTGTTCCTAAAGAAAGACTCTCGAGCATGGAAAAAGATATGGATACAGAAAGAGAGATAGAGAGAGAGAGAGAGAGAGAGAGAGAGAGAGAGAGAGAGAGAGAGAGAGAGAGAGAGGGAGAGACAAACAGAATCAGTGAAAACTCGCAGTACTATTCCTGCATACTTGATATACATCGAAAAATATTAAAAATGCCCACTATTGTTCCTATAGAAAGACTCTCGAGCATGGAAAAAGATATGGATACAGAAAGAGAGATAGAGAGAGAGAGGGAGAGAGACAAACAGAATTAGTGAATACTCGCACAAAGAAGAGAGCTCAATAACTATGCTTGTAATCTCTGCAGTGCCTCTCGGCTGAGCATCGCGTTCACCTCACGGCTCTTTTTTCGATCGATTCATAAAGAGATACTTTTAAAAATTAAATACATAAGTGGGTGGCATAATTTTTATGAGGCTTAACGATCTTGAGGGCGAGATATGTATTAAATTGTATTACTAAGGTGCATGAAGCATACAAACATCTGTAAAAACATTATATGAAGCACGCAAATATCTACAAAAAATAGAGAGAGTTAGCGAATACTTGCCCAAAGAAGAGAGAGCTCAATAACCATATCTCTCGGTTGAGCTTTGAGTTTCCCTCTCTGCTCTTTTTTCCAAAAAATGATTTTCGTTCAATAAATAAAATATTTTCAAGCTAATAAGAGAAATACATAAGCGCGCTGTGCGATCAGCGGTAAATATTGGTGAAATAATTTTCATAAGGTTTCATGAACCTTCAGGGTAAAATATTTACATATTAAAATTATATTACTAAAGAACATTGAATGAAAGGAGAAGAGATTCGCAGCATTGAGCGAAGACTGCATGCATTTCACGCTCCTCGGGAAATCGCAATTACTCGCAGTACTATTCCTACATACTCGATATATATCGGAAAATATTAAAAATGCCCACTATTGTTCCTATAGAAAGACTCTCGAGCATGGAAAAAGATATGGATACGGAGAGAGAGAGAGAGAGAGAGAGAGATTGATTGATTGATTGATCGGAATTTATTGATGCCCAAGTTTGACTAAAGGGCAAAGGTATAACAAGATTTGAATTAAAATACATTTACAAATTATCACTAAGTAGATAAAGTATAATAACCTATACAATATATCGAAGTAACTAATAAATAAAATATAATCCGGATAATATAATAAATAATAACTAATAAATGAACGATCAGTGAATACATTATTGGTTGACGAATAAACATATTATGTCCTGACCGACTAATCGTACGCCAGACGCCAACTCAACACCCAGCAACTATAGCTATAGTGAGATTCATGTTGGAAATTCGCTATTGAATAAGTAAGAGAATAGGAGGGATTTAAAAATCGTTGGAGAACTAGCTGAGGTGATAGGATGCGGTAACGAATGCCAGAAATAAGCTCCAGATAACTGGAAAGAGTTTGCAACAGCAGCGGTGCGATGGAGGGGGATATGAAAAAAGGGAGTTGAAGACGGATAACGTGACGAACGCCGCAGGGTAGGGTCATCGGTGACTAAGAGTTCGCTTATATACGAAGCGACGGTACGGTAACGGATATTATACATGTAGATACCTAAAAAATACAGTCTACGATTTCGCACCGATAACCAACCCAATCGACGCCGATAAGGCGTGATGTGCTCATCTCTACGCACACTAAAAATAAATCTAATCGCACAGTTTATTAAACGTTGCAGCTTGGTGTTGAGCTCGTCGGATAAATCTAAATAAACAAGACAACAGTAGTCAATATAAGAAAAAATAAGGATTGTGACCAGTTTACATTTGAGTTGTTGAGAGACGGAATTTTTATGAAACTTTAGTTTGTGGAGCGTATAGTGAACTTTTTGAGAAATCAATGCAATATGGTTATTCCAGGCGAGATTTGAACTCATCACAACACCCAAGTTCCTGGCTTCCGATACATACGGTAAACAGACTCCATCTACCACTATCGGTCTTAAGCTGTTTACATCAATAGACCTAACATAGGCATCACTACCCAGAATCATAACCTTAGACTTAGACAAATTTAACTTGAGCCCATTTGAGTTCGCATAATTAAAAATAGCCGTCGCGTCTTGCGCAATTAACTCAAGCCCCTGAACGAGATTGGACGGTGGAATAGTCAAATAAATTTGCGTGTCATCAGCAAAGATCATGTGATCTGAGTAGCTTAGCGAGTGGCCAATGTCGTTAAAAAAGAGCGAGAACAAAAGGGGGCCAAGCACCGAGCCTTGAGGGACTCCAGAAGACGTAGGCAGCCACTGAGAGACAACTCGATCGTCGTCAATCACTGCCTGCGTACGACCCGTAAGATAATGGAAGAACCACGACAATGTTGACATCGAGAAACCGTATGACTTTAATTTAGTTAGAAGGAGAATGTGCGGTACGGTATCAAATGCTTTACTAAAGTCAAATAAAATTAAAATGGTGACTTTACGTGCATCAATCCCCTTTCGAACGTCGTCACCTACTCTCAGTAATGCCGACTGAGTACTGTAGCCAGATCGGTAGCCAGATTGCCTTGGATCCAATAAATTGTTTTCCTCAATGAAAGACATGGTCTGCTTGTGCACAATCCTCTCAAATATCTTAGACAACTCTGGGAGATTCGCAATAGGTCTAGTGTCAGATGGAGATAACGGGGATCTGGTTTTCGATAACGGTCTTATGAAAGCACGCCTCCATGCAGCGGGGAAATAGCCGAGCTGAATAGATTTGTTAAACAAAGCAGTGAGGAGTGAAGAAATTACAGGAAGAGCAGAGCTCACGCAGAAAAGTGGAATTCCATCAGGACCGGAGGAATGAGAACGGCGTGGAGAAGCATTGATGATTTTTAGGACTTTGTCGGCTGAAGTAGGAGAGAGTGAGAAGTGCAACTGAGAGTCAGGTAGAGGTGAAATGACCGCAGTAAACTCTTCGTAGGAGCAAGGAACTGCAAAATTCAAGATAGTAGAGTAATACACATTAAGCTGTTCTTTGGAGAAAAAGTGCAGAGGTGAGGAATATGTGGATTTGACTAGACCTAGTCGCGTAAGTTCTCTCCACATTTTCGCTGGATCATCAATATTTGCAAGCAGATTAAATTCATACTCACTTTTAGCGCGTTTTATATCCGCCGCTAGTACATTCCGAGTATGTCTGTAAACTTCGTAACCTAATAGGCTATTTGAACGTTTGGCATGTTTGTAGAGCGTGTTACGATCACGGATACGACTTTTAAGGTCTTCAGTCAACCATGGAACAGGGGGTTTAGCCACAGTGAATGTACAGATCGGAGCGTGAATGTTAAGTGCATCTAGAAGGGATGATGAGAGAAGCTCCGTAAAATTGTCAACATCGTCAGACGAGGTACAGTGTAAATCCTCAAAAGCGCCACGCTCCGCAAGAATACCACGAAGAGAGCTGAGAAAATCAGTCGTTACAAAATTCTTATAATTACGCCGAACAAGACGACGCGACTGGACAGCAGGGGCATCGAACGAGTACATTATTTCCAATAGGTCATGTCCAGCTATAAATGGACCATCCGATTTCACGAATTTGCAAATTTTCTCAGGATTATCCACTATGAATACGTCGAGCAAAGAGTCGGCGGTAGCCGTATGAAAAGTCGCTTCAGATTGTACAATGTGTAGTGCCCGAGAATGGATAATATCCCGCAGATAATTTGACTCGAAGTGACTACACAACAAGTTACAGTTGAGGTCACCAGCAATAACAATATTTCGATAAGCGTGCGAGAATCGATTTAACGTTGACAAGAAATCATGAAAGAGAGGACCTTTTGGTCTTCTATACAAAGATGCAAATAGTAATGCCTGAGATTGAGAGAAATTAACCTCAACTAACAAAAATTCAGGAGAATTTGAGAATTGACTCGGAGACGATGCTAGTAATTTGACCTTTAGTGATTTATGCACGTAGCATGCTACGCCACCACCCTCTTTGCCCTCTCGATCATTCCGGATAATGAAATAGTCTTTAATTTTCACTAGATCATCTGCTATGTGAGCGTGAAGCCATGTTTCCGCAATGGAGATTATGTGAAACGCATGAGATTCAAAATAGAGGCGAATAAAATCTATGTGGCCAAGAAGAGAATTAGCGTTGAATTGAGCAATTTTTAATTGTTTAGAAGAAGAGGGTCCACGATGCGATAACATTTGCGATGACGTAACGAGACCAGAAGCACCGTCCGCTGCGCGCCATCGGTCAGTCAGTCGAGCTGGCACAGGTCGGATTCGGAGCTGATGCTGATGATAGGTTGCCCATCACTACGCCTGACTAAGATAGATCCTGATCTTACCCAGACGTATTTGAACGAACAAGCTTTTGCCTTGGCTTTGGTTTTTAGCAGCAGATTATATTTGTCTGTCGGAAGTAGTTCGTTGACATATACATAGCCCTCAAGTTGAGTCGAGAAAACATCGCTGACCAATAAATTCCGCTTAGATCTTTTCTTGTCAATGATGAAATCGCGTACGCGCATTGCCTTAAGCGAAACAACAAATGACTGCTTCCCAACAGAGTTCTGGACAGGTTGATTACTGCCACCTACTACAGGAACGCTTTTGGTCATTCTACGCGTACTGAGAATGTCACCTATGAGCTCGCTCACATCTAATGCGTCGAATACTTTCGTAGCAACTACGAGAGGACTGTCCGTAATACTTGATGGAACACCGGAGATAATTATATCGGTCATATGAGACGATGACTGCAATGATTGTCTATGATCAGTTGAAGCGTTTGCAGTATCAGATGTCAATAAGCGACTCGAAATCTCAGTAAAGCGGGCCTCAAGCAATTGATGTTCCTTCCTGATGTCAGCTGTTTCTGTACGGGCATTTTCAGACCATGCCTCGAGAGAAGAAATACGATTATTCAGAGCATCTTGAGTCGCAGCAAGATCGGAGAGATCATTACGAAGCTCGAGTATATTTTTCTCAACGCCAGCAAGTGAGCTTTGAATTGATCCTAGTTTCTTGTCTGTTGATGCGCTTGATAATTGCAGCTGCCGCATGACATCCTCAAGAGTGATGGCTTTAGGTATCGGAGGCGTACGCTGAAGGACTGTTGAACGATGCATTGAGCAGGGATCACAACGAAAATTACTTGCAGCGTTCAACTCAGTAAAATCATGTGCAAATATCTCATCAGCACACGAAAGATGGAATGACAGGCCGCAGTCGCCAGTGCACTTGACATTTTCCGTGACGCGAGTCGTACGACTGCAAATACCACAGCGAGACATCGCTATAAGACGATCGTGATTGACTTAATTAAACTAATAGAGAAAGAGCAAAATCTCAGCTGGCAAGCGACAGTACTAAAGAGCATAGACGATGGAGCATGACACAAAAGTTCAACACAGTAATAAGCTCATAGGTATCGGCCAGTAAATAGCACACACACCGTCGTAACGTCGTAACGGCTGACGGTACGACCTGAGAGACCAACATACACAGATGAGACAAAGAGTTTGAACTCTTTGAAATGTTTAAATAGCACACACACCGTCGTAACGTCGTAACGGCACAGCTGACGGTACGACCGGAGAGTCCAAAGTCCAACATACACAGATGAGATAAAAGAGTTTGAACTTGTGACAGTTAGTTTACACTTATATAAACACACACTTGACAGCAACGCGTAATCGAACGACTCATCGTTAACACAATGGCGACATGTCTCTTCACAAGAAGTGATCAAAATTAATTTCAAAAAACACGGACACACCTCGTATCCATTTGCAACGGAGCAGCGGCTACCGCAGTACAAAACATCCACCTTTTCACTGACACTCGACAATTTTAATTCCGATAGTTATTTCCCACATAAATATATAAAAACATGGAGAAAATCTCAACACGTCAACCGTCAACCGTCAACGACACGACAAGAGAGAGAGAGAGAGAGAGAGAGAGAGAGAGAGAGAGAGAGAGAGAGAGAGAGAGAGAGAGAGAGAGAGAGCGAGAGAGAGAGAGAGAGAGAGAGAGAAAGAAAGAGAGAGAGACAAACAGAATTGGTGAATACTCGCACAAAGAAGAGAGCTCAATAACTATGCTTGTGCTCTCTGCTGTAGCTCTCTGTTAAACATCGAGCTCACCTCTTGGCCTTTTTTCAAAATATAATTTTCGTTCATAACGAAAACTATTTTCAAGGCAGGAGATGAATTTTCAACCCAAAATTCAAGTATATGGCCCCTCGATCCCAACTATTGACATAGTCATACGGGAAAACACCTTTTCCTGTCAATAGATTGCATTCGGCCTCGCTATCTTCGAATCTCCAACGCTATGTAACTCTCTACCAGCGAAGTACAAAACGATGAATTCATGGCTCGAACGAAATTTTCATGGAATACGATGGAATGCAGGCTATACACCATATGATGCCACCGGAACAATAATTTGAGCTATCTTGAAAAAAGCTAGAACCATCTACGTGAAGGGATTGGAGAAGAGGATATGGTTAGCGCAATTCACGGATTCGTCGGCGCATATTGTCGATATGGAAACTCTCGATTGTCCATCATTGCAGAAAATATCAAACAATAAAGGATGTTCTCATCATCCCCATGACTCAAAATACAATTGTGCCAACGCAAACGTGAAATCTTTCAGGAGCTGGTACATAAGGCATTGTGTAAACGCAGGATTTTTGAAATAAATAAAAACATTTAATCGAAAAATATATGTGTGTTTTTTAATTAAATAAACCATAGGAAATTGTTTTACATATTTGGTTTCAATCCAACTTATACATTTAGCACCACACGTCATCTATAATGTTTTTTTTTACTTTTTCAACAATGTGCACTTATGGATTCAAACACTTTTTTCATTGCCACCATCGTTCGCGTAGAGTCACGACCCGATAGTAGGCGCGATGGATCGATGGTTTGATGGCGTCAGATGCGTTTGAATTCTACGCTGTTGTACTTCCCACCGAAGTAATTCATGTAGAGTTGATTTGCATGCGCAGCGTCAATCATCTCTTTGAATTTTTCCTTATTCTCGTCGAACGCCTTCACGAATCTTGCAGGTAAGAATACAGAGAATTCGTTGGTGATATCCGCCACGATCCTCCTCCCGAATTTCGTTCCGACTATTCTCAGGTCGGAGATCGGATGATCTGCCTGAACGGGGAGTTCAGCCAATTTTTTTGTTGGCAAAAATTCCGCCATTATTCCCACCTTGTTGATACTTGCGAAATCCATTTCGACTTATTGATGTATTTTTTAATCTGTTTGTGATGAATCCCAGATCCTCTCTCCAACGTATAAGATTTTTCACTTCTTCAATATTTTTCAAAAGCAGGAGCAATCGTTCTTTCAGCTCACGGCGCTTGTCTTGCATGTAAACGGTTGCAGTTTAGGCGTGCATCTTCAGCTTATATATGCCTTCTGAATTCCAAACCCCCACCAACTCTCAATTCTAGGACCCAATAGAATTTTCCACACTTTCCTCCGCCCACACTTTGCTGCGACACATTTGACAATTCCGTACAGAGGGTGCAGGGCCATCGATATGAGTCATGATGTGGGGCGTATTCCAATGTTCCATACAAGGCAGATATGACATAATTTCGGCGTCTGCACGAAGATTTTCCGGTAAACGATCATAAAACATATGAATTGATCGACTAAAATATTTTAAAATCATAGGCTTCGTTATATTCTTAAGATCACCCCTTGATAATTCCAACGGATAGTTGGCTCCGAGAACACCATCAGAATATCCGTCCATGTTGATAGCAAGAACGCGACTAAGCGCGTCATAGCGGCATTCCATGAACATCAAAGCCTCATTTTCCGGCGGTTTGTCACAATATCTGGCGTCATAGTTAGCACTTTGCACGTATATCCACCACTGTGCAGGCTCAAGCGTGTTCAAACATGCAATATAGCATCATCCGCTCTCGAAGGCTCGAGGGGTCGAAACACGTCGAAACACATCGATGACGCATATTTAATCAGTATTGCATGTTCCGTCAAATTTTTTCTTCATCAATACAGATTCAATCAGTTTACCACATTTTTCAATTCTTAATCTGAATCGCTCACGATCACGTGCTACTTCTTCCCACCGGCCTCGGCGAGCGGCTCTGTACACATAATCCCATGCATACATTACATGAATTTTAGCCCGAGTATCGAATCGAACGTGCTTTTCCATATTTTAAATCTGCTCTTCATCCCAATTTCATCGCGGTTTGACAAAGTATCCAGCGCGACACCCTGCGCTATTCACGCACCAGTCAGTGATGGGGAAACGCTTATATACATGCAGCCTGAAGAATAGCTGTAAGGGACACTTGATCGTTTTTCTTTCAGGTATCAAGGAGCAGCCGTGCCCTACCATAGGCGCCTCTAAGATTTTATGACCTCATGATTGAACCTTTTCAAGACTGCGGTCGGACACTTAGCACGTGACCAGCAGTGATTTATGACAGGTAATGAGCGCGCAACAGGCAGACACGCCAGTTAAGTGACATTCCAATGCCATCGTAAGATTACGCAAAGCGCGCTCGAATAGAATTCACGGAATTCCGATGCTATCTTAAATGGTAAGGCGAAAATGATGCACTGAGATTAACGTGTCTCGACAAGCATATATTCCTCTTTTGCGCTTACAAGGGTAGCACTGCAGGGAGTAGCGTCGCGGTGGGCTTTTATAACCTCACGATTCGGTCTTTTCCAGACTGCAGTCGGACACCTAGCACGTGACCAGCAGTGATTTATGACAGGAAATGAGGAGGCGACGGACAGACGCGCCAGTTAAGTAGCATTCCAATGCCTTTGTAAAGATTACGTAAAGTGCACTGAGATTAACGTGTCTCGACAAGCATATCCCCTCTCTTAAATTTACAAGGGTAGCCCTGCGGAGGGTAGCGTCGTGGGCGGTTGAAAAATCTAACGCTCCATTCTGCTATTTACCTGTTAGAGATAGCGGCATTCCAATGCCACCCTCAAAGAAGCCGCCGCCCCCCCCCCCCACTCTTGACCCACAAAATATTAGGCGCACTCCGGTTGTCAGAGATAAACCCCCCCCCCTCCCCCGATTGCCTAAGTGCATTCCGGCTCTTCGAGATAGCCCCCCCTCCCCCCCGGGTTTGTGTCTCGGCTAAGTGGTTCATGTCTGAGCTAAAAAATATCGGTAAATGTCGGGGTAGGGATCTTGAGTTAGAACTCTCCGTGTAACACTACTTACTGCGCATCGTGTATGTAATTTATAATTTTTTAAAATTATAACAATTTAAGCCCGCTAATATCTGATCTTTATTAATTACCTGCTCAATAATTAATATCACATTCGAAATAATTATTATTATTCATATATCTTTTCGAAAAAAGTTAAAGAACAGGAAGTTCAAGGGCTGGCTCATGGTCAAACCCGCTTGTTTTTATTTTATTTCGCTTTACTTTTGTTTCTACTTTTGACATTACTTATTATATATCCAGAATATTCGGCTGTGATATTGGAAAACTTCATAAGACACAATACTGATAAAAACTTACGTCTTGATATTTTTATAGGTTAGAAATTGGAAATGTCCCAACCACAGTAATCGGTACGCACGCTTCGAAAGGATAGAGTCTAACACTGCGGCAATAATATTTAAACCGCAGGAATGCACGCATCCTTGAAAAACTCGTGCCAAATACTGAGGCGGCAAATTGAAAATGAAAATAAATTCAACAAAGAAACAAAGATTTTTTTTAAAACAAAGACAATAACAAAAAAAACAAGGACCTTATTATACTGATATCAATTTTTGACCATTACTAGCAAAAAATGGTGAAATTTTCCCTCTCAAACACCTCTTCATTTTGAAAAATCAACAATCAATCAAATAATCATGATGCACGTCATTTTGTTGAATCATTGTGTTTTCTAGACATTGAATTAACAGTCTGATTTTTTCAAGCTATAAATTATGAGACAAGATTAAATTCTGATACCCACACTTACCCCATTATAAAAGAATAACCTCTATAACGAATAATGAGAAATATAATTGTATCAAATGTGAAATAATATTACCTTTGTCGATGCATCTAATGCTGTTACGTGTGTGGGTTCCCGAGTATGCTCCTCAACCAAATTAATCAACATTTCTGCCGTAGGTTAATTCATACGAAATAACTTTAAAAATAATTGATCTGACAGCTGAAATGCGTCACTTCTTGGATAAAAAACTCTATCCGAACTTTGATCATGGACTAGAACTTCATTAATTGAATCAATCGCAAAACCAAAATTATTAATCATTTTTTTTTTTCAATTATATACCTGGAAGAGAATTATTATTTTTATTCAAATCATCACTTGATTTTTCTCGTAAATACACTAATTAGAAAAACTTCAAATACAATATACAACTATAACCTGAAAAAATGTACCATTCAAAATACTTTTGAAATACTTCAGAATATTATATACTATTAATACACAAATAATATCATATTATATACACAGCGATTTCCAAATAATTTTTTTTTTCCGTATTTTTACTTTTTCATTAATTTCTTTACTCTTAATATGTCCTGCGCACTATATGTAACTGTTGTTAGTTTGAAGTCGATTCTTCATTTATATACATCCACCCCCGCATCGCACTTAACCTCAAACTGCCTAAAACCTCGAAATATATATCTCTCAATCGAAGAGTTCGCATTCGAACTTGTATTCGGAGGCTCCAAGACCATTCGAAGCATCTCCTTCGAAATGTTCGAACGTAAACTTCGATTGAAATTTCGAGAATACCAAATCTAAGGTTTCGTTAGAATGTGTAGGGAATTTTAGGGAGTTCGAACGAAATGGACTTTGAACGAAACTCGAGAATTAGGCCCCAGAGCTCTTACGGGGACGGTAGCTATATCAGAAGTTTCATTTCAGGCGGACCCAGATTTTATTCTTTTATCGTGTGCACTCTCAATGGAGAGTAAAAAGAAGTATGTAAAGTAAAACAGATAACGCTCAATTTTGCAAACAAGGGGTTAATTAATTACAACTTAGTGCACTCCTTTATAACCGGTGAGAGAGACGAGCCTGTTGTGCTAAGGTATGATGCTATACGGCGCACGGCGTTTCATCAGGTCGTCACACGTCCTGAAACAAAATCATGCAAGCCATCGAGCGTCAAACGAAGACGAGATAGCGAATATGGCACTCTTCCTTACGGTTATAAAGAATAATCTATATAGATATATACCTCACGCTACTTTGTAAATAGTGTGTATGAACAAAAAATCATGTTTTTACGTGTATTCGCCTTTTCGAACCCTATATATCTTTCAGCTAATACGAAGATTGTACTCATTCGCCAAAACGGATGTGCAGTGGAAACGTTCTTGGACAGCGATGGTTTATGGGCCCACGGGCTGCGGTAAAACATACACTGTAAAAAAATTTTTGAAATTCATTTCGCATATGAATTGTGAACCGTTTCAACGAATTATTTTCTATTATTCCAAGTGGCAATAGGCGTATATGGAGTACAGTTCTTCGATAGAGTTTCGCGAGGGCTTACCACAAGCCTCGGATTATGCGATCGATCCGCGTGCAAAACTTATAATTATTGACGATTGACGCGAGGCATCGGACAATAGCGTTGTCAACCTCTTCACCAAGGGTAGTCATTATAAGAATTTGAGCGTGTTTTTTATAACGCAGAATTTTTTTCATCAGGGTCACAGGCAACGAGATATATCGCTGAACGCTAATTATATATAGTAGTTTTCAAAAATCCGCGAGATCGCGCTCAAATACAGCATCTGGCTCGTCAGGTTTACCCCGAAAACACCCGATTTCTGCAGGAAGTTTCTGACGACGCGACGAGCAAACCACACGGTTATCTGCTCTTGGACATGAAACAATCGACTCCCGATAACTGTAGATTTCGTACGTGTATTTTCCCCGATGACCCGCAGCATTTCGTTTACATGCCGCGAAAAAAATTGAAAAGCACCGGCACAGCCGGATAAGTACCAGTCTTGTAGCTGTGATGGCGGGTAGCAGGTCCTCTCTCTGCAAGAAGCACATTGCAATATTGCACGCACTTCAGCATCTCAACAAGGAGCAACGAGACGCCGTTTTGCGTAAAGCCGATCCACGAATAATTCGTTGCATTTGTGAGTGTGCGTCAAACATTCTTCGTGGTAACGTACCTTTGAAGCCTGAACAAAGAAAAAAGTTGCGTCGACACGCGTCTATTCTTCGACGACTAGCTGCGAAAGCGGTAGTTGGAAGAGCAAGAAACGTTTTGTGGTTCAAAATGGTGGGTTTCTACCACTGCTGCTCGCCCCCGTATTGGATACACCCTTGTCACGTTTGATCGGTGGCAGTGGATAATGGAACATGTGAGAAAAATGGTGCTCGTGCCTGAAGAGAATCTTCAGCATATAGGCGTGCAGAATAATCAACAAACGGAATCTGTTCAACGACAACAGCAGCAAACAGTGCAAACCATTGGCGCGACACTGAGTAGATTGGACACTGAGACGAACGATATTTTGAATTCTAATTCGTACAAGAATAAGAGGGAAAAGTGGTCAGCGTATTTCGCGGTGTTGCAGCGTTATCTCCATTTTGCCGATGATGAGCGAGCGCACCAGCATCGTGCACTCGCAAAAAATAACGATAACATTACAACACCTATAGAGGAGGAGGGAAATAGTGGAAAAGGCGCTGAAGTTCCACGCATAAATGACTCTCTGATCGTTGAGAGTGTCCCGACAAAATATCGCAACGAAGCATAACTCTTGCTCTGTCGTTTACGCCTTGTACCATCAACAGAGTTTTGCTGGGATCCTACAGGCACCGTCTCCATTGCCGGCAAAAAAATCAAGGACTCAAATATTGTTGATCTTATAAACGATGCTATGCGCGCGAGGAAAATCTCAACGTCGGCGGGTTGTCACGCATTTGCAGGATTTTTAAAAGCAACAAAAATTCCACGCAAATTAGTAGGAAACGAGGATCTGTGGAGGTCCGATGTGCTCGCCTCGACGCCTTTTCGGAAAAAAAATAAAATACCTGTTCGCTCCCACGACTTGTCGTTGAGCGACGCGGGAGCCAATCACAGCAGCGACGAATCCACCGATCCTAGTATTTATGAGCTTTTCAGTGCCTCTGAGCAGGAGCAAACAGGCACTGGCCAGTGTAAAAAGAAGAAGAAGAATCGTGTAATCTGGGAAGATAACTTGCAAGTTATTTGGGAACAGAACTTGCAAGTTATGTTCATTTTTCCACAGTAATGCTGAGTGATTAAATTTTCATCAATTGAATCATTCACACCACCTAGAAAAAGTTTTTTTGAGGTATCTTTTTTTTTCATGTTTTTTACACGTTGATCGTGTTCTGAACAATTTTGGTCGAGAGAATTGTCTGTACCTTCATCTGAACTACTATAACATATCATCCCCTTTGACACATTTGCTTCTGAGCTACCATCGCACGTAACAACTTTTGGATTTTTCATAATAGTACTTTGTCTTTTATTATCATGAAGTATCTCCTGTGATTGCGATAAAAGTGATAAATGATGTTTTTCAGCAATGTTCGAATTTATATTTATATTCTCATCTGCCACTTGATTATTGTCCATTTTTTTATTTTTTGTTGCAGGCAGCGATTGATGCTGCATTGTATCTGAATGTTGTCGTTTGTGAGACGTAGAAATAGCGACTTTTTTCTGAAAGATATACTTCTGACGCGCAATTTTTTTTCTCGCTGCATCTTTTTGTTTGTCAAGTTCTATCTCATTAATATTCCTTTTTGATTTTAATATATACCTATTAACATTTTGCATTCTTCGTCTTCTATCATAAGAACTTCCTTCGAATGTTTTTCTCTCTAAATTATTGTTTGTACATGGAAAATGCGTGTAAATATTGTTAACTAACATTTCATATGCATGTGCTCTGAGCTTTGATTGATCATATAAAATTTTTGATGGGTTTTTACCCAAGCTTAATGAAACTGCAAATGCAAGAGCAAAAAGTCCGCAATCAACATCATTTTGTTGTGGTTGTACTTCACAAAAAACAATTTTTGGGTTAAAGACGAATAATTTTTGTAAATATACACTTTCAACTGTGTTTAATGATTTACTGTTGATACTGTCGTAAATGTAAACGATATTGTTGTTATAACATGAACAAATCCAATGCCCTTCCAAAGTATTTGTGAAGTTAGTAATACAGCTTCCTTCATTGTAACTTTTTCTGTAGGTGAATAAAATTTGAATGTGATTGTCGTTTTGATGAATTGGAGAGATTTCATCTGGTACTTGATACGATAAAGTTGTTTGCATTTTATATCCAGTATTATCTTCTAATAGAGTAATAAATTTATTCATATGCTCATCTTCTAGTGTTTTATTCCGATTGAGTATCATTTCTACCATGTCTGAACTCAGAGTATTTAAATTTTCACCTGTTATGAGTGGTTGATCTGACCTTTCCATTTTCGGAGAAAAATTCGTAAATGTTTGAATTTATTGACCGAAGCTTATAAATATACTGGATATAAAACGGATTTCGCTTTACTAAGTTATCGAATAGATGACTTCACCTGATTTTAATTCTTCCGAAGTAGATCGAGATAAAAAATTATCATTCTGATGTTGGTTAATGGTGAACTGATTATATTCCGCTTCAAATATTCCAATTGTTTCCCTGTCAATAAAATAGCATATTAGAATCATTATCCAATAAATGATTAATGTTAAGCAATGCATTTTTGTAACAAGTCACCCTTAATTAAGTAATAAATTTGTTCATGTGCTGGTATGAGTACTTAATGCTAGTATGAGTAATAAATTTGTTCATATGCTCATATTCTACTTTTTAATTTCGATTGAGTATCATTTCTACCATGTCTGAACTCGGAGTATTCAAATTTTCACCTCCTATAAGTGGTTGATTTTACCTGTCCATTTTCGAATAAAAATTCGTAAATGTTTGAATTTATCGACCGAAGCTTATAAATATACTCGATATAAAACAAATTTTGCTTTACTATCTAAGTTGCCGAATAGATGACTTCACCTGATTTTAATTCTTCCGAAGTAGATCGAGATTAAAAATTATCATTCTGATGTTGGTTAATGATGAACTGATTATATTCCGCTTCAAATATTCCAAATGTTTCCCTGTCAATAAAATAGCATATTAGAATTACTATTCAATAAATGATCAATGTTAAGTAATGCATTTTTGTAACAAATCACCCTTAATTAAGTAATAAATTTGTTCATGTGCTAGTATGAGTAAAAAATTTGTTAATATGCTCATATTCTATTTTTTTATTTTGATTGAGTATCATTTCTACCATGTCTGAACTCAGAGTATTCAAATTTTCACCTCTTATAAGTGGTTGATTTGACCTGTCCATTTTCGAATAAAAATTCGTAAATGTTTGAATTTATCGACCGAAGCTTATAAATATACACGATATAAAACGGATTTCGCTTTACTATTTAAGTTATCGAATAAATGACTTCACCTGATTTTCACTACTTCACCCACTTAGAGGTTGAGGGTCAAATGATACACGATATATTCTGAGCATTTACATTAGAAAAGTAAAATCTTGATTTTTGAAAAATTTGTTTGCTAATTCGATAATTAACGTATGATAAAAACACTTACGTATCATGAATAATGATGCCTGGAATTCTAAACTTTTCACAAATGTAGAAAAATAACAACCATTTATTGCTTATTTATTTTAGGGATGATTCAGTCTGAAAGCTATATTCGTTTTTCGTAGTTAGCAATAGAAAATATCAAATTTGACGTTGAACAAAAAGTAATCATGTATGCGCTTTTTTGTCTTCAGCTTGGTTTAGTCACTTGTCATATTTCATAACCATATCAGTCGTTATTTCATAACCATATCAATTTTAAAAGTTTTTTAAAATGCAAGAAGCAAACTCTTCATCCGTATATCTGAATTTACTTGAAAAAGCAGATGCGGCTTTTGGACATCATTGGTCACACGAAGTTGTAAATCCAACAACAGGCAATACTATACACAATTCTTTTGAGTAATCTACACACTGAGAAGAAGAATAATCAATTCATTATTCTTCTATAAATTTAACCATTTATGTTTCTCGGTGTCATAGCTCGATTATATAAGTAATTATTTTATATTTTCAAATAGATTTTATTAGTCGAAAAAGCGAATCTGTTACTGTGGGATGTTCAACGGTGATAAAAGTTAAGCTTGACACTGGACGATACCATCAAGATTTTGGATATTCTGAAAGTATTGCACGAACCGAAGGGTTAGCTATTTTCAAAGCGCGCGCTGTAAGTTATTGCATGATTCGTGGATATTCACGAACAATATGGAAAAATATTTTTTGAATTGGTTTTCATTGCGCAGAGTTCATGCACAAATGCATTTCGTCGAACACTTCTGGCTTTTGCCGAGACACGAATTCTATTAATGGAAACACAAGGTCAATATAGTTCGACCACAGTAAATAATTGTACATCAATTATGAACAAATTGCAAACCCAAGACGAAGCTCAAGAAATGGATCAGAAAGAAATACAAAAACAACAACGTTCAAAAAGACAAAGAGAACTAAAAAATAATTGGCAAGAAAAAAAATTGAAGAATAATTTCGATACAAATCAAACAAACACAGACTAAAATGAGATACTAATATTTTAACAAGATCAGAACACAAACAAGAAAAAAACACTCAAACTCAAAAACATATCATTGATATTCTCCTTTATTATATAACATTTGTGATCTGTATAATTTTGAATCATTTTTATTCAATCTTTTTTGAAAGAATAAAACCCGACCATTTTGTGCCATTCTTAAGGAAGTAACGCAACTACCCACCTAGTCATAAAAACGTTTGACCTAAGTAGTACTTAACCTGGCAACGTCGCTTTTCGTTGATTGTGTGCGCGTGTATATGTGTGTTCAAATATGCCGTTGACAGCTCATCAGCTGTATCAGTGAATTTTTTTCGTATTCGTTTAATTTAATCGCCAGTTTGATATGCCTAAAGAAAAAAAGCCAAGATTTTATTGGAAAGTTAAAGTATAGTTACCGAAAAGGTGTACCGAGCTAGAATTAATCAGCAAGAAGCAGGCAGAAACGTTCGGAGTATTTACGGTACGAAAAACTGCAAAGACAGCATAGCCTCGAAATCAAGGAATCAACATCATCAAAATATGTTGATGTGAAAGAGGAAGGCTGTAAATTTTTCAACGTAGAAACGATTGCCCATCAGCTAATATGCAAAAATTGTGATAATGTGCTGATAATTATATTTTAAATATGCTCATTATTACGTGATAAGAAAAAAATTTAGGTGTATAGGTATCTCAATTATTTGAAAAATAATTGAGACTGTGTCAATATGCCAAATATTATTTCCGTAAAAAAATATTCTACTTATGTAAGATAATATTTATGAAAATAAAATTGTATTTGAATACTTAATTTATTTATTTATTCCATTGATATTCATCCATTGATATGTCGTGTAAGCAAAACAAAAAAATTATAAAAATATGTAGTAGTTAGACTGCACGAGCTGTCACACGTTGAAATTTCAAAATGCGCGCTCATAACCTCGAATATGCGACGTTGCAATATTTTTAGCGAGGGTCCGAATATTCGCTATGAGTACTTTTTATTGTTTTTATTATTCCTGTCATAAGTCACCTTTGAATATTTTTAAGCCGGATAAATGATTATAAGTATTCAATCTCTCTGCTGTTTAAATTTTATTCTGATCTATCCATCAATTACGGAGACATGAGGAATAATGTACAGCTAACTCCGTGATTTCTCATAAGAGGCCATGTTGAATTGGCTTGTAAAGAGATAAAACGAATTACAAATATCTCGCGTAAAAACCCACCTCGGATCATAAAAATTTGTATGAGTTTTGTTTACAATATAATTGAACATTCTGCCAAGTTTGGTATTTTTCTGTCCATCAATTCTATTTCCTGCGTTACTTCCTTAAGTTTTCATTCAACGTACGATGTGTCAATTTCGTTAGTTTCTTCAGTTTGTTTCTCTGGGTTTCCACGAAAGCACAATCATGACCTTTGGTTTTTAATCATCAAGAGCTATGATTACTAAAACCAGCAAAATATATTGTGTCCACTCTAACGTTTGTTGTGCAGGTTTCAAGAGATAGAAGAATTCAAAATTCATACCATCCCGAATTACCAACAAAATATTGACACAATATTTTTATCTACGACTCTGGAGTCCTTTCTGTTAAATATGTAACCAGTCTACTTTCAAAATAAGATTTTTGCAATTACTCGAAAATTGTTCACACATTAAATATATACAAGTACCCGAATCACCAAAAATATTTAAAACAGCATTTTGAAATAATTCTATTATGCTAAATGAGCATTTATGGATTAATTAAAATAAAACTGCTGTCATATATATTTTTTTAATCCACCGTCTATTTTGAATGAAATTCCAGTTGATTAATCATAAATGTTACCGGATTACAATTATAATTTAACTGATGACTTCAAAAACACGTACACTTTTATACTCTTTGTAAACATTTTTACTCAAATAATAAAATATATAAACTAATATATTTAAACTCTTGCTCCATACACACACATACACACACAATTTTTTAGAGTTCGTTTTTTCTTGTTCCGCTTCTTTCTCGAAGAAAAAACCAAAAAGTTTCTTAAAATATAGTCCAAAATCTAGTGAACATCGTATGATTTTTTTTATAAATTGATTTTTATAGATTTTATAAGCGTTTCCGGCCGATTTTTTTGAAAAAACAAAAAAAAAATAATTTAATTCACGGCATTTGTTTGAAATCAATTTTTCAAAAAAATCCTACGAAGTTCGACTATATTTTGCTATACGACTATATTGCTATTTGCTATATTTTGCTATATATTTTGCTACGACTAAATTTTGTTCGAGATTAAAAATTGTGACCTTTAGCGGTACGCCCATGTCGACCATTTTTTTCCCTTGCGTGCGCTGCTATGGCGCTATCGTAAAATTAAAATCAAATATTTTTTTGTAGTTAAAGAATAGTACTTTTATATGCACAAAACCTCATATCTCTATCTCTTTTCTACCGATCGTGGTACGTCTCAGAAAATCACGTGAAATTTAGTGAACATACTATTATTTTTCTTCTTCCTCGATACATACGCGATACCTCGGTAAAATCATCACTTCTGATTCAAATGAACGATGAAAATACTCTATCTGTAGCGCGTTGTACACGTGAAATTGAAATAATCCCAAATCCTCATCGTATTTCGGCACGCAGTTTTTGATTTTGATAACCTTGATAGTAGTATGTGGACCACTATATCCAACCCGACTCCTATCCCCACTCCTATCTCCTCCACTTTCCCCCCACGTCGGAGCCTCTTTCCGAGCGTGGTGGGGGTAATGGTGGGGGAGAGGTGGTGGGGGGGGGGGGGGAGAGTTCCGCGGGCTGGACATAGTGGTCCGATTATTATCATTATTCAAATAATAATAATCCATACTTTTTTCTCTTCATTTAATTTTATATACATTTTCACTTAATTATACGTAATGCTTTTATACAATGAGAAAAGGATTTATCTTTTACGGGCTATAACAGTTTTAACGATGTGATCCAAATGATGCATCAGTAGATTGTCAATTATCGTTGTTTTTGTACAAGTAGGTAATTCGTTATATGAATTATTCGGCGATGTTCGTTTTTGGGTTGCTCTCTCTCGTATTTTCGCACGCTTCGTGCGAATATTACGCCATATGCAGCTCGTTGTAAAAATGGATGTTTCTGATGTTATTGCATCTACAAGAGAGTCTTTGCAATTTGTTACCTCGTTGCAAACACGACGAAGCCACGAGATATTTCTGTTTATACTGGCTTGTAATAATGAGAGTATGATGAATTGCTCTTTTGTAAAACAGAATATCGGTAACGAGCGATGTGCAGGGTCTTCTTCATCCTCTATGTTGAAATGATTTTGAAAATCGTGCCAAGAACGACCGTCCATAGTTAAACAACCATGGATATAACATTTGAAGCTAATCACAGGCCGCAACGTACCATTCCGACAAATATCAAGGCCCACCCACACAGATTTCGTCCCCAAATTATTTAGCTTATAGGCGAACGGTAGCAGTAGCGCACGTAGATTCTTAGCACGTTTCGCATACATCGCAGGACTTAATGATTTGTTGACAGTTTGAATTCCAGATTATTGAATTTTGTTCCACGATATTCCATGGCCAAATTATTTTCACGGGCTGCGGCTATCATCTGCTGAAATAGCTGATCGTCTTTTTCGAACAGTTGGACGAATCTGGCTGGTAGGAAGCACGCAAATGTGTTTTCCACGTCGATGACGATACGCGTGCCCCATTTAGTTTGAACGGTTCTTATGTCGCTGATGCTGTAGTCTTTTTTGAGCTGTAGTTCCGATAACTTTTTCACAGGTAGAAACGCGGCCGTTTGTCCCACTTTGTTGATTCGTGCGAAATCCATCGTAAATATCGAGTTCGTCAAATTTTCGTGGTAAAGAGAGAAATTGCGATCTCGCTTGTATTACTGCTTTGATACTCGCAATGTCGTGTGAAAGTGCTTCTATTCGCCGCTTTAATTCGCGTCGTTTTCTCAGCATACACCTCAAATGACAGCAAATGAAAGTCTAAGAGTTTTTGAAGTTTACTTCGATATCTGACCACGGTTTGATCGCGAATGATGGAATTCGCTTGGATTGGACTTATATATCACCTCCATAAAACATCATGATATTGATACTCTGTTTTCGTCGAAACAGAGTAAACCTTGGCGCGTGCAAATTAGCTGACATTATTATACTTTCGTCGAAGATGAGAACTGTACAGCTTTGCCAAACGCAAAACATTTGAAATAAAATCGTGCAGAAGAATACTGTCGACCATCGTGGCCTAAGACCAGCTAGCTTCTGCATTTTTTCAAATAAATATAGTATAATACAAATAAACTTAATTGTATGTATCTCCTCGTCATTGAATCTTTGCCCTGAATCATCATGATATCGATACTCAGTTTTCGCCAAAACAAAGTAAACCTTGGCACGTGCAAATTAGCTGACATTCTCTTATAAACAGCAGCATGTATGTGTAGAGGTGAGAGCTATGTATCTTTTCCCTCCGGGTAAAAAATTTGAAAAATTCATACACAACGGAGAGCAGTATCAGTCATCTCTATGCTCTTGTAGATGAGGTCATTCGATTCTAAAGTATCCCTGTCTGTGAACTGCACCACTTTAAATTATTCTTCGCCCTAAATGTAAAAGAACTGCTGCTGTACCTATGTATATTCGGAGCGTATGTCTATTGTGACTATAGGCTGCATCTTCAGATCACATTATATACAATAAATATATTATTTTCCATACGAATAAAAAAAAGATGAGCAAATTCGAGCAAGCTTGGGCGACGATGAGACATGCACGTGGTGCTGACGGTGCATTTCGCGCGCGCCGAGAAGTCTTCATAATATTATCCCTAAAGGCGCGTGGAGCTTGCCTCCAAGCAGCTGTAGAGCTCAGTAATCGTCTTTCTTTTAATTGAGTAACATCGGGAAAATGTGTACGCGACGTCGCTCGGTTAAAATATTAAACATTTAAATAATTTATGTGCTCTCAGGGTTAATATGTGTGTGTGTATGTGTGTGTGTGTTAATAAAAATATTTAAAAAAGATGGGGCTCACAGAGATGAGTATAACGAATGCTTCTGTGCGGGTTTGCATTCTATCGTTTTTTCAAAGAATTTTTGCGTAGATTGCTTAAAATTTATTATCGGCAAATATCGGAAAAAATTTTGGGTGCTAGTACGAGTACTTCATATTTATACGGTGCGGTGATTTTCTTCTCCATCAATTTAAAATCGATGGGACGAGGAAGAATAGCGAGAGAGAGAGAGAGAGAGAGAGAGAAAGAGGCGAACTGCCTAAGCGACAGACACGGAAGAGAAAGAGAGAGAGAGAGGTATGCATGACCAATAGGCTCGGAAGAAACGTAAGTAGAAATATTCAACGATGTTGATAATAATAAAAATAATAGCTCAGAGAGAGAGAGAGAGATAGAAAGAGAGAGAGAGAGATATGAGATATTGAATGATATGAGAATATTGAAAATAATCAAAATAAATAATAATAATAATAGGGCCACTATGTCCAGCCCGCGGAACTCCCCCCCCCCCGCCTCTCCCCACTATTACCCCCACTACGCTCGGAAAGAGGCTCCGACGTGGGGGAAAGTGGAGGGGATAGGAGTGGGGTTGGATATAGTGGTCCACATACTACTCTTGATAAAAAAATTTTCATATGAATATTAATTTTCGCAGATAGATAGCTTTGTATGATAAAAAATGTTATATATGCCTGTAACACGCTGGCTCGTCTTTCGAACTCTTCCGGTTTATGCCATACGATTATTTCAAAATTTCTTCCAACCCCAGTTGATAATAAAATATTGTAACAACGTGTTGGTCCGAAAGTCAGAAATCCTTTTCGTTGTAAAATGTACCCTACCAAGCTGCACAATTAAAATTATTCGAGAAGTTAGAAACGATTCACGGATCACATCGTGATGATAGTACTCACTCTTGTAGGATATTCTCTTGAATCAACATGTACGAACTATTATGACTAAAATCAGCTGTTATTGACATCTTTCAGAGTAATTTTTCCGTGAACGAACGTCAATCAAGACAACCTCACTTGAAAGTAGTACATCGAGAAGTACAGTTTCAAGAGATATAACAGAAGAGTTCGAAATTCATATCAGCCTGAATTACCAATATAATATTGAAACAAAATTTTGATTTATGAATCTCGAGAAAATATTTATTTATTTATTTGTTGATAAATAAATAAAATTTTTTTTTATTTATTTTAAATAAATAAATAAAATAGTTATTTATTAAATACACTTTTATACTTTTTGTATATTTTTTAGTTAAAAAAATGTATAAGCTCCTTACAATTTACATTTTTAAAAATAAAATATAAACTAATAATAAACGCACAGAGATTTTTTAATTGCAATTTTTTCTTCTTGTCCTGTTTCTTCATACGCTATTTTTTAAATTTCATTTTTCCTTCTTCTTGTCCCGTTTCTCTTTGCTTTCTTTTTGTTTTTTCGTACACCTTAATGTCATCTCTATTTCCTTTTCTTCCTGCTCTATTTGTCTTTCCACAGCTAGATCCACCTCAAGCAATTCCTCGTCCAAGCCATCATCGAATACTATAAATAAATGAAAAAATATTCGTGTAATGGTAAAACGATCGTGACATAAATTGACACGTTGACATGTTAACTATTTATCACTCCTCTGCTCTGTCTATAGAGATTTATTTTCACAATCAAGAAACAAATATAACAACACTATTTAAAATTGTGTATATAAAGGGATTATTGGAGTAATAATTATGATTCTCATAGATAGACTAATAATATAAAAAAATATTACTTACGATGCTCAAATTCACTCATGACGTCTGTACTTTTCGGTGGTTAAAATTCAGATGATCAATTTATTGGTATTAAAAAAAAACAAAAAAGTTATTGAATATAGTAAATGTATTCATAGCGAACTTTGATTTACTACTACATACGTAAGTACTCCAACTTCACACATAACGCCTGAAATGACTTTTTTTTATTATTTAGAAAGATATTTAAATTCAATGGCAATCATGCTATAATTTCTGTAATCTGTCCGCCATATTGGATCCATCATTTTTTTTTAATTTTTAAAATTTAAAATTTTAGATTTTGGATTTCATATTCAGATTCTGCGACTGTAAAAACTTCGGATCACCAAATTTCACGAAAATCGGATAACATTCTTGTTTTTTCAGCGTTCCAGATCACCGAAATTGTCACCAAATATTTTAACGCAAATGCATATTTTCCATGAATTTTTCGATTTTTTTTTTTTAATTTTGAATTTTAGATTTTGGGATTCATATTCAGATTCTGCGACTCGAAAAACTTCCGATCACCAAATTTCACGAAAATCGAATCACATTCTGATTTTTTCAGCGTTCCAGATCACCGAAATTGTCACCGAATATTTTAACGCAAATCAATATTTTCCAGGAATTTGTCGATTTTTTTTTTTTAATTTCAGATTTTGGATTTCATATTCAGATTCTGCGACTGGAAAAACTTCCGATCACCAAATTTCACAAAAATCGAATCACATTCTCATTTTTTCAGCGTTCCAGATCGCCGACAGTGTCGCCGAATATTTTAACGAAAATCCATATTTTCCGCGAATTTCAGCTATTACAAAGATTCTATTTTATCCCAACGGTGACGTGTAACGTCCTTAAGCTCGGAGAAACTTGAAAACACCGTGGAACCCGAAAAAAAACGCGATCCCGTGGTCAGAAATATCGATTTATATGGCATGTCTCCGGACATTTTTACGAATTTTGATGGAAAATTTTAGCTCGTACGATGGTACGGTCGCGGGCAAAAGGCGATATTCGTCGTTTCTGAGTTGAGATACACTCGAAAACACAAAAAAATTTTGGGATATCGTAGTTTCGTGCAAGGGAATTATTATATATAATAATAATAATAATAAGGCTTTTATAAAATGCGCTTAAAACACAAAAATATCTATTTTAATTGATATATTACAAGATATTTGAATAGTTATTTATATTACAAGACATTTTAATAATGATTTATTAGCACTATTAGGATAGTGCTACTAAATGATTGTGCATGAAATAATTGGTATGCATGAAATATTGTATTGCATGAAATATTGGTAATTTTAATAGAGTCAAATTAATTTATCTCTTCTAAAAAAATATGCACCAGCAGAATTTTTGAGAGCTAAACTTTTAAGTTTTTTTCAAATTAATTGCAATTCTCGTGTACAGATAGATGTAATGAACAAGTATGCAGAACAATACATACAGATAGATAAGGTTCTAGTCTCGAGTAGTAAAGTGAAAACATAAAAATTATCACAAGACGAACTTCGAAATGAAAACTTAGATCAATATTTTTTCTATACAATGTATAACTTCGACGAAACTCTACAATGATACTACAGTAGAACCTCGCAGAGTTTACATAATGCGAGGACAATGTAAGATATGTGAAGAACCAATCGCGAGCTTGCGTTGAGCCCTCTTTTAGGGCCAATTCCGCGATATGTCCAGTGATTGCCCCGTGCTAGCACCACCACCCGAGCTGTTCCCCTGCCTATATAAGTTATGTGAGTTTCCACTGTACTATTTTCCGATGAATATGGAATTGCTTGTTTACAGTCCAAGAGACGTACAGAGCGTATGTTTTGTTTTTTTTCGTGCAAAACAAGGTAAGTGATCTATATGAATCAAATCATGATGAAAGACATCATACCACCGTATGTATACAACCAATCCCTTCTCCTTGATATTTCTACCGTTCCTCCAAAATTTTATTTCATTTGGTTTAGTTTGTGATAAGCTTCCTGACGAGTACAACGATTACTGTACTCCTTCGCGTCCGTCATTGTTCAATTGAAATATAATAAAGTTAATAGTGAATCACCGTTAATTACTCCGAGATTTTTTTCGAATTTTTTTTAAATAAAAAAAATTAATTACCATGAACAACTCTTCAGACTGTAAGTAAAAGATATTCTTTATAAGTATTGATTTCTTAAAAATTAATCGACGACTCCGAAATTTAAACTCATGAGAAATATCATTGATAAAAAATTTTAGTTTTCGATTGGTGGAATGATGCATTCTCTGAAGCGCGTGCGCTTGAGATTGATAATGAGCCTGTGGTTTGCGACATCGGCTTAGATTCATGCCAGTCTGGTAAGTTACAGATTTTGAATACTTTCAATAAAAATCGATTTTTACAAAATAACGTTCTGTGAATAAAGATCTTACAATTAAACTAAATTTAAGAACTATTGATAGAAGTTAACAAAACTGGTATGGTATGAATAAACAAAAGTTTTTAGAAAAAAACGTGAATTTTAATATCTAAATATTTACCAATAAGTAATAATTAATCGATTAAACGAACTTACTTGTAAGTGAAGTTCGATCGTAATTGTATGAAGCGCCTCTTCCGAAGAGATAAACAGTGTAGTACCCCTGTTCCACGCCAGTGATGCCACAAGTTTAAAGCAAAAAACTTTTTGCCTGCGTCCGTCGTCATGACAACGCGTACTACGATATTTCTCATTCTTCAAAGCACTGCCGCAACAATCCTAGGGTAATCTCTGAAGGGAGATGGGTAATGAATTAAGGGAGGGAGCTATCTCTTCGGAAGAGGCGCTTCATACAATTACGATCGAACTTCACTTACAAGTAAGTTCGTTTAATCGATTAATTGTATATCGCGCCTCTTCCTCGAGATAAACAGTGTAGATGTTCAAAGTATGTTGCGGTAGATAATGAGCATGCATGACCCATAAGTCGTGCGTATGCTAATCTCCGTAATTTCTTATAATTACGTAGGTGTATATAATTTAGTATAAATATTATAATATATTATGATATCAGATATTACATTGCAGAGACTTTGCAGCAAAATTGTAGTGCTGCAATTAAAATTAGATTTCAACAATGTTTCTGAGACCTTGTTGCAACGTTGCTGGAAAAAACGCTGCAATGCTACATGCTGTATGGGTTTTGTCGCAGGTTGTGGAGCAGTCGCCTCTGCATTATTCATCAATATTAATATTCTATTGAGATTTGAAGCGAATTTATGAGATGTCTTTTGATCCCTTTTTTGAAAAAAAAAATGACCCATACGAAGCTCAGTTAACACTGATAGGGTATTCTCTGACCCATCAGTGACTTGTCTCATACAATTTGCTTCATCATTTTTAACTCATCATTTTCATCATTTTAACTTAATATTTTTTTTTTTTTTTTTTTTAATTTTATTTTATTTATTTATTTATTTTTATTTATTTATTTATTTATTTATTCATTTATTTTTATTTATTTATTTTTATTTTTTTTTGATCACGCTATGAAATATCTAAAATTCTTGACTTGAGATATTTTCAAAAATTGTTAGTTCAAGGTAACTCTAATTATGCCAGACTCATAGCGTCTTTGATGCATTATTTATTTGTAATCCTTTCGAGTCTGAAGTCCTTAAATTATCAATAATTTAAGGCAATAGTAATAATAACCGTTTCAAAAGAGAGAGCAGTGGTATAGTGGTAGCATGCTCGGCCCACACGCAGAGAGCCCTGGTTCATTTTTCACCACGGGTACCATTGGGAAAAAATTTCCTATGTGCTTTTTCTGCGACCTCGATGGTTAAAAAAAAAAACCCATCCGAAAAATGCAGTTCTAAAAGCAAGGTGCAGCGCTTTTGTGTGGTAGCCGAAAGACTGCGAGATACCTCAGGTTCGACTCCCGAGAGTTTGTAACCTCGAGGAGCCAACCTTTGTCTCTGTCGGGTGCAACCCAATCCAATTTATCTTTCCGAATTCATAAATTAAAATAAAGCCCCGAATGACGACACAATTCCTTCTCCGTTGTAGGAGAATTTCCCGATTCAAAAGTCAGTGGCTAGCTTACCATTAATATTATTAATATCGATTTGCAACGATGTTAAACCTGTTGCTAAAAGTTGTCTAGGCAACCGTGACATAGTTAGACTGCCCGATTCTTAAATCGATTAAATTTTGAATCTTTGAAAACATCGTAACAGGCAGAGATGGGCACAACTAGCTACTTTCGAAACTAGCTACGACGAAGCTACACGATACAATTGTAACGGGTAACGAAAACTTTTTAGTTACTTCGATCCAAATGTAACGACATGCCTCTCGTGGTCGCTACTTTTTGTAGCGAGTAACGAAATTTTTTTCGCTACCCGCTACTTTTGTAGCGAGTATCGAAATTTTTTTCGCTACCCGCTACTTTTGTAGCGAGTATCGAAAATTTTTTCGTTACCCGCTACTTTTGTATCGAGTATCGAAATTTTTTTCGCTACCCGCTACTTTTGTATCGAGTATCGAAAATTTTTTCGCTACCCGTTACTTTTGTATCGAGTAGCGAAAATTTTTTCGCTACCCGCTACTTTTGTATCGAGTATCGAAATTTTTTTCGCTACCCGCTACAAAAGTAACGAGTAACGAAGTATCGAACCGAATTTCGTTACATTTTTTTTTCTTTTTTTTTTTTTTTTTTTTCTGGAATCTAGTTCCTTAAACGTACAGCGATTACAATTACTCAATATTTGGAACATGCAAAACATTTTTAGAATTGCATACTCACCATCGCTTACCATTTTTTGGGAGTTCATCTTTTTTTTTTCTTTTTTTTTTTGTCTGGAATCTAGTCCCTTAAACGTACAGCGATTATAATTACCCTATATTTGAAACATTCAAAAATTTTTTAAATGATTCTCAATTTTAGAATTTTGGGAGCTTATCGTTTCTTTTTTTTTTTAGTTTCTTAATATTAGGAACGTTCAAAATATTTTTACAACGATTATCAATATTTTGGAAGTTCATCATATCTTTAAATTTTTTTTTTTCAAGTAGTTTTTTAAGCGTACCGCGATTACACTTACCCATTATTTTGATCATTCAAAATATTTTTAGAACGATTCTCAATATTTTGGGAGTTTATCATGTCTTTAATTTTTTTTTGTTCTTGTTTTTTTTATCGTTTTAGTAGTTTTAGTAGTAAAAAAATTTAAAGATATGGCGAACTCCCAAAATATTGATAATCGTTGTAAAAATATTTTGAATGTTCCTAATATTAAGGAACTAAAATTAAAAAAAAATGATGAACTCAAAAAAAAATGAGAATCATTCTAAAAATTTTTTGAATGTTCAAAATAACGCGTAAGTGTAATCGCGGTACGCTTAAAAAACTACTTACAAAAAAAAAATTTTAAGATATGATGAACTCCCAAAATATTGATAATCGTTGTAAAAATATTTTGAACGTTCCTAATATTAAGGAACTAAAAAAAAATTAACTCCCAAAAATTGAGAATCATTCTAAAAATTTTTGAATGTTCCAAATATTGGGTAATTGTAATCGCTGTACGTTTAAGGGACTAGATTCCAGCAAAAAAAAAAAAAAAAAAAAAAAAGTGTAACGAAATTTGGTTCGATACTTCGCTACTCGTTACTTTTGTAGCGGGTAGCGAAAAAATTTTCGATACTCGATACCAAAGTAGCGGGTAGCGAAAAAAATTTCGCTACTCGATACAAAAGTAACGGGTAGCGAAAAAATTTTCGATACTCGATACAAAAGTAGCGGGTAGCGAAAAAAATTTCGCTACTCGATACAAAAGTAGCGGGTAGCGAAAAAAATTTCGCTACTCGATACAAAAGTAACGGGTAGCGAAAAAATTTTCGATACTCGATACAAAAGTAGCGGGTAGCGAAAAAATTTTCGATACTCGATACAAAAGTAGCGGGTAGCGAAAAAAATTTCGCTACTCGATACAAAAGTAGCGGGTAGCGAAAAAAATTTCGATACTCGATACAAAAGTAACGGGTAGCGAAAAAAATTTCGTTACTCGCTACAAAAAGTAGCGACCACGAGAGGCATGTCGTTACATTTGGATTGAAGTAACTAGAAAATTTTCGTTACTCGTTACATATGTAGCTAGTAACGTGTATCGACCAGTTGCAAATTTGGACATCTCTGGTAACAGGTATCGATTCTCAAAGTCAATATGACAATCGGAGATAATTTACCTTTTTTCTCGATGGTGTCATCAACTTATTGTTACAGAAAAGTGTTCGCCCCATTTCCAAACAGAATCTCAGCTCGACTCGTGACTATAAGTCACGGTGATACAACTCCGGCAGGCTATTTTTACCCACCTGTGAACTTGCGAAAGCGCCAACTACCTTTCCTTGCTATAAGTATGATTCCTTGATATGAGTATCAGGACATAAAAATGTCCATATCGGAGATGCCAAGGAAACGAAGTCTTTGGTACTCTTGCATCTCTAATATCAAGAAACTGAAAACTGAATTGCCTTTTGTCAAAATGCATTAATTGTAATAAAGCGATCAGTCACTTTAGTCTCAGAATTCATGATTGCGGGTAGTGGTTGTTACGTGATGACTCGTAAAACCTTTGCAGGTAAATGATTTAGTTCTTTCCTCTTGTCTCTTGTATTCCATTATCTTGTATTCGTCTTTTCCTTTTCCTGCACCAAGTTGATGAAACTTAATACAAGATTCAGCCTTGACAAGAAACGTTTCACTAAGGAAGATTTTAATGAGTAGGTAATTATTTCATAATGTACCCGATACCCGCATTGCTCTTTTTTTTTTTTTAATTTTTAATTTATTATTATTATTATTATTATTATTATTATTATTATTATTTTTAAATATATATATAACTATTCACTCGATAAAACCAAAAAATTAATTTTCAAAAAAGGTTTGCATTTCTGAGACAGCAATCTTTCTTGGCTGGCTCATCGTGCTACCATAGTAGCCGAATGTTCTTAACGATTAATTCTTTGATTGAATACGGCCCGTTTGGCTAGTTTCATAGTTGTTAAGCTGATGACCATTTTACAAGTGAAGATGTTAATGAAAATATTCATAAACCTTTGACTTCTACTATGAGCAAGATCCTTCATGGTATGCGGGTAGCCAAATTTTTGCAAAGAAAATCTGTATATCTCGAGTATCGGCTTGTTTGTAGAGTCACATTGAATATCTCGGGAAAAGAATGGCAAAATTATCAAATTAATTTTTCACCTACTAACCGGGTGGCTTTTTCCGTATGTAAAAAGTTAAAAAAAAAAAACATCTGGTCAGCTTACAATCTTTCATTCAGGCATAGCGCCTGTGAGATTCACATTCAGTTTTTATCGTATCCATCTCGCGAATCGTTTTTTTTTCGAGAAGAAATTTTGAGATTTCGGCCAGTCAAAAAAAAATCGCCTACCTCATATGATTCTTGATTGTTGAAGGAATATACCCCCTGAAAGGTAGCTTCTCAGCAAAATAATATAAGATTCCATTGTTGATGAGAAGGATATTCTTTGAAAATTGGTCCTGCTGGCTGAGATAGTCAGTTTTCCTTTGCTGTGAAGGAATATTCATGATTATGTTGTTTCACTGACTGATCTAGTAAGTCTTTTCTCCCCTGTGGAGGAATATACGCTGCAATTGGCTTTGCTGACTTGCAAAGTAAGGTTTTCTTTTCCTATGGAGGAATATTAGCTAAAGAGCATATTTGCTGACTGATCAAGTCAGTATGAAACTCCTTATGAAAGAATATTTACTGTCTTCAACAGCCTGTGGCTGTTACATAGCCAAATAGAACCAATCGGTATTACTATTTGAAGGAACTTTTGCTGCCAGAGGCAGTAACCTGCTTATACCTGTTTATATAGGCTATTGAGATGGATCATTGAGAATATTCGCTGTCTGTAGCAGCCTGTGACTAATAAATATATAACCGAATAGAACCAATTGGTATTCCTATTTGGAGGAATATTCGCTGCCAGAGGCAGTAATCCGTTTGGCCTTTGAGATGGTTAATTTGCTGTCTTTAGCAGCCTGTAGCTAATGCATAGCCGAAATAGAACCAATTGGTATTCCTATTTGAAGGAATATTCGCTGCCAGAGGCAGCAATCTGTTTGGCCTTTGAGATGGTTCATTTGCTGTCTTTATCAGCATGTGGCTAATACATAGCCGAATAGTACCAATTGGTATTCCTATGTGAAGAAATATTCACTGCCAGAGGCAGTAATCTGTTTATATAGACCTCTGGGATGGTCCAATGAGAAAAATACTGACCTTTTCTCCGTCATAGCGCCTTGACAACCATCTCTTTGAGTACGCAGCGGCCACACGTCTTGCAAAGACGGCGTTCTATACAGAACTAACAATAAGAGACCCTAATTTTGCAGAGATTAAGGTCTCGACCACTCGTGTAATGCCAGCGTTCAGCATACAGGAACTGCCCGCATCGGTTTCAACCTACGCTGGCTCTGCGTTTTTCCATCCCGCGTTGTCGAGTTCGGATTTCGTGTCTACAGACAACGATGTGCGATTCGGTTAGAGCCGAATGCACAAGCATATTCAGCCACACAGTATAACTATGGGCTGACGCAATCCCACGCTGGAACTCAAATCCCGTGTACATAGACACGGGTGTGCGATTCGGTTAGAGCCGAATGCACAAGGCATATTCAGCCACACAGTATAACTATGGGCTGAAGCAATCCCACGCTGGAACTCGAATCTCGTGTACATAGACACGAGTGTGCGATTCGGTTAGAGCCGAATGCGCAAGGCATATTCAGCCACACAGTATAAATATGGGCTGATGCAATCCCACGTTAGAACTCGAATCCCGTGTACATAGACACGAGTGTGCGATTCGGTTAGAGCCGAATGCACAAGGCATATTCAGCCACACAGTATAACACTATGGCCTGATGCAATTTCACGCTGAAACTCGAATCTCGTGTCTCTAGACACAGGTGTGGGTTTCTGTAAGAGCCGAATGCACAAAGCATATTGAATCACGCACAGGACACAGGATATCACCCTGCAGGAAGATGCAATCCCACGCTACAGCTCGAATCCCGTGTCAATAGACACGAATGTGCGTTTTGGTAAGAGCCGAAATCACGAAACACATAACCGCCATGGATTCATATGTGTTGAGCGGATTTGGTCACGGATCTTCTGATTATCGCTCAAGAATCGTCCAATTCTTTTTGGCTCATCTAAAAAACACTAATTTGACACCCTTCTAGGTTGTACTTACTGCGAGTGTCTTCTATGTTCAATTTGTTCTCGGGGTCTCTCCGTAAGGGTCCCCGATCTCCGCGATTACCCTTGATATCACTTCCATGATAAATCGTCGATTCTTCGTCTAATATTACATTACTTATTCTATTATTTGCACTATCGTGCAAAAAAGCTTGTGTTTACACCGGCACAAAACGAAGGAATGAGAAATATCGTAGTACGCGTTGTCATGACGACGGACGCAGGCAAAAAGTTTTTTGCTTTAAACTTGTGGCATCACTGGCGTGGAACAGGGGTACTACACTGTTTATCTCGAGGAAGAGGCGCGAAATACAATCAGTTATAATCTTTGAATCATCTTCAATCCAGTGCTGGACGAATTTTTAATTTATTACATTTCAATTATAAATTACAATTGTAATTTGTATGTATGTATGTATGTATATTTATTGTTCCCTAACGGGTTACAAGTTTTTGAAAAGGTTATCTCCTTTCTTTCTCCTTACATCCTTTTATCCTCTTTCACATTCTTTTCCACATCTCTTATTCCCATTCCACATATCCCATTCCACATATCCCATTCCACATATCCCATTCCGCACATCCCATTCCACATATCCCATTCCACATATCCCATTCCACATATCCCGTTCTCTCTCCTCTCTCATCCATCCATTCTTATCCTCATCCTCCGCTCGCTATTTTCTCTCGTCTTGCTCGCACGCCTCGCTCGCCCGTCTCGCTCGTCTCGCTCGCACGCCTCGCTCGCCCGTCTCGCTCGTCTCGCTCGCACCCCTCGCTCGCTCGCTTTATCCGCACGCTCGTCCCTCTCCCTCCTTTTCTCTCCTCTTTCTCCTTCATTTCCGTTTTCTTAACCTACTCTTATTCTACCGCCTGTCCCTCCTCGCGCCGACTTCCGTTTCCTCTCTTTCACTCCAATCCTTCATTCACACCTGTTCTCCCTCCCTTTCCTCCTCTTCTATTCCTACTTCCCCTCTAATCCTCTCCAGCTCCTTCATCCATTCCTCCCCCCCTCCCCCTTCATCCAGAATCTCTCTTATCTTCTCCCCCATCCCCCGCTCGTCCCCCTCGCCGCCTCTACACCTCTCTAGCACGTGCTCCCACGACTCCTCCTCTCCTCCGCATACTCTACACACTTTATCTTCCTCTCTCTCCCAATACCTACCCTCTCTCATCTCATTTCCCATTCTGAACCTTGCTATCCGTTTGCATCTTTCTTCTCTCCATCCCTTCTTCAGGTACCTTGGTATCCCCTCTGCTCTTACCTCTCTATACCACCTATTATATTTCGATCTCACTATTTTCTTTCTTCTCTCCCTTTCCTGTCCTCTACGATCCTCTTTTTCTATCTTCTCGTATCCTCTGTCTCCCTGTTCTTCCTCTTGCTCTATCCCTCCTGCCCCCCTATCTAAGACTTATTTCCTTCCCTTCTCCTAGCTTGATATCTCCCCCACCTTTTCCTTCCCCGCTCCTTTATCTCTTCCCAGCACGCCCTCGCCTATTCACTCCCCTCCCCACTCCTCAGCTTCTCCTCAAATTTCCACGCTCTTCTTCCTGCCCTCGTTCTCAGCTTATCCCTCTTTGCCTCCTCTCTCACCATATATCCCGGCGACCTCCAGTCTATACCCAACGTCCACCTGATATATCTTTCCTGCACTCTCTCTATTTCCTCCCTTTCTTCCCAACCCCATATCTCTGCCCCGTATCCCATCACTGTCCACACCAGTGTATCAAACAGCCACATCCTTCTCTCCCATTTCTTCCCAAACTTCCTCTTTACTATCCCCCATACCTGTTTCATCACCACCCCCGCCTTTCTAACCCTGTCCTTTATATGTGCTTCCTGTCCCCCATTTCTCTTAAATACATACCCCAGGTATTTAAATTCCTTCACCTCCTCTATTCTCTTCCCTTTCCATCTCCAATTCCCCCTCTTGTATCTCCCTCCCCCCTTCCTAAATCTCATGATCTTCGTTTTTCCCACATTCACTTCCAATTTCCTTTTCTCAAAATACTTCTCTAATCTCCTGATCATACTCTCCATCTCCTCCTCGTTTTCCGCTACCACCACCACATCATCCGCATATGCCAACGTGCAAATCCTTCGTTCCCCTACTTTTACCCCTCCCCACCTTCCCTTCTTCAGCTCTTCCTCCATATCTGCCGTCAACATATTAAATAATATGGGACTCATCGGACACCTCTGTCTCACCCCTTTCGCCGTCCAGAAGCCCTCTCCTATCTCTCCCCCCACCTTCACTCTACTTACTGTCTCTTCGTATACCTCTTCTATCCTCTCCCTTAGGCCCTTTCTCACTCCTCTCCTCTCTAACGCCTCCCACAGTACCCGCCTGTCCACCGAATCGAACGCCGCCTTCAAATCCACAAACAACGCCACCAACTTCCCCTTCGTTTTTCTGACCTGCCTGTTCACCAAATAATTCAGTACGTATACGTTCAATTGTAATTTGTAATTGAAAGTAAAATCAATTACACTTATAATTGAAATGTTTTTTCGAATCAATTACAAATTACAAATATAATTGAAATATTTTCTTCGAATCAATTATAAATTACAAGTGTAATCGAAACATTTTATTGACTCAATTACAATTTCTAAATGGCATCTACGCATAATTCAGATACATAAAATCAAAACAGTCAGCAAATTGTTTCGCAATTTCCGAATTTTTTTCATCGAAATAATTGGAATGATACAAAACTCATCCATAAAATATGGAGAAATATAATTTTACATTCTGTGGAAAATTGATGATATAAGAAAGTAATTTTTAAGGTTGTTGAAGCATATTTGTGAGTGCAAGAAAATCGTTTTTTGCTTGGAAAGTACCATACACTATTTTTTCTAAGATTAGTAATAATCATTGATTTCTACTTCTTTTTATGGAATGTTGGAAGGATCACAAAATAAAAATATAGTAATTTTTGTAATAATTTTGTTATTATGTATATTTTTGTTCAGCCCAAACATTCACGAATCAAAAATGATTCGTTTCGAGAATGCGACAAAAATCAGAATAGTGTTCTCGAGCTAAAACAATGGCACAAAAATCATAAACAATCACTTTTTATATTAAAATCTACAAATGCGTCTAACGTATTAGCGAGGGTCACCAATTGCCGAATGCGAATGTTGTGAATATAGTCAGGAATCAGTTAACTACACGCTACACTTTAAACACGAATATTCAATTATTACCTAGATCTATGTATATTAGGGTGTCCGTTCTTTCCCAAATTGACTTTTTCACTCGGGTATGGTCTAAATCATTAGTTTATAGCCTAAAAACAATTATGAATAGAAAAAAAAAATTAAAGTGTCACTGACCCCTGCCTAAATGACGATACTTTCCTTATTTGATTAACATGGGATTTTTGCACTTTTAAGACTAATTTTTTATTCGCTTTCTATATTCATTACATCATTAAATATTGTTGATTCTACTATTGTTCTGACTTATTTAAATGTACAAATTTATACATTGGTGAAAAAAAATTATTTGCAAGTTATGAAGAGGTCGAAGTTTATTCTTACCGTATTTTTAAATAATTTTCGAACATTTTTGAATTTATTGACTTTTCAACACTTTTTAACTATTTGAAGGTTAAATATATATTTTTATACGCTTTCATTAATCCTTAACATAAATTTTGAATAAAAAAATGTTTATCCCAATTTAGTAATTATATCTTAACACCATTGTTGGTCGACCGTGAAATTTTTAAGTTGGGAATTTGGCGACTAGTCTTTGACACTTCAGTCTAGGGTTGCCGGATCGTAAACGAAGGATTGATTTTGTGGATCGTATCGGATTGTCATCGGCCGTATCGATACTACAATATATCGAAACGAAAAAAGTTTCGATCCACTAAAAATCGTTTGTCTCGATTTTTTAGTTTTTATCTTTGAAACTTGTCGTTTCATTGTGAATAATATAATCGTGATCACCAAACGATTTTACATCGAATAAGCCCTAAATACATGAACCGATTTCGCCGATAGCTAAAAACAATTCGGTCAACTCTATACTAAAATTTTGATAATCCATTTTTAAAAAAACTATGAGTTATCAAAATTTTAGTGTAGAGTTGGCCAGACAACTTTTCATTATCGGCCAAATCGGTTTATTTGTTGAGGGCTTATTCAATGTAAAATCGTTCGGTGATCACGATTATATTATTCACAATGGAAGGACAAATTTTAACCATTAAGAAAATGTGCAGCCCCCACCCCCGCAAGAGAGATAAAAACTAAAAAATCGAGAAAATTGGTTGTAGTGGATCAAAACCGTTTTCGTTTCGATATACTGTAGTATCGATACGGCCGATGACAATCTGATACGATCCACAAGATCGATCCTTAGTTCACGATCCGACTACCCCAGACTGAAGTGTCAAAGACTAGTCGCGAAATTCCTAACTTAAAATTTTTACGGGCTACCAATAGATGGTGTTACAATTTTTAAATTGAGAGGAAAATTTTTTTATCCAAAATTACATTAAACAATAGAGCGTATAAAAACATATTCAACCTTAAAATAGATAAAAAGCATTGAAAAGTCAGTAAATCCAAACATATTCGAAAATTATTGAATGATAAGGTAAAAATAAATTTTGACCTCTTCAAAACTTGCGGAATTTTTTTTTACCAATGTAGAAAATTTTCCATCTACATAGGTCAGAACAGTAGTAGAATCAACAATATTTAATGAGGTAATGAATGTAGTAAGCGAATAAAAAATTAAAGTCTTAAAAGTGCAAAAATCCCATGTTAATCAAATACGGGAAGTATCGTCATTTAGGCAGGGGTTAATGATACTTAAATTTTTTTTTCTCTTTATAATTGTTTTTGGGCTGTAAACTAATGATTTGGACCATACCCAAGTGAAAAAAGTCGATTTGGGAAACAATGGACGCCCTAATGTACATGTATGTACGTAAATATTGACTTAGTCGGTTTCCACATAACAATAATACTTGTTAATTTTAACTCTGAAGATATTGATTAAATATTTCTTATAATCGACTTACCTAATGATTATTTTCGTCTGTTACAATACCGATCATTTATTATATTATTTGGTTCATAATAATTTGGTAGTTTTCTTCTACTCTGCCAATAAAACTTGTTCATCATTGTATTTTCATAGAAGAATTTCCGAAAAGAGTTGTTAAGAGGTGTTTTCATATAAATTTTATTCGTATTTTCCTTCGTATTTCGTGTCATATGATTGGAAAAATGTTAGAATTTTCAATATTTGAAAAACGGGTGACTGTTAGAATTTTATTTTAGAAAAATGTTAGAATTTTCAATATTTGAAAAACGGGTCACTGGGACAAATATCCATACTCTGCTGGCATTGTTAAATAGTATAGAGTATTATCATTATTCTAAATAAATTAAAATCGCGCTATATCGCTTTACTTCAGTTTTGTGTATGTACTGTCCGTGTGTACGCAATTCACTCGTGTATACTCAAAATTATTCATAGATGCCGTTTCAAAATTATAATGGTTCGGAAATGTTATCGATTACATTTTTAATTGATTAGGAAAAATGTGTCATAACGTTTGGAAATTTGAATTGATATGAAAAAGGTGTCAATTACATTCGTAATTGATTCGAAAAAACAATTCAATTACATGTGTCATTTGTAATTGTTTCGAAAAAACATTTCAATTACATTTTGAATGTGTAATTGATTAAAAAAAAAGAAACATTTAAATTACATTTGTAATTTGTAATTGATTCGAAAAAAATTTCAATTACAATTGTAATTTTCAAATTAAATGTAATTAATTACAAATGTAATTGATGCTGCCCAACACTGATTCAATGCAATTAAGAAATCCGATTTAACGTATGAAATTTGTTTTAAAATCATTTCTTTGAATACTAAGAGTCAGCGTACAATGATGAATCTTATAAAGATGTACCACATGATGTCGAGGAAGATGATGACGTGGCGATGGATACTGATTTATTATCTCGTAAAGATCCAGTTGGTGAGTGATGACTTAGTCTCATACACGAGTTCGTAATATATTTACAAGTATCATAAATTAAATATAAAATGTAACCGACAATTGGATTACAGCTTTAATAGATACTTTTAATAATTTGCATGCGATAATAATATAAATCGTAATGAAGAAAAAACTGCTAGTTTAAATGAAACTGCGCACGACTTTCGGGTCCGTAAGTGCGAGCGCACTAATCGGCCGAGAACGCTTACCAGAAAATGTGCAAGCCACTAGGAGTTGTAGATTGACGTTGCATCCAAAAGAGCTAGAGCCACTGGGACCGAAGGAACTGGTAGAAAAGTGGTTCCTATAATTGCAAAAGAGATTCATGAGGGGTGCAATGATAAATGCCGATTCAAATGCCGTACACATATCACAGATGAGGAACGCAAAATTATATTTAAGCGTTTTTGGGAACTTGGCGATATTACCAAGCAGCGGCAGTGTATATTGCATTTCGTGCAGATGAAGGGGCTTTGTCAGGAATCCGACAACGAAACCAACTTAAAAAAAAAAATTACGCACATCTATAGACTATAGACTCCCTACCGAAAATAATAATTTGGTCAAAGTCTGCAAAAAGATGTTTTTGGATACTTTGGGTAAATAATTGAAGATTAAATCTTTTGACATAAATCAGTGACAAGAATATTATATGCATAAAACTTGGATTTGACACGTTATTACGGATTGTTTTTTATATTTTGAAGATCTTCATTCTTTCTAATAGTGGAGAATTTCGTTTCTCATACTTTCTTTTATCAAAATTGATCAGTAGATTATTATAAAGTTATTGTGATAAAAACGAGTTTTTATTTTATTTAATTATGACTCATGATAAAAAATGTGACATTTTTTCTTATGTATTAACGATGACAGTAAAATTAATTGTACAATACTTTGTACGTTTGTCATAGATGTATCATATCAGTGGATTAGAACATGTGATAAAAAAATTAAGGCTGCTGATAAAACCCTCATCATAGGCCATGATCAACGAGGGAAACATTTCAATAGACCATTTAAGGTGCCTGACACATTAAAAAATATCGTTTGAGAGCGCATCAGATCATTTCCGGTTATTGATTCGCACTATTGTCGAGAAAACACCTTAAAAACATATTTGGAAGAAGGGCTAAGCTTATGTAAAATGTACAGAATGTACAAAGATGATATTGAAAAAAGAGGTGAAAACTCATTTGTATCTGAAAAAATGTACGGACGAATTTTCAACTCGGAGTTCAACTACGGGTTTTTTATTCCAAAAAAAGACAGGTCATTATGTTGTCTTTTTGAGTATTAAATACAAATTATTTGCTCATCGGCTTTGGACTTACTGAATGCAATAGAAAATATATTAAATTGTTATTGATTCATGTATTTTTAAGGTGCGAACAATGTGAGGCATTTGCTAATCTTCCTGAAAGTGATAAGAATCACCAAAAACACAATAAACACATGACCAATAAAAAAAGAGCCAGACAGTTAATGAGAGATGACAAGGCCAGAGCAATAGAAAATGCCTCGATTTGTGCAATCAATTTTGATTAACAAAAGGTTTTGACAACTCCGCGAGCGGAAATTGGGCCTCTATATTACACGTCTAAACTTTGCATTTGGAATTTCATGATTTGCAACACGGCCAATCACGAAGGACTGTGTAATGTGTGGAACGAGACTGTTGGTTGCAGAGGAGCACATGAAATAGCTTCATTTTTATAGCGCTATTTTAACAAGAGACAACTGCTTGTTGTCCGGGAATTTTTCCTGTATAGCGATAACTACGGCAGACAGAACCGAAACAAAATCGTCTTCAGCATGTACATTAAGGCTGCAAATGATTTGGGAATAAAGATCACTCACAGGTATATCATTTTATATGGATGTATCAATATCAATGTATCAATATGGATGTATCAATATCTTTCAATAAATTATTTGTTTTGTATGCTATTTTTCAGATTTCTGGAAGTTGGTCATACACAAAGTGACGGGGGACTCCATGCACGCTTGCATCGAACAGCACTGCACCAATAAATCAGTGTACATCCAGCAACAATGGTGTACATTTATGAAAGAGGCCAAAATAAAAAACCCTCATTCCGTACATCAAATGGAGCAAACGGAAATTTACGATTTATTGGACCTCTCAAAAAATTTTAATTGGGTTCCCGTTAAAATTGCCAATGTTCGAGAACTGTACGTTCAACCTTATTTTGATACAGTTCAAATTAAATATGACTTCAATCAAGAAGGACGAGAAATAAAAATCTTCAAAGGAAACAAAAATATAAATGATGTGCATATGCACGATTTAGAACAGAAATATGATAAAAAATTGCCTCTTGCAGCAAGAAAACAAAACGATCTACAGGCAATGCTCGACAGAGGTTAATTCCTCTAGAATATCATCATGCTTTTCTTGAAATCTTAGACGATAACCATCCCTGAGATTAAAGCGACTTTGTTACAGTATATTTTCAATTATGTTATTATTTTTTTTTTATAGAAAATGGCTATAAATTAAAAAATGGGTGATACCTAACGTATCTAAATGCATGATCATCGCAGAGGTACAGGGTGAGAGAGAAGATAAATTATTTTGTTTCGAGAGATTATAGTAACCATGAATTTTTCCAGCAGCTGTTATAATGCATAATATTTTAAATTTTCCAACATGTGAACCATATTTTTTGGTATTAAAAATTATGTTCTAAGTGACATTATTATTTTTTTTGCAGTTTTAGTTTGCCCCCCCCCCCCCCTCCCTCAATGTATTGATGCAAATATGACAGTAATGATAATAATAAATATATCTACATATTAAAAAGGCAATTAAAATTTGTTCAATATTCGCTTTATCATAAATTAATATTTACAACTTTCGCACGTTTGTAAAACTGACCACCAAGTTTGAATTTGTGAATATTAAGATTTTCGTGATTTTCGACTGGAAATAAGACGAGGCTGTATGTAATTTTGAACACATCATGATTTTTCTGTATATATATATTATGGTGTGCGAAAAAAAAAACAATTTTTTTTTTCGGTTGCATCCCCCAAAAAAAGTTGAAGTAAGGTAAAAAAAAAAAGAATCCTAAAACGTGAGGCCAAAAAAAAATTATTTCGAACGGCGCATTGCATTTGAATATTTTCCATAAGAATAACACAGGAAAATATTGGGATTTCTGAATGTCGTAGTGCAACTCGTCAGAAAAAAATCACACAAAGATGTCATTAACATATTCTCATGGAGAATCGAATTCCCTACAAAAAAGTTCTTACGAAAAATTAACTCAGAACAACCGTTCAAGTGGAATATAACGCGAATGAATATAGTGGAAATAACGCTGTCTGAAATTGAATTGATAGGAAAAAAAATAATTGAAAAGGCTGTAAAAATCGAATTTTCCGCTTTACGAAAAAACTTTTCGGGGGTTTTTTGTAGAGAATGTTCTGCTCTAACATACTTGCATGCAATTGTTCTCAAAATATTTCTCTTATACAAAAAAAAAATCAAGTACAACAAGAAATATAAAAGAAACGACATTCATCATTGATCGTGTTTAGAAAAGCTTTATTCAATGAATTTGGTTTAATAAGATAGAATAGGTTTTTTTTACATTATAATGCTTAATAATCATCGTTTTTCTTTTTAAGAGTCTGTTTGTTGCAATTAGGGTATTTCTATCGATAATTTTGCACTATGCCCAATAAATATTGTAGCTGTTCTTCGTTTTTTGTTAATGAACCGTTATATGCTTCTATCAAAGCGACGTTGTTAGAGCAGAACATTCCCTACAAAAAACCCCCTAAAAGTTTTTTCGTAAAGCGAAAAATTCGATTTTTACAGCCTTTTGAATTATTTTTTTTTCCTATCAATTCAACTTCAGACAGCGTTTTTTTGTAGGGAATTCGATTCTCCATGAGAATATGTTAATGACATCTTTGTGTGATTTTTTTCTGACGAGTTGCACTACCACATTCAGAAATCCCAATATTTTCCTTTGTTATTCTTATGGAAAATATTCAAATGCAATGCGCCGTTCGAAATAATTTTTTTTTGACCTCCCGTTTTAGGATTCTTCTTTTTTTACCTTACTTCAACTTTTTTTGGTGGACGCAACCAAAAAAAAAATTGTTTTTTTTCCGCACACCCTAATATATATATACTATAATATATGGTAAATTTGCTGTTGGCAGTTTTGTTTAGTTAATTCGATTTATGAGATTTACGAGTTGTTCGAGACCGTAAAAGTATCGAAGAGAATTTGGTGCAAATTTAACCGTCATTTTTTTCACCCTCATTATATTCTCAAGAAAATTGATCAGATGAACAGGCACGCACGAGCTGTTGGCTAATACACCTCAAATCCTAGAAAAGCAAATGCTTCTAATGGACCACCTGCTCGAAATTTGCACCATTCCCTCTATATTGTAACGGGACGGAAAATTTCACAATTTTCCATCAAGTTACAAATTATGATTCGCGTCCAATATCGGAACTCCTCGAAGGACAGAAATAGATTTTAATCCTTCGAGGAATTGTCGTACGTCATGAGCGTGCCGTGTGCAAAAGCTCAAGAAACTGACAAAATTTCCCTACCACCGCTCCACCGGCCAATGAAATCATAGCGCCGGTGAGATCGTGGTAGACTATTTAACAGCGAGACGAGCAAGCCTCGTCCTCATTTCGACAAACACATTTCGGTGAGCAGCACACGTGGCAGACACCAATCTGCCAAATTCTCGTGCTCGCACGTTCTCGTTGCGAGCACATACTCTCTACCATAACTCGAAGCCAGGAGGGACCCGACGCCTCATCCCGGACTTCGAGGCCAACCCGACGACAACGCGTTCATCTTCGCGTCTCAACACTTAAGTGTTGATTCGTCTTTTTCAAGACGGACCGAGATAGTCTCCGTGGAATCGTCTTTTTCAAGGCGATACACATATAACGTAACCGATTCGTCTTTATCAAGACGAATCGATCGACAACTCTTTTTAAATAAAGATTTCCAGATACTAGGGAACCCGTCTCAGGTGAAGCCCTGGGCATTGCGCCCAGAAGTTGGATCTTGAGACGGGTGATCGTCTCAGAAACCCTCTCACACCTAGGTAGCGCCCCTCAAACCATGTGAATTGCTGCTGGCAGTTGGATCACGGCGAGAGGTATCTTTTGCTAGAAAACCCTTCGTATCAACTCGTAAGCGGACTTTTCGAGGACGCACAGACTTAAACATTATCGTAACACGTGGCGACGTGAACCGACGAAAATTCGACGACAAAGCTCGATTACTCACACATCGCACACGACGTGACGACACGAATACGTGAATAATCGAGCCAACAAAACCGGACTATCCTCTTCCCCGAAATTAATCGTGGAAACAATCTAATAATCTTCTCAACTGTTCAACTTAGCTTCATTTTCTTCACTAATTTCCTCCTGTGAAATAATCCTCTAGGCTTCCCCTTTTTGTTATTATTTTTGGGTCGTACTGCAAAGCGACGCTTCATAAATAAAAATAAAAGTAAAATTTGACTCCTGGTATTTTACTATCGCTTCCCGATAGTAAAATAAATATCTTAATTTCGCCTCACGAATTAAGACGATAACTTGGACCCCCAATCCATTATAAATGGCCAATGATGAAGGGTCAACCAACGCGTAGCTTTATAGCTCATAGTCGTGGTTAGTACTCTGAGGCCATTTCTAAAAACACATAAATTGATTGGGGCTCCCGCCTGCGTAACATCAAATAAAATCCTCTTATTCCCGGCTTCTCCTTCTGAGTCCAGTACTCGAACTCTGCTTTCGGTCACTGACCGAAGAGTAAACAAACAAAAGTAAAAATAAATTTGTCACTCGCTTCTCGAGTGACGATAAACAAGAGAGATAATCGTGATAGCGTGACTCAACGTCGACATTATTCGCTCGCCAAAATCTCGAACGTTTCAATATATATTATCAACGGAAAGAAAATGCCTAAAACGAGAATAAAAATTCGAAGTTAACGTTGTTCCTTTGCAAAAAAAAAATTTTGTTAAAAAATGTTTGTGAAATACTTTTCTTTTCTCGTTCGTCATTGATTCAACTGATAAATCAGTTCTAAAAAAAAAAAAAACAAAATAATAAATTTTATTTACCGCATAAAATTAAAGTCCAAGACTCTCTTTGGATATTTAAAACTTCTCGTTTATTCTCATTCGTCCCGTTATCGCGAATACTTGGTCGTCAGTTGAAAAAAAACCTGAACGAAATAGTATCATCGAATTTCTCGGCTTGAATCTCCATTTATGATAATATTAGCATACGAAACAAATAAAGGTTTATAATTCATTTCTTATGGAGCTCCCGAAAAAACTATTGAAACATTTATCAAATCACTTTAACACATCATTTGTATATTTTACAGCAGTATCTATATACTGAATCTGAATCTGAATCTGAATATCAAAGAATGATAAAACGTCGTAAAATAGAAATATTGTTCGTTTCAGTTCGACGAACATACTAGTTTTCACGGTGAAATCCGAAACATGCTAGTTATCGTGATGAATATCAAAACGTGTTAGTTTTAGCGGGGAATGCCGAAACATGCTAGTTTTCGCGGCGAAAATCAAATCGTGTTTGTTTTCGCGGTGAATGCCGAAACGTGCTAGTTTTCGCGGTGAATGTCGAAACACGCTAGTTTTCGCGGAGAAAATCAAAACGTGCTAGTTTTCGCGGTGAATGTCGAAACGTGCTAGTTTTCGCGGTGAATGTCGAAACATGCTAGTTTTCGTGGTGAAAATCGAAACGTGCTAGTTTTCGCGGTGAAAACCGCAACGTGCTAGTTTTCGTTAGAAATCTGAAACGTGCTACTTTTCAAGATCTTCTACAAGATCTACTACAAGATCTTGTAACATGTGCGCAATCAGTTAATTACATCGCTAAATGTATGAGAAAAATTGACCAGGCAAATATTTCTAACGTTGACGTGATGGAGACCGAAAATAATATCGAGAATCCTGAAACGCTTGATATTTGGACATGTCACGAGAACCTCGTTAGAAGACAAGTGGCAACTGTAGATAGAAGGAACGAAGACGAAATGCCAGCCAATTTGAGGCATTATTTAAATCAACTATTGGCAAATCTGAAAGAAAATCCAATTTTCTATTGGTCCAAGCAGTATAAAATGACTTACCCAACACTCAGCCAAATCGCACAAAAGTACTTGCGCGTGGTCGCAACTTCGGTACCTTCGGAGAGATTATTTTCACGAGCTGGCAATATTTTAACTGAAGACAGAAACCGACTTTCCCCAGATCACCTTCAGCAATTACTTTTCTTGTATTCGTTGACAGCCAAAGAATGGCAGTTGAAAGATTGAACTTTCGGGTTAAATTACTATTTTCTTTTGCTTGTAGGTTGCAAAGTCATTGCAGCTCGATATCATGCACTTAATTTCTCCAGTCGTCGGTAAGAAATTAAAAGAAATTAAAAGTTTAAGAAATTAAAAAAAAAACTATTTATCTTTGTAATTGATTTATAACTAAAAATGTAAAATATAACGATTTCTGGAAAATTTTATTTTCATTGCAATTTCATTAAAAATGAAGTGCGAAGTATAATTATTCCAAAAAATCTAATCAAAATAAATTTATTTTAAGTTTTAACGATTTTTTGAGATCGATTCATACTGGATATCGATCCAAAAATCGATTCTATTGAAAGAATCGAACATCCCTACTTCAGAACGAGATTTAACATCATCATTAATCCCCTTAATAAACAAATTGCCGAGAGTCCGTCCTGCTACAGATGCACAGCTCCAAAGACTTGATGACGAATGGCGACAGATGCCTCTAATTAAATTTCCAGAGGAAATCGTGAAAGAGACTGAAGTTGATGTTTTTTGGGACAAAGCAAGTATTTAAATTTTTCAAATTTTATCGGAATCAAAATGAATATAAATTGTTATACAATACAAGGACTAGGGTGTTTTATCTTCAACTATTTTTTTTCTTCGTTTGTCACGCTTCAAAAGTATACATTGTGACTTCAAAATACAGCGCTTTCCGAGATCGCCAGAAATTCAGTCTATGAGTTGCCTTACTAAACATTTATATGAATAAGTTAGGTGGTTAATGAGTGGATTTAATTATCATTGATCCTATTTTGCGAGATGATTTTTGAAAGTTGAAAATTAAACACCCTAATAACCGCAGTCAACGATTTTGAAATAAACAAAAAATGAGTGCATTACATCATTAAAGAGATTAACATGAAAAATTAATAAGCGTATGATACTAATTGAATGCTTATTGTCGACCTTTTCATTAATTTTCTTATATTCTTACAGGTCAGCAAATATGAAGATTCCATGGGTGAGCCGTACTTCAGACTTCTTCCATCGTTTGCTTTGGAAGCGTTGTCGATTCCGCATTCAAACGCTCAATGTGAACGGATCTTTAGTAAAGTAAACTTAATCAAAACGAAAACACGTAATCGCTTGGTCACAACTACGATTACCGGTGCTTTGTTGAGCAGTGAATGCGTGAAAGGTAGGTTGCAGAGGGATTGTTGTCAAGTATTCAAACCAACTCAAGCGATGTACAGCCGAATGACAGCAACGAATCTTTACGTCAGTTGCCATCCTGAAGGCTTAACTACTGAGGACGATGATTATTCTTTTTAATTAATAATGTAAACGAATTTAGGCCCTGCACCAAAGAAAAAATTAATGAGCTATTTAAAAACTAACGAGATTAATGGAACGTATAAGTATTATGAATATTTTATATATTGAATTTAAAAAGCATAAAAATAATTGAAGTCGAAATCTATATGTGATGAAACGAAAAAAGGTTTGCATCAATGTGATATGTAAGTTAATGAGAGACCGCAAAATGGCAATATCAGTGCTTGGTAAGGGTAAGGGTAAGGGTAAGGGGATATTTTAATAATATGGTAATAAGTTACTATAATGTTGACGTTAATCTTTATATATAAAAATCTCGTGTCACAATGTTTGTCCACGGTAAACTTCGAAACTACCGAACTGATCTTTGTGAAATTTGACACGTACGCGTAAAAACGTCCAACTTAGGAGATAGGATAGTTTTTATTTCGATCATTGACCTGAATAATTATGATTGCAAAAGAAAAGTTCGTTGTATGAAGATAGTGCGTATTTTTTGTAAGTTCTGTGATTTCCTAACAGATGGCAGTGTAAGTTTATCTTTTTCGATATTTAGGTTGAGTGAGCACCCGATAGATGGCGACATGTTCTGATTCTCATGCGCAAAATGTCCACGGTAAACTTCGAATCTACCGAACCGATCTTTGTGAAATTTGACACGTACGCGTAAAAACGTCCAACTTAGGAGATAGGATAGTTTTTATTTCGATCATTGACCTGAATAATTTTTATTGCAAAAGAAAAGTTCGTTGTATGAAGATAGTGCGTATTTTTTGTAAGTTCTGTGATTTCCTAATAGATGGCAGTGTAAGTTTATCTTTATTATTTAGGTTGAGTGAGCGCCCAATAGATGGCGACATGTTCTGATTCTCATGCGCAATGATCGATTTTACGTCGCACGTTTTTCAGTTTTTCTGTTATTGATCAAGTGTACGAAGTGTTTCCAACGTTGATTTCATCGTATTTTTTTTTAATTTTTCAATTTGTAAGTATTTAATCAATTCACTTAATGATTTACACCCAAATTATTCATAAAAATAATAACAAATAAATATGTATATTTTTTTAATTTTAGTATAATGCCGCGAAAAAAAACTAACCTCAACAATGCATGTAGCAAAACGGCACGACGCAAGCGGAATGAGAGAGCCGCACTATCCGAAGATTAAATCGCAGAAAGAAATAGAGTTCAGAGAATTCGAACAAGAGAATTTCGTTTACGAGAAACTCAAGAACAGCGTAATGAACGTCTACGACAAAGTATATCGAGAACGAGAGCGGCGCGAGAACGGAACGTTGCCGAATTCAGATAAAATGAAAGAGAGAGACAGCAGATCAGCCGTTCATTTACACGTGCCACATTCTATCGCCTTGCGTTCGAATATGAACCAAACATTGATTATTCTGCGCATGCTAAAATTGCAATCGGTGCGATGGACAAATTGTGTGACCATTGTCACGCGTTAAAATTTTCTAACGAAACACCCGGTTTGTGTTGTGCATCGGGAAAAGTGGTACTGCCACCACTTTCTGCTCCGCCAGAACCTTTAAAATCACTTCTTGCTGGCGAATCAAACGATTCGAAATTGTTTTTGCGCAAGATACGCAAATTTAATTCTTGCTTTCAAATGACTTCCTTTGGGGCAACGAAAATTTGCGATTTCACATCTGATGGATGTAATTTTGAACCTACATTCAAAATACAAGGCCAGGTGTATCATAAAATCGGATCGCTAATGCCGATGCCTGACGATGATCCAAAGTTTCTTCAAATTTATTTTATGGGCAGTTGTGAAGAACGTGTGACAACTCGGTGTCAGTATAATTATATTGAAGAAGCAGAAGAGAGAGCAATTGTGGAAATGTTGGAAATTTTTTTAGAAAATCATAACCAACTTCTTCAATTGTTTAAAAGAGTTTCACCGCAATTAAAAAGTGACAATTATCAAATCGTCATTAAAGCCGACAAAGTACCATCTGGAGAACACGCTGGCAGGTTCAACGTGCCAACCGAAGATGAAGTTGCTGTTATTATGGTTGGTGATCTAATTGACAATAAGCTATCAAAATCGTACGTCGAGACAGCACTGTTAGTATAATTTCGGACCTACATCGATCATACGACGCCCTTCAGTATCCTCTGATATTTTGGCAAGGACAGGATGAATATCACATTAACATCAGACAGCGTGATCCAGTTACTGGTAAATTCGATATTAAATTATTTTTTTATTATTCTTTTATTGTTTTTATTCTTCATTCTTTTTATTTGTTTATTCTTCCATTCTTTTATTCTCAATTCTTTTTAACTATTTTTTTTTATTCCTTTATTTTTGTATTCTTTTATTTTTTTATTCTTTTTATTTTTTTTTAAATTCTTTTCTCTTTAACTATTTTATTTTTTTTTCAGGCAATGAAACGAATAAAAAAGTTAGTTCAATGAACTACTACGCACACCGATTGATGATTAGAGCTAATCAGGACAATTATATTCTTCGATATCGTCAGCTGTTTCACCAATAAATTGTGGATATGTACGCTAAGATCGAAAGTGAACGTTTACGATACATCAGATACAACCAGACTAAATTACGAGGTGAGGAATACATTCATTTACGAGATGCGATTGTCGGAAGCGTCGATGAAAATGTCAACTTTAATGATGTCGGTACTGTATTTATTTTACCTTCAAGTTATATCGGCAGTCCACGGAACATGCAGGAATATATACAAGATGCGATGACTTACGTACGTCTCTACGGTCGTCCAGATTTGTTCATTACATTTACGTGTAATCCCAATTGGAAGGAAATCAAAGCTTTGTTGTTACCGGGCCAACAAGCAATACACCGTCACGATATTACTGCACGTGTGTTTAAACAAAAATTAAAATCACTAATTAATTTGATCGTAAAACATTTAGTTTTTAGTAACACACGTTGTTGGCTATATTCCATTAAGTGGCAAAAGCGAGGTTTGCCTCATGCTCATATTTTGATTTGGCTTGAAGATAAAATCCGTCCACAAGAAATTGATCAAATAATTTCTGCCGAAATTCCGGATCCATCAATTGACCCAGAATTGTTTGATATTGTCACCAGTCACTTGATCCACAGACCGTGTGGTGCTCTTAACATGACATCACGATGCATGGAAGATGGAAAATGTAAGAAATGTTTCCCGAAGCCATATACAAATGATACTATTACGGATATCGACGGTTATCCGTTGTATCGCCGCAGAAACCCTGATAACGGTGGTCAGAAATTTACAATGCGAATAAATTCTCAAAATATCATTGAAATTGACAATCAGTGGGTCGTACCATACTCACCATTGCTTTCAAAAACGTTTAAGGCTCATATAAATGTCGAGTTTTTCAGCTCCGTAAAAGCCATTAAATACATTTGCAAATACGTCAATAAAGGCTGCGATTTAGCTGTATTTGAAGTGCAAAATGTAACCAAAAATGATGAAATAACACGATACCAGATGGGTAGATATATTAGCAGCAACGAAGCTGTCTGGCGTACTTTTAGTTTTGCCATACATGAAAGAGATCCTCCCGTTCAACATCTTGCTGTACATCTCGAAAACGGTCAACGTGTATTGTGGCGCGGCAACTTCTTTGCGGCCATAATTTAACAATTATCGAGAAAAAAATCGGGTTATATAGCCAAGTCCGGCTTTTGTTTCCATTTTGGGCGCGACACGAGGTGCGCGAGAAATTTTCGAGAATTTTCTCTGAGAGTCGAGGAGTGGGAGTGGCTCGGGGCAACGTGGGCCCGCGCGCCACGAGGCGAGAGAGCCTCAGTTTCGTTTTGATGAGCGAACAGACAGAAGGGCCGAAGAGTAGTAACTCAGTGCGAAATTTTCTATTCTTTGAAAAACTCTATTGTTCAGTAGTTTCGACGTAAATTCTTTCGTGCAGTTCAATAGACGGCCCAGAGCCCCGAAAGTGCTTTTCAACGATAGTGAAAAACATAATTTCGTGTAGACGAGTCCCCCGACGTCGCACAATCGAGATCCCAATCGATTCGTCGGGAGAGGAATATAAGTCGTCGAGGACGCGTTCCCGTCTCGGGCTCTATAGAGAGAAAAGAAGACGGCGTGATCGTGAGAGGAAGCGAGTACGAGTGAGAGGGAATCTCCATAAGGAAATACACGGTAATTACGAGTCTATCATTGCAGTTATTCCTCATTTATTCTCCCTTCTCCTCCGTCGCTTCGTGGGTGTATTGAATTATTTATTTCGACGTGTCGGTAGCCTCGAACAACGAATCCACCTCCCAGTGCCGTATTCTCACAAGCTCTATTCCGCGAGATTTCGGTCGGGACACCCGTGGCTAAGGCAAGAGGCCACATGAAAATTAATTCTTCCTGGCGCCCAATATAGAGATTCGTAAAATAATATCTGGATTGATTGAGTCGGCACGCATTTGTCTAAACTGCGCCCCGGTAACAAGCCGCGACCGGGGTTATTGACGGTTTATGTTACAAAATTGGCGCCCAACGTGGGGCTCGAGGCGTAAATTTCATTTAGAGAATACTTTCTACCTTGTAGAATCATTTCCTTTGTGCCAAACTTTTCAGTTTCGTTCTTGTGTATTAGAGGCCTTAATACTCGGGAGAACATTGAGCTATTGCATACACACCGAGTGTCTTAACATCAGATAGCTCAAGGGCAAAGGCAAATATAAATTCTCGGGAATTATCAAATCGAGTATACGAAGCCAAAAATTTCCGACCATAACCACAGTCCAAAAGCGAGACTAGTGTTCCTTTGTTGAAATATCGAAGTATTAAATTCAACGGGAAATATCTCTCGAGAATCGCGTGTAGCAGTGTTCGTGCCGGTGTATGTGAGAAGACCCGCGCGCGACACCGTTGTCCGAAACGTAAACAAACGACGACACACGTACGATCTCTCGACTACCACGTGAGCCGACGCGGCTGGTCGAATCTTACAATGCATCCACGAGTGTGCGTCTGTAGAGACGCTCAACTCCTATACACGCTTTCACCCATCCTTTTCCTCTGCATGTAATTGTGTGTACAGGAATCCAGCGGATAGAGATCCACTGCTATTCCCATCGAGTGTACTGCTTACTCGAGGTCTTGGCTTTCGAGAAATATTGAGAGAAAAATTTACGAACAAAATTTATCTTCACCGAGAATATATCACGCTATATAGTGTGCTGGCGTAGACCTCACGCTACATGATTTCATCGATTCAACGAAAATTAGACCCCCACTTAAAGGAAAATTAATTATTCGAGAAAAATATTTTCAATCACCTAATTTCGCTTCAATAGTTTATTCAATGGCTCGAGTCTATTATTCAATAAATAATCAACCTATTATTAAATAAATTATTAAATAAATTATTGTTCATTGTAATTATAATATTAAACAATAAATTATCCTCAACAATTTACAAAAAAAAAAAAAACGGAAAAAAATTCACAAAATTATATTCCACTTTGAACAAATATAGTTCAACACAAACATTTTGATAAAAACCAATTTTGAGAAAATTCAACAATAATTTATTGTAAAATCCGAGACTCGACAATTTAAATTGGAAAGGAAAAAAAAAAAAAAAAAAAAAAGAGAAAAATTACATTCAATAATAATTTATTATAAAATCCGAGACTCGACAATTTAAATTGAAAAAAAAAAGGGGGGGAATAAGGAAAAAAAGAGAAAACAAATTCGCTGAAAAACCTCGTAGCGTAAACATCGGAAGGTAAGTCGAAAATACTATTCGACCCGCTTGAGCACGCTTATATTCTCAACGCTACAACAAAACCGAGCATTTTTCTTATGTGTCCCCGGAATTTACAACCCGGGGAATAATAAAATAAAATAAAAGTGAGCCCACTCGGACTATACCGCGCGCGGTCTATTCGTCGCTCAGCTGTTGAGCGCGGATTCAACAAGAAAAATAATAACGATAGAGTGAACGACGCGCACCGACACCGACGGGCCCGCACTCGTCCTCGTGCAATAAACCGCGTACAGTAGAGTCTCGCTTAAATTCACACGCGAATAAGAAAAATGATTAGTCGAACTCCGCCTCGAAAAGACGAAGAGGGAGACGGCTCGGGAGACAACGCGAAGGGGGGAGAAAAGGTCGATACAGACCCTGAGAATATACTCAACACGTCGATACGCGACCTATTGGACCCCGCGCGCGATCCAGTGCCGTCGCGCACGGACTTTGCCGTCGAAGACAATGCTCATTTAAACGTGCAATTACCTCTCCCGCGGCGTACCGATTTCGCTATGTGTAGCGCGACAAAAGACCAAAAAAAGTCCAAGGGGGCGAAAAAAAGGGAATTTCCCGCGCCAACAATACAAACGCGCTCGCGATCGCGCCTCGAACCCGATAGCGCGATCGGTCAAACGAATGACCCGGACGCCGCCCTAGCAAAAACCGCGAGCGCATTGTCGACAATAAGTCGACAATTAGAACAAAACGACGCGCGATACCACGAGTGGCGTCAACAACAGGAGGAGAACGACGCGAGAAACCGCGAGTGGCAATTACAAATCGAATCCGAGGCTATCGAGCGCGATAAGCGAATGATGGACTTGTTCTCGCGTTTAACAACCGCGCCGTCGGGAAATGAAGAGACTGACGTATCGAGCGTCTCGTCAAGCGCTAGTTCGCGTACTCGTGTCCGTAGAGACCAAGGTCGAGTCCCGCGGGGAGGAATCTCCGGCCGACGATCGCAGTCAAACGTGCCGCGTGACTCACGGGAACACCCCCCGCGTCCTGAACGAACAATCCGAGATCGTGCCGCGAGTACACGCCATAACCTCCCGGAGCCTCATTCGACAGCCCGCCGAGGGTCTCGCGAATCTCAGCGCGAACCGCGAAACTTCGAAACACCGAGAACGTTTCACGCCACCCCGGGGCTCGCGCATCCGCGAAGATTCGAGCCAACGGTCCCAACCCCGAATCAACAATTAAACTCGACGTTCCGGCATATACACAATTATGCGAAGCTCGCGCGAGACTGGAACTTGACGTTCCCATCGGAGGGCCTTACGCCCGAAGATTTTCTTCGCGACATCGAGCGCCGAGCCGACGTCGAGGGCCTCACGGAAGAGCAGCTCCTTCAAATCGTACCGGATTTACTCGCGAAAGACGCACGCGCTTGGTACCGTTTATATTCGCCAAACTGGTACACGTGGTCGGACTTCGTCGAAAGTTTCGAGTCGTTCTATAGTCCTGCTCGAGACGACAGCGAGATCTGGGCCCACATGTCCGAGAAGAAACAACGGGCGAACCAACCAACGCGCGATTTCATCGTGTGGTGTGACCAGCAGTTTAATCTGCTCAGCGCGATACCCACCATCAAGGTCCGGATCGGGTGGATAATTCGGCATCTCCGCCCTGAACTCTTTAAAGAGCTCCGACATCGGTCGTTTACATCCTTCGACCAACTCGCGAAAGCTGCGGCGATCGAGGAGAGAGACCTCGAGCATCTCGCTCCGCGCCGAAGCGAAACCACGAGACCGGCGAGATTTACCAAGAAACCCGACGAGAGGAGGAAATTACGTCGAGTGGAAGACGCGGAGATCACCGTCGACTCGGAAAACGAGATGGTGAGTAAAATTACCGAAACTCACTCACCGACACATTCCAGCCACTCGGAGGAGGAATTACCGGCCGAGACAAACCTCGAGGCTCTCCGAGACGCAACTTGCTGGCATTGTATGGAGCCCGGACATCGCGCTCTCTACTGCACGAATGCCTGGGTCGAGCGATGCTACCGATGCCGCACAAAGGGCGTCACGAACGTCACCTGCAAGTGCCCTCCAGCGAAGCCTCTGGGGACAAAAAACTAACGAAACCCGGCGATCCTGCAGCGCATCGTCCGGAGAGACAAAAAGCTGCCAAATTACAAACCCCAATAACAGAGAAAACGAGAAGAGCCAAGCCAAGGCCAACGGTAGACGCGAATTCTTCGACGTCAAGGACACCACAGCATGCACTGTCCACCGCCACGGAGCCGGAAGTCCACTCAACACCAGGGAGCCTGGGGGACCAAGGTCACGGCAACGCGCGCGCCGTCTCACACAGCCGCGCGGAAAAGAAACAAACCCGTCGTTCTGTCTTGAACGTTGAGAAGGAGGGGAGTCCCTTCAGAGAACAAGCGACAACGGCTGGGGAGCCGATAATCGACCTTCCACGAGAGGAGACCTCGATTGAATCACCTACAGGCGGACGCCGACCCCCGACTGGAGGGAAATCTAGTCGAACCAAGGTGAACCCCATAAAGGGCAAATTCACCGACGGGATTCGTCCCAACAACGAGAAAACGAGTTCAGAGAAATCTTCAAACGCCAAAGCGACACAGGAGACCGCGACGAAGAAGAGTTCCGCGAGATCTTCGAGCTCGGACGAGGCAACGAAGAAAAAGAAGAAAAAAAGTAAATCCGCGAAAGCGAAGGGGCGTCGCGACGCAAACAAATCGCGAGCGCGCCCAGAACAAGACAGCGTCGACTCTGGGTCGAGAAAACTCCCCGACTCGAGCTGTAACGCTCCTCCAGAGGAGAACGAAGAGGAAATCGACAGCGACGAGGAAGACGCGATTTACGCGGGTCTTCAAGCGTGTCAGAAGTTTCCTGGACCAAGGATATCGACGACAGGTGGGGTAAAGCCTCCTGCATGTTGCCCTTTGCGAGAAAAAGAACCGAAACACACGAGAGAGATAACCATCGAGGCGTCGCGTTCGACATACACACGCTCCGCGACTCTGTACTCGACCGTCTTCATCGGCGGAAAAGGTTTTATCGCTCTCGTCGATACGGGCGCACATTTCTCCTTCATGCATCGGGACGTGTACGAGGCCATCAAGGAACACGCTGTAGAGTGTGAGAGAGTCTACACTTCCACCGCACCCGTCACCTTGGCCGACAATCAGAAGATTACTCCGCAAATACAAAAGGCGTTCATGATCGACATCGCGAACGTCGGAGGAATCCAATGGTTCTCGGTTATGGAACATCTTATCGATGAGATTATCCTCGGGATGGATTTCTGGCTCAGCTGGGGCGTCCGAGTCTACGACGACAATACGTGGACCGTCGGCTCCTCAACTGTACGAATCCCCTTCCAAATGTATAGAGCACATGCCAACAAGATGCGCCGTCTCAAAGCGTTGGAGACGGAGCAACTACAAGCTCTAATATCTTCGGTAGAGAAGCGACTCAACGCGTACGATATGGGTTGTACAAATCTAATCTCTCACAAAATTATTTTGACAGATTATACGCCCATACGCTTGAAGCCCTACAGAAGACCACCGATAATACGCAACGCATTGGACGCGGAAGTGGACCGTCTGCGCGCCAAAGGCTACGTCGAGGAATGCCAAAGTCCTTGGGCTTTCCCTCCTCTCGGCGTCGCCAAGCCGAACGGGAAAATTCGTTTCTGCGTCAACTATAAAAAACTGAACGAGAGAACGGTCATGTCCGCATGGCCCCTACCGAATATGAGATCGATCCTGGACGCTCTCCACGAGGCAGTCGTCATTTCCACCGTCGACTTGAGTGAGGCATTCCACCAAATTCCGATGGACGAGGACTCGAAACCAATGACCGCTTTCATTCTCGAATCGAAAGGGTTGTTTCAGTACTCGAGGATGCCCTACGGACTCTGTGGAGCGCCAGCGACATTCCAAGAGCTTATGGATAAGCTCAAGGAAATTATCCGACAAAATTTGATCAAGATGGACCGCGAGGAGCTCATAGGAGCAATATTCGTCTATCTCGACGACTGGATCATCGCCACAAGAACCTTCGATGACCATTTGCTCCTCCTGAACTTGCTATTCGACACCTTGATAGAGGCGAAACTCAAGGTCAACCTCGAGAAGAGTCACTTCGCCGTTGTCACGTGCCGTGTTTCCGAGTAACCATTTTGGCGGCTTGGCAACACGGGGCGATGACCGTTGGGGGTTAGCCGAAGCTGTCTCTAAAAATGCTTATATCCTATAATTGCAATATTTCCACATAGCACAGTTGGAATTCCGGTGCAACGTCCTGAGAGCGCGAGTCGATGCTCGCGCGTGCAGGATTGTTGAATTGACAAAATTTGCCCCCGCTCTTTCACCTGGCGATCGAGAGAACGCCAGTTGAGCGAGCTGGGACAAATTAGTCTCCGGATGTACACGATAGCGTAAAGCTTGATTCCGGAGTAACTCCACAAATCGCTTCACATAGCGGCAATAATTCTCATGGTGTAGTTCCGCGATTCACACATAAAGTCGCCGTTTGTAAGTCGACAAGAATCGTATCGAAGCCTACGAGTTGCGCGCGTCGTGTTTATAAGTCGATTTGTGCTAGGTTTAAGGAATTACAATCAACCTCCGCCACGAACATTCTGTCGTGTAAATTTAAGTGTTCAATGTACGAGTGAGTCCAAGAGCTGCCAAGCAATCGAGGACAGAGTGTAAGGTGTGTAACGTGAGCGCAAGGAACTGCCGTGGTTGCCGCGTATGCCAACGACCGGGCCTGCACAGATAGGAGAGAGCGAGCATCGGTATACCACGGGAGAGCGAGCGAGTGAGGTAGCGTAAAGGTCGGCAGCCTATATTGTCAGCTGTGCCGATAACTGAGTGAGTAGCGTGTGTGTTTGTATGTATGATTGTGAGAGTTTGTTGTCTTGCGATTCAGCTATTCGTTCGAGTCCTTTTAAATTATGAACTATTAACTTGTATTCTTGGAACCTTATATTTGGGACTTTTCTAAATTCTGTTAATTAAATAAATATTGGACTCTTGATGGGAAAGAAGGTACTTACAATTAATTTATCCTGACCATAATTTCCTCTTCCAACTATCTAAAGGAACGGGCCCGTATGGGACGTTGTCGGAAAACTTATCCTAAACAAAATTAAATATAAACCCTTGTGTTTCGCACAAGGGATTTACTTTGTTAGTCGTGCAATAACGCCCTGCACGTCACAAGTAAATTGGTGTCAGAAGTGGGATACCTTTCTGACGAATCCTGAAGATTTTGGAACAGGAATTTTTGGAAAAAAATAACGGATTTATCGATAAAAATTCCACTCATTGTTTCCGAAAAATTCATAAAGAAGTAACTCTCATCAAAGTTTAATTTTGCTTTTTATCTGGAGTCTTATTGAGTTTTTAAATTATTTATCACTTTATATTATCGTTTATCGAATATTCCATCACTCCCCCATCATGCCTAACGAAACCAACGCGTCGTCCGCGACAGATGTGTCCGAACGGCTAGTCGAGAGCTTTACAATGGCTCTAGGTAATATGTCATTACAGAATAGGCTGATGCAAATTCCTCGGTATGACGGAAAGAATATGTCTCTACGAAATTACATCTTAGATATAAAAAACGGAGCTTCATTCATCCCCCGCGAAGCAGAACCTGAATACGTCGAAAGATGTATAGCAAAATTAGAAGGGAAAGTCCGTGATATATTTTATGGGGAAAGAGTTAACACGATAGACGAATTCATTAAACATCTCAAAACGCGTCTCGAAAAGGGAAAAACATATGACTATTATAATGAGGCAATCACAAACATCCGATTAAAACAAGACGAGTCGGTAGGCGAGTTTTATGATAGAATTCGCATCCTACTGGACGGGGCACACTCCGCGTACAAAGCGAAATACGGGGTAAATCCGCCAAATGCCGAGGTAGACCCACTGCAAGGGAAGGCGCTCACAGCATTTATAGATGGCCTACCCATGCAAATGGGAGAAGCGGTAGACTTGCGCGAACCTACCACCTTAAAAGAGGCATTCGAACTAGCTGAAAAATACGTAATTAGAGAAGCACGTAGGAAAAGAATTGCCCCAGACCCCGACAAAGTTCTGTACAACAGGCAAGGGTGGTCTCCCAATCGCCATCACAGGGGAGATGACAGATTCCATACCTTTCATGATCAAAGAGAGTCGCGTGGTTTATATCGGGAGGAAGACTCGCGTTCTCCCTATAGATATAAAGCATCGCGAGCGCGAGATCAGGAAATCGATTCACGGTAATCATCTTCCGCTTACCCCCAGGAACTATTGATACATTCGTCTTGATCGCCGAGAATTTCTCAAACATGAAAATCATAAAAAAAAAAAAAAAAAAAAAGCGATTTAGCAAAAACTCGAGAGCATTCCACGGAGTACTGTATTTTAGAATAAATCTGGCATAAACGAGAGTTATTCACCCCACCTTTTTCATATATTAATAGATTTTCCGGAAAATTACGCCGGAATTATCGGTTCTCTATCAACTTTTGACCCTACTCAATTCTGATTGCACATATCCCTGAGGAATTTATTGACATTATAATGATATTTGAGAATTGATGCGAGATGTTGCACTAGTGTGAAGGGAACGTTTATATCAGTACTGTTTGCGAGTAGTTGCGAGAGCTTTCATATTTTTGATGGCTAAACGCGAGATGTTGCACTAGTACATAGAATAAACAATTACCTTTCTACTGTTTGCGAGTAGTCGCACGATTATCCCTATTCGATCACGGCAAGATGTTGCACTCATGCGAGGGAAACGTTATATCGGTACTGTTTGCGAGTTGTTGCAAGAGCTTTCATATTATTGACTGCTAATTGCGAGATGTTGCATTAGTACACAGAATTAACGATTATTTTCGTACTGGTTGCGAGTGATTGCATGATCTATTTCTCTTCTTCCTAGAGTAGAGGTTGCGAGCACATGGCATAAACAGCTAAGCCAGTACTCAATGCGCCCTTGCTCGAAATCTAAATTATCAATCACGGAATTAAGAACAATCGGGATATGTGAACGTCAGGATAGAGAAGGCAAAGTAAAAAAAAAAAATAAAAAAAATAAAAAATTAAATAAATAAATCAAGTAATTATTTCTCTTTCCTTTTCTCGAAGTATCTATTTTCCATTAAAAAAAAAAAAAAAAGAGAGAAATTTCGAATATGGAATAAATATAATTCCTGAATGTTAAAATAAGGTCCTGATTTTCTGGAATTTTAATGTCCATGGAAAATCGTGAGGTTCCCGTGCGAATTACGTATTTTCAAACTCAATCGCGAATTATCATAGAATATTTCATATTTTTACCAGTATACCTTCCACATTTTCTTTAAATCTTCACCATTTCGATTAAATATTTAAGAGCTTTTAGGGCCGAGATCAAATTCTAGATCTTTTAATTAAATCTGGCTATCACCAACCAGAAAGATTTACGGAAAGGTCAGAGGTCAATCATGGATAAAAGAAGATGGTCCGTGATGGAAAATTCGACGGCCAATGACATGGACCGTATACAATAGTAGAAATAACAATCATAAATAAGAGTAATTTTGAAGGTTCGAACGGATATAGATTTCGTAAAAATACTGACTCTCGTATGAATGAAAATTGTAGTATGGGTAATGAGAAAAAATAGGAAATGATGATGACAATACAAATAGCCACTGCTAATTCTGAAATTAATTATGTATGTATATGTGTTTATATATGCGTATGGTTGGAAAAAAAAAAGAATAAAATTGCTGAGCATATTTTTGTTCCGATGAGGTTGTTAACGGTCATTTATAGAACCGTGAGAGCGGAAACGCCACAATGTCGTGAAAATAAAAATGCTGATCGATTTTTGTAAAACGAGAAGTACCGAGCGCTCGTGGAAAGCGACGCGAGAAACAAAAAGTGCTGAGCATTTCTCGGTAACTCGAAGGCAGCCTTTCCCACAGCATAAAAGGATATAAATAATCAAAAACGTAAAATGCGCGACTTCAAAGGTCGATGCCATTCATCCTGGCGAAACGTGGGAAACGCTGACTAAACAAAAAAAAAAAAAAACCTTATTACTCCTTATCATATACCGGATAGATGAAACAACGATACTTTAAATCCTCGAAATGAGGGATACATTCAAACCGCCACGAATGAATTCAGCAGTGAAGAGAAATACCGTAACACAATAACATGAAATACGAGAGGAACAGCCAGCGATGTCCACGACTTTCCGTCGGGAGATGGTCCATTGGAAGAAGCGAGAAGAGAGCTGAATCAGGGCAGTGTCATAGCCCGATAACGCACACGAGACCTGAAATCTTAACGACTACGCAGAGGAAAATAAAAAGGGGAAAACACACGTAAAATTCCACTTCAGATTCGTTTATTACTTCCATTATTCCGTTTATCACTTTCATTATTATTATATACTTTTATTTTCCATTACTTCCAAATACGCCGGTTAAAATTATAAATTATGGGGACGATCCAATCTTCGTCAAATAATTGACGAAGATTGAAAATATCGGCAGGAGCGGCCTCGGGCTCCCAGTCCTCTTCTTCCCTCGACTCGGCATCGTCCCGCCATAAAATGTCCAGGGCGGCACGGGCACGACGACGCGCGCGCCAAACCCCTTTTGCATGCGCCACGAATGACGCTTGCCAGCCAAAGGATATTGACATATTGCCAGCCGAGCCGGATCTTTTTGGCTCACGGGGAAAAAAAAAAAAAAAAAAAAAAAAAAAAAAAAACGATGCATGGAGTAGCAGGGACGCCATTACAAACGGCGAACGCTACCGCCAAGATTCCGCTATGTCTGGAGGAAACATCGCCGAAACGTATAAAGTACTGATAGATAGCAACTGAAACGTGCAAATAAAAAAAAAAAAAAAAAAAAAAAAAACCCCAAGGGGGTATGTAAGAATGAGCCACCCGCAAGAGGAAATATGACCCTACAAGATTAACTCCAGCTCAGCTGTCGGAGATCTCCCGCGAGATCCAGCTTGGAGCACCGAGTTACGAATTTCCGTTATCGACCTATACGTGTATTCCTTTACTTGATGAAATATTTTTCTTGATAAAATATTTTGCAACTATAGGTAATGTTCCATTTAATCACCAACTGCGTGGAAAGGGCGTGTATCTTGCGCTAACCGAAATCTGAATTTACAAGGGGCATCAATAATAATTATACCCGTATGCTTTTCTGAACGTAATGTTACTAATTTTTCGGATTGAATAATCTCGATAACTTGGATCAACGACGAGACCAAAGAACATCACGATACAACCGAAAGGAAGGAGATTCAAAAAAATATAATAAATAAAAATAAAATAAAAATTAAAAACTGCATATATCAACGATGCATACATATATGTATATATATATATATATATCCGATTTTCATGAGCTGCTATAGCGACACCGCAGACGATGAGGGCTCGTCGGCAAAATAATGCTGCCGGGGAAGCGCGGCACGGGGAGAGAAAAAGCAATGCTTGCAACAAGCCACGACAAGCAAACATCACTGAGCACGACGAGGATGGTTGCAACATAGGCGCAGCCTACTCGGTCGTAGGATACAGAGGAAAACACCAAGAGAAGATATCACAAGGCCCCTCTGAGTAGACACCAATGAGGTGAACTATACCGAAGCTCATCAACACCACGAAGGTCCACACAATACGATTATAGCAGAGATATCGTACTCAGGAGAAGATCAAGAACAAGATCCTCACGTCAGCGTTTTAATAACAATCTTCGTAAATTCATTAGAAAACAATAAGAACATTTGTCATCGTCATTATCTAATGAACTGAATAAGCGAGACAACAAATAAGGCATGTTAGTATACATATGAGTGAAAGAGAATGTTTAATTGCATGTTTAGGTACATATGAAGTTACGAATGCAATACACAGATGAGATTACGGCAGAATGTAATCATATACAGTATAATTCGTACGGCATCAAGATCCCGTAAATTATCGACGAGGACGTCGATTTTTAAGGGGGGGATGCCCTCACGAGCCGTGGTTATCAATACTTTTCTTTATATTTACAAGCTCAGAAGCACAAGATAGGAAATTTTTCTCCTTTTGTAAAATTCAAATTTTTCATATCAAAAACAATCAACATTGACAGCTTCGAGAAACAACGAATCAAGGTCCCATGGTTTTAATTGGATCGACGAGGACGTCGATTGTTAAGGGGGGAATGCTGTCACGTGCCGTGTTTCCGAGTAACCATTTTGGCGGCTTGGCAACACGGGGCGATGACCGTTGGGGGTTAGCCGAAGCTGTCTCTAAAAATGCTTATATCCTATAATTGCAATATTTCCACATAGCACAGTTGGAATTCCGGTGCAACGTCCTGAGAGCGCGAGTCGATGCTCGCGCGTGCAGGATTGTTGAATTGACAAAATTTGCCCCCGCTCTTTCACCTGGCGATCGAGAGAACGCCAGTTGAGCGAGCTGGGACAAATTAGTCTCCGGATGTACACGATAGCGTAAAGCTTGATTCCGGAGTAACTCCACAAATCGCTTCACATAGCGGCAATAATTCTCATGGTGTAGTTCCGCGATTCACACATAAAGTCGCCGTTTGTAAGTCGACAAGAATCGTATCGAAGCCTACGAGTTGCGCGCGTCGTGTTTATAAGTCGATTTGTGCTAGGTTTAAGGAATTACAATCAACCTCCGCCACGAACATTCTGTCGTGTAAATTTAAGTGTTCAATGTACGAGTGAGTCCAAGAGCTGCCAAGCAATCGAGGACAGAGTGTAAGGTGTGTAACGTGAGCGCAAGGAACTGCCGTGGTTGCCGCGTATGCCAACGACCGGGCCTGCACAGATAGGAGAGAGCGAGCATCGGTATACCACGGGAGAGCGAGCGAGTGAGGTAGCGTAAAGGTCGGCAGCCTATATTGTCAGCTGTGCCGATAACTGAGTGAGTAGCGTGTGTGTTTGTATGTATGATTGTGAGAGTTTGTTGTCTTGCGATTCAGCTATTCGTTCGAGTCCTTTTAAATTATGAACTATTAACTTGTATTCTTGGAACCTTATATTTGGGACTTTTCTAAATTCTGTTAATTAAATAAATATTGGACTCTTGATGGGAAAGAAGGTACTTACAATTAATTTATCCTGACCATAATTTCCTCTTCCAACTATCTAAAGGAACGGGCCCGTATGGGACGTTGTCGGAAAACTTATCCTAAACAAAATTAAATATAAACCCTTGTGTTTCGCACAAGGGATTTACTTTGTTAGTCGTGCAATAACGCCCTGCACGTCACACCGTGCCGGAGGTAAAGTTTCTCGGCTTTATCGTCGACAAGGATGGTCTTTGTCCAGATCCGGAGAAAATAGCCCCGCTGAAAAACATCGAGAGGCCGAGGGATCGACGAGGACTCAGACGATTCAACGGGATGGTAAATTGGTACCACCGACATCTCAAGGACATCGCACGAGTTCAAGGACCCCTAAATCGAATGACGAGCGTCAAAGTTCCGTGGAAATAGGGCGAAGAAGAAGAAAACGCTTTTCAATCCATCAAGAAAGCATTGGAGAATATTCCTGCTCTCTCCGCACCAGACCCGACTTTGCCATACGTCTTGTACACAGACGCGTCCGATACAGGGCTTGGAGCCGTATTGACTCAGCGAGGCCCAGAAAAAGAGCACTTGATCTATTGTCTCAGCCGAGCGCTCAAGGGCGCCGAGACGAAATATACGACCACGGAGAAGGAGTGTTTGGCGATCGTGTGGGCAGTGGACAAACTACGCTGCTACCTCGAGGGAACGCCGTTTCGAGTTGTCACAGACCACAACTGTCTGAGATATCTCGTCTCGATGGAAAACCCGACCACTCGACTCGCCAGGTGGGCACTGAAACTCTTGTCACACAAGATAACGATCGAATATCGCAAAGGATCGGAGAACGAAGCGCCGGACTATCTTTCCAGACAGTTCGAGAACGAGACCGAAGAAGCTTCGTGGCAAGAGATTTTACAGTCTATATCGGCCCCGGAGAGACTGCGTTTTATGCAGTCGAATTCCTGGATCGACAGAAAGATCGAGGTAGTAAAAAGACACCCCGAAGTCTGTCCGGAATTCAAGGTCGACGCCGAAGGACGACTGTACTACTGTCGACCACACCCTTTAAAGAGTATCCTGGAGGATAAAACGGCCTGGAAAATGGTCGTCCGGGAAGAAGACATCCTCTCGATACTCGAGAAACATCATTGCCCGATCAACGCTGGACACTGGGGCACAGAAAAGACCTACCATCGTATTCGAGAGAAGTATTACTGGCCCGGAATGTACCGAGACGTGAGCGAGTTCGTCGCTCAGTGCGAGGTTTGCCTGAGAAACAAGGCGGACAACTCGAAGAAGCGAGGATACCTTGGACAACGGGAGTTTCAGCATCCTTGGCAGTGCATCTCAGTCGACATCGTAGGACCGATGCCAAGATCGAAGAGAGGGAAAACTGTACTCCTCGTCGTCGTGGATTGTTATTCGCGGTGGCTCGAGTGCACACCCTTGGCCGCGGCGAACGGGAAGTCCATCGCAAAGGCGTTGCGCCAGTACTTTTACCGTTGGGGCACTCCGGAGCAAGTCCTAACAGACAACGGGACCGAATTTGTTAACAAATTCCTCGACGAGTTGCGGGAGGAGCACGGGTACGAGCACGTACTCACGCCAGCATACCACCCGCAAGCTAATCCGGTCGAGAGGGCTAATAGAAATATCAAGCCAATGCTCTCGAGTTTTCTAAAGAACTCCAATCACGACACGTGGGACGAGTTGGTCGCTCCACTGTGTCAGGCGTACAACACCGCAACGCACTCCTCGCTAGGAGTCAGCCCATTCTACTTCGTCAACGGGTGGGACCCTCGAAGACCGGGGGACACGTATTCACCGGAGAAGACCGCCGGAAGCCAAAAATGGCTCGAACGAGTGCGACGAATGGACGAACTTCGACACCGGGTCGAGCTTGAGATGAAGCGCGCGAGAGATAAGCAGCAAAAACAGTATAATAAACACGTCGACACAGATGTGCCCGCGCTGAAACCCGGTGATATCGTCTATTATCCGAACAGAAAACTCTCGAATAAATTAAACAAATACAGCTCAAAACTTGCCCCGAAGTATCTCGGCCCTGCTTGCATCCAGCATGTGCATTCGCCCTTGGTTGTCACGCTTGCCGACAATCAAGGCAAAACCATTGGGAAATACCATATCTCAGATCTGAAAATCCCTCGCAGGACCCTGAGAGGTCGAAAAACGAAAAACAAAATTTCTAACATGTGTCAAATTACAGAAACGCTTCGAAAGACCGGAGCCAGACGTCGGGATCGTTCCCGTGCTTACAGCCCATACGAATTTCGCTCTCCAGAGGGGACCCGAAGACCAGGAAAGGTCCCGCCTATAGAGGCCCCGTCTCAGACGATCGAGACGCCACCGACGCCGTCGACGAGCAACGGTTCTTATATCGTTTCAGATGCCGCCGAGGACGTTTTGGACCTTCACCCGTCGAGCGACAGCGACGAGTCCACCACGAGCTCGGGCGCCGGGAGGGCAATACTCCGAAGTTACTGCCTGGGTGCACTCCGTGCGTCTACGGTGGAGCCCGTCGAGGCCGAAGCGCTGGGAAGAATCGCTTTCTCGGAGGAGATACTGAAACCCCGGTACGAGATCTTCAATCCGAGAACCGGACATTTTTGCGTTTACTATCCGCGGTCGTAGCCACGAAAAGTAAAATCTTCGTGGTGTCTATTCCGCTTATTATTGAGTTCGCCCTCGGGAAAATCTTCTTTTCCTTTGAACTTCATGATTTCTTTTTTTTTATATAAACCCATCACTCCTTTAGAACCGTGCCATAAAGTACCAAAAAAAAAAAAAAAAAAAGAAAGAAAAAAAAGAAAAACAGAGACAATACTAGTATATTTTTGTGCTCTAGTGCTAAGTTAACCATCAAGAACGCACTGTACTATGGGAGACCGTAGAATGAATGTCGAGAGTGAACAACGCGGTGACATGTACCGCGGGGGTGTGTATGAATGAACGATCACGCCAGGGAAAGTAAACAAGACCGTACTCGTCTCTAGCGGGGAGGAATGTGGCGCGGCAACTTCTTTGCGGCCATAATTTAACAATTATCGAGAAAAAAATCGGGTTATATAGCCAAGTCCGGCTTTTGTTTCCATTTTGGGCGCGACACGAGGTGCGCGAGAAATTTTCGAGAATTTTCTCTGAGAGTCGAGGAGTGGGAGTGGCTCGGGGCAACGTGGGCCCGCGCGCCACGAGGCGAGAGAGCCTCAGTTTCGTTTTGATGAGCGAACAGACAGAAGGGCCGAAGAGTAGTAACTCAGTGCGAAATTTTCTATTCTTTGAAAAACTCTATTGTTCAGTAGTTTCGACGTAAATTCTTTCGTGCAGTTCAATAGACGGCCCAGAGCCCCGAAAGTGCTTTTCAACGATAGTGAAAAACATAATTTCGTGTAGACGAGTCCCCCGACGTCGCACAATCGAGATCCCAATCGATTCGTCGGGAGAGGAATATAAGTCGTCGAGGACGCGTTCCCGTCTCGGGCTCTATAGAGAGAAAAGAAGACGGCGTGATCGTGAGAGGAAGCGAGTACGAGTGAGAGGGAATCTCCATAAGGAAATACACGGTAATTACGAGTCTATCATTGCAGTTATTCCTCATTTATTCTCCCTTCTCCTCCGTCGCTTCGTGGGTGTATTGAATTATTTATTTCGACGTGTCGGTAGCCTCGAACAACGAATCCACCTCCCAGTGCCGTATTCTCACAAGCTCTATTCCGCGAGATTTCGGTCGGGACACCCGTGGCTAAGGCAAGAGGCCACATGAAAATTAATTCTTCCTGGCGCCCAATATAGAGATTCGTAAAATAATATCTGGATTGATTGAGTCGGCACGCATTTGTCTAAACTGCGCCCCGGTAACAAGCCGCGACCGGGGTTATTGACGGTTTATGTTACAGTATATTTTACCGAAAGAAATATTCTTCAGAGAGCACTTGAGCCACCAAAAACAACACTAACTGAATTTTTCACATTGTGCCAAAAAACTGATGTGTTCGGCCAATTTGCAAAAACATTATATATGTCGACGTTCCACGCTATTTTACATGTACTAAAATGAAGAAACAATGGGAACCACGTAAACAAGGTGAACCACATCCATCAATCGCAGGCATATTTAAAGCCAATACATTGGGACGCCTTTACACGGTTCATCCAAAACAAAGTGAATGCTTTTTTTTGCGTTTGTTGTTGGTAAATATTCCCGGACCAACATCTTTCGAATTTTTTCGGACAGTTAACGGCCGAATGTTCAATACATATAAAGATGCATGTCACGCGTTAAAATTACTGGAAGAAGACAATCATTGGGACTTGACACTTGCTGACGCAGCGTTAACATCTACACTGAATAGTATTCGTCAACTGTTTGTAATTATTTTGACGACATGCTTTCCAATACAATCAGCGACTTTGTGAGAAAAATATAAAAACTATATGGCTGAAGACATATTACACAGAGTTAGACAAACAAACCAGTGTCCAAATTTAGATTTCACACCAGAGATATATAACGAAGCATTGATATTGATCGAAGATTTATGTATTTCAATTTCAAATATGCCACTAACTCATTTTGGTATACCATCACCTGACCGTCCAACCACCGACTTAGTGAACAGTGATTTGCAACGAGAAAAAAAATATAATGACGTTGACTTGGCTACAATTATTGCGAACAACGAGCCATTACTGACAGCTGAACAAAAACATATTTACAATCGAATTATGATGGTCATTGATGCTGAACAAGGCGGTTTTTTTTTCTTAGACGCACCAGGTGGAACTGGTAAAACATTTTTATTATCATTGATCCTTGCGAAGATACGTTCACAACAAAAAATCGCATTAGCAGTTGCATCATCAGGCATTGCTGCCACTTTGTTAGATGGTGGACGAACGGTACATTCAGCATTTAAATTGCCATTGGACATTCACAATAAACCAAACGCAATATGTAACATTAAAAAAAAAACCGGAATGGCTGAAGTGTTGCGGAAGAGTTCAATTATAATTTGGGATGAGTGCACCATGGCTCATAAACATTCACTCGAAGCCTTTCATAGAACTATGCAAGATATAAAAAATAATGATAAACTTTTTGGTGGTATTGTCTTGCTACTATCCGGTGACTTTCGACAGACATTACCAGTCATTCCTCGCTCTACTTTTGCTGATGAGATTAACGCATGTTTAAAAATGTCATTTTTATGGCGAAATGTCGAAACACTCCGATTAACTATAAACATGCGAGTTCAATTACAAAATGATCCATCAGCACAAGTATTTTCTAAACAATTGCTGGATATTGGAAACGGTACAATAGAACTGCATGAAAATATGCAATACATTCAATTGCCAGATAATTTCTGTACTGTTGTTGAGACAAAAAGTGAACTAATTGAATGTGTCTTCCCGGATATATCGAAAAATTACTTAGATCATGATTGGCTCAGTAATCGTGCTATTTTGGCAGCAGAAAATGTTGATGTTGATGAAATTAACTTTCAAATACAAAAATTGTTGCCCGGTGATTTGATGAATTTTAAATCAATCGACACTGTTGTAGATGAAAACGAAGTCACAAATTTTCCAACTGAATTTTTAAATTCTTTGGATATACCAGGAATGCCGCCACACAATCTTCAGTTGAAAATTGGTTCACCGATTATTCTTCTTCGTAATTTAAATCCACCAAAATTATGTAACGGTACGCGTTTAGTTATAAAAAGAATCACTGGAAATGTCCTCGAAGCAATCATTCTGACAGGAAAATTTAAAGGAGAAATTATCCTGTTGCCACGTATTCCAATGATACCGTCAGAATCTCTAATTCAATTTAAAAGGCTTCAATTTCCGATTCGTTTGGCTTTTGCGATAACCATAAATAAATCTCAAGGTCAAACAATGTCTATTTGCGGCTTGGACTTGGAAAATACGTGTTTCTCGCATGGGCAACTATATGTTGCTTGCTCACGTGTGGGTAAACCATCAAATCTATTCGTTTTAACAAAAAATAGATTAACTAAAAATATTGTGCACAAATTAGTACTTAATTGAAAAAAAAATTGAACATTGTAACAATTGAAAATAATAAATCTACGGCATTTATAAAATTTGTAAAACTCATGAAATAAAGAAAATGTAAACTAAAAAATTGTCTGTTGATTTATCCTTTATTTCAACTTCCCGATCCTTTATCAATCGCTTTCAAATTTGAGCACAACATTTCAGCCATTTCAGTTAATTCAGCCACGACGGAGTGTGGCCGGGTCACCTAGTATAATATATGAAAAGGTAAAAATAAAATACATTGATTGGAAAAGCAAATACTCATTCCGTGTAGACACGGCATTTTTCAATATTCTAAAAATGAATGTGAGATGTCACAGTAATTAGGGCAAATTTCGTGTAATGATTAATTTTTAATGAATCAGGGAAGGAACAAAGTAAAACATAGATTTCCCATACTTAGGAAATTTTTGCCATACGTGGGAAAAAATATTTTTCCATACGTGGGAAAAAATATTTTTCCCACGTATTTTTCCACAAGGTGTGCCCCGATTTCATCATGTAGAATTATATTCAACTTAGCCATTGATTGTGCAAACACAGCAGTTTGAAGATGACTTTGCAATTGTGCAAAGTCAGCAGTTTAAAGTTGACTTTGCGACACACGTCGTCAAGCGACGTTCGTGTGATTCCACCTCTCCAGAAAATTCAACGAAAAGTCATTACAGGAATAATATGAAAAGGCAGTCTTTGGTCGGCAACAAGGCTGTTCAATAATGCGAGCTATCCTTAGCGGAAGCGATGGTCAAATTGCAGTCAGGCGGTCTCAAGGCAAAATACCTAAGAACAATATTGTAACCAATACTTTATCATCATCGAATAAGCTAGACCGTAATTTTGTGATACTCGGGTTGGATACTCAACCTTGACAATCACCGACAATTCCGTCCTCGACGATTTCATTCCCACGTGACGAAATTTGCGGGCACAACATTGGGGCAGCGGTGGGATTGTCACAATTCGATAAAATCAAATTTGTAAGCAATCGATTTATTATTTGAATCCCCGCGGTACGCTCAGCCTTAGAAACCGACGTACAGGTCTCGCGACAATCGAAATTTCCCCCCCCCCCCCCGCAAATGAATCAAGACGATGTGGTCTATATATATTCGGAAAATTCCAACTCTTTCTCTCGTTCGCTCTGGGAACTTCATCACGAGGAGTCCTCATATATCTTATCGTCAGGCGGACTGATCGATATTGTTGGACAACGTATAGTTCTATTTGTCTGCGTATCATTATTTGACATAAATCTTCGAATTGTCTATATTCTGATTTTGTCCGTATCACGGTTCCCGGAGGCACACGAACGAGCTTATCATAGCGCACATATCTTAAGTTAAGTAAAACACGAGTGCATATTATACTATATCTATCGTATTTATTTCTTATCCATCGTATAAATTTGTTTAAATATTTCTGTGTACTCTTACTCGCCAGTTTTCTTATTAAACTTATGTTATTCGCCCATGACTTGCCAGTATATTATTCTCTTGCAAAAATTTAAGACATTCCGCTCCTAAAACTCACAAATTCACAGTAACGAAGCAAGTGCTACAAAGTATCGCGGTTGTAAGTAACCGGGTCACTACAAACGAACGCGAAAAGAACTAAAAAGACAAATTTCTAAAAAAAAAAAAAAAAAAAGTGTAAACCTGACCGAGTCGGAAGTGAGACTAGACGCTAGAGTTAACAGTCTCATTAAAAAAAAAAAAAAATACAAACATAATCGAGTGGATCCCGAGGATCATCAAGCAGTACCGACTACAAAACCAGAGCCTCAACAGGAAGCTAACAAAGACCATTCAACCTGAGTTCGACGACTCGACGAAGGGGAAAGATCGAAAACGCAGAACTACTAGAGGAAAAGATTGACAAAGCAGAACTACTAGAGGGAAAGATCGACAACGCAGAAGTACAAGGGCAAATCATCTACAACAAATCATCGAACATCATGAAACAGAGCATCATACTGTAAGTGACGGAACATATTTAATTTTGTAACCCTCCAAAGCCAGAAAAAAGTATAAATGAATAAAATTGCACGTCGGAAGACGAGCGAGTCACACGCTTATGCTTATCAGGTAGGCGCGTACTTCCTCGATCGTTAGAATCAATTTTTAATAAATCACTTAATTACAAAAGAATAGAGGAAGTTGACTTTCAAAGTGACAAAAAACGCCGTAGAGTTAGTAGCTCAGACGAATCCAATCGTTCACCAGGCACTCCAAAAAATAGACCCGAAAAACGCGTAAGAATAATAAGAGATTTTGAAGACGCAGTAGATACCGAGCGCCGTACAGAAATAAATTTAGCTGACTTTACTTTATTAAATGGAACATTGCTAAATATAGACAATACAATGGAAGAAAACTTACAATCACACATGACCCTAAAAGAGGCAAAAACTTTAATACCTCGTTTTGACGGGACAAAGCCCGAGGAAGTAGATGACGCCAACGAGAGTATCGCACTCACAGACAAAGACGATCCCTTAAAAGCCGTATTAAAAACAAAAGTAGTAGGTAAAGCTGCAAAAGAAATAAAATACAAGCAAATAGACAGTTTTGCGAAATTTAAAGAAGAAATGACCACCGTGTATGGCACAAGACGAACGGTAGCAGCTCTACAAGTAGAGTTCCACACAAGCAAGCAAAAAAAAAACGAGTCAGTATTGGCCTTCGGTCAAAGGTTAGAAAAAATTATGATGGAATTAATGGACGCGAGTACAGCGACAGAAGTAAACGACGCCAAACAACAAGCCACTGAGGGCTACGTACGCCAAATGGGACTCCATAACTTCGAGCGAGGACTCAGGCGAGAATTTCAGGTTATTGTAAAGGCTCAAGGCTTCTCAGACCTCGCAACAGCAATGAAGGGCACAATGGAAGAAGAAAAAACAGCACAGGGTAATAAATCAATAAATAGGCAGACGCATCAAGAAAAAGGTCCGCCAGTAACGTGTCATAAATGTCACAAATCAGGACACATAGCGAAAGATTGTCGAAGCAATTTCCAATCTTACGGACGGTACAGTTTACCAGCACCCACAAAAAATGCAAATCAATTCAATGTAACGTGCAGTTATTGTAATAAACCGGGACACATGTACAAAGAGTGTCGAAAAAGATTAAAGGACCAGAGTCGAGGGACTCATCAGCAACAAAATGGATCGCAAGGGCGACCCGATAGATGGACGAAACCGAACGGACATCAACGCGACGCACCAAGAGGGCAGGCAAGAAATGACGGAGGAAGCAGGAAGACAATAGGCTCCCTCGAAATCGACACCATACGGGCAGAGACTCGTACTGGAAGACCACAAGTCAGCACTGCGAGCGAGCAGCTACAGGGCGCATTAAAAAAAATTTGCAATACGAAGACAACGACTCACAAGAAGTTGGCGGTGAGCAATTTCCACATCTCATCACCCCAGACAGAAGATAACATTCTGACATTAAAGGCAGATACCGGAGCACAGTCTTGCCTCATAAAAAAGGGTACATTACGAGACGAAACAGAAGTAATCGACGAGACAGTCGAATTAAAAGGAATCGATGGAAAAAAGTTTTATGCAATCTGCAAAGTAATACTGGAAGTTGTCACTCCAGCAGTAAATATCAAACATAGATTTTTCGTAATTAGCGATAACATACCACTGGAGACCGATGGTATACTGGGACAGGATTTCATGATATAAAATAACGTTGGCATATCGAGTGGTAAAAAAATGAAAATATATGGACACAGCATGCCACTCATCAACGGAAAGAAAAAAATAAAACTCCCACCTCGCGCTGAAAAAACGCTATACGCAAAAACCTTGACAGCAACCATAAGATGCGTAGCCGCCATAGAGTTACAGCCAGGTATCATGATAGGTGAAAGTATCACAAAGTCGAACGGAAATTCCTGCAGTGTACTCGTACGAAATACGAGCCGAAATGAGGTCGAGATGGACAAACCCACAGTACAATTAGAAGAAATCGAAACTGAAGAAGATAACATTGAAACAAACGAAAGAAAAATATGCGTCCTCAGTAAAGCCGAAAGAACCGAGAAACAAGGAAAAATATGGAAGGAGGTCAAAGGCACTTCCGAATTAAATGAAGAAGAAAAAGAATTTCTCACGGAATTCATCGAAGAATTCGCCGACATTTTCCACCTGGAAGGGGAAATGCTTGGAACAACCGATGTAGTGGAGCATCAAATACAGATAAAAGATGGGACCACACCAATAAACGTACGTCCATATAGGTTACCGGAGACTCATAAAAAAGAAGTAATGAAGCAAGCCGAAGAAATGCTGAGGAATGGCATAATACGACCGAGCAAGAGCCCATGGAACGCTCTTCTACTCGTCGTTCCAAAAAAGCCTGACGCGCAAGGAAACATACAAAAAAGAGTAGTCGTGGATTTTCGGAAACTCAACGAAGTAACCGAAGGGGACTCATATCCATTGCCTAATATTACTGAAATATTGGACCAATTGGGCCATGCTAAATATTTTACAACGCTCGATCTCGCCTCAGGATTTCATCAAATTCCGATGGCAGAGAAAGACAAACAAAAAACAGCATTTTCAACACCACTTGGACATGACGAATACAATCGAATGCCATTTGGATTAAAAAACGCACCCCCTACCTTCCAGCGACTCATGGATGCAGTACTAGCAGGTCTTCAGGGACTGAAATGCTACGTATATCTGGACGACATCGTCATCTACGGATTATCCTTCGAAGAACACAACAACAGGCTACGAGAAGTGTTCGAGCGACTTCGAGAAGCGAAATTAAAAATACAGCCGAAAAAATTCCAATTTCTACAAAAAGAAACACAATATCTGGGACACATTATAACAGAAATCGGAGTCAGGCCAGACCCAGAAAAAATAAAAGTTGTACAAAAATTCCCTGTGCCAAAAAATGTAAAAGGGATACAATCATTTTTGGGATTAACGGGATATTATCGAAAGTTTATTCAAGATTTTTCAAAAATAGCAAAGCCATTAACAGAGCTAACGAAAAAAGAAACAAAATACGACTGGACAGAAAAATGTCAGCAGGCATTCGAAAAACTGCAAGAAGCTCTCAGTACCGCACCCATACTACAATATCCAGATTTCGAGAAGCCATTCGTAATTACGACGGATGCATCCGACAAAGAAATCGGAGCAATTTTATCACAAGGAAAAATTGGAGAAGATTTACTGATATGTTACGCCAGTCGAACATTAAATAAAGCTGAAAAAAATTATTCTACTACGGAAAAAGAAATGTTGGCAATAGTTTGGGCAGTGACATAATTCAGACCATATATATTGTCACGGCACTTTTCGCTTTGTCGGACGTGGTTACCGGGCGAACCCGGGCTAGATATTCACAAAGGGGATTTATTTAACCAAAAATAAATTAGGTGGACCAGGAAAAGAAAAGAATCCGAAAATTTATTTGTGTGGTTCAAGCGACTCGCTCACGCGACAGCTTTCGAGCGTGGCGAGGACGCGCAATACAAAAGAAAAATAATATGTTCCAGACAAAAAGAAAAGAAAAAAAGAAACGCAAAAGAAAATAAAGAGAAAAAAAAGGTTTATCGTTCTTAACGCTATCTGCGCGTACGTTGTAATTTTTGGGCGCCAGTCGATGTTAGTCGACGATATTTTTACTGCTACTGACTCGAGTACAAAAAGAACAAGAGGGGGGAATTATGATGTCTCAGGGCTACGGGTTTTCCGGCTCGTCGGGTTTTCGTGATGACGGGAATAATCAAACTCGAACAATAAATAAGGGCATTACGATCAATAAAAGAAAATGGGGACAACGGTTAAGCAAAAATCACGGAAGTATAAAGGGGGGGATTCGCGCTGCGTCACCACACGCTCACGGAATTATACAATAAAAAAGGGTAAATGGTCGCAAAAACGTATCACGAGAATGCAGTTAAATTTTGTGACGGAAAGGGCTTACTTGAATGACGGACACACGCCTTCGCTCGATCAGAATACTCGCTCGTGATCCTTGGCGTCGAAGATGGCGGTCACGCTTTCGTTCTCTCTCTCTCTCTCTCTCTCACTCTACAAAACTCTTCAATGACTCGATATAATATGATTTTCGCTCTGGTCTTTACTCGCTGTACGCTCTCGCCGAAGTGACGAGCTCGTCGTCTTCTTCACCGGGACAGCTTGGGGTGGAAGGGTAGGCGGAATCTAGGAATGATTTGGGAATCAAGGGCCTGCGCAATGTAAAGGCAGGTCATGGGGGGATCAATATAATCGGTATTTAATTGGGTCACCGGAGTCGCCGTCACAGGCGCAAGCGCCTTCGATGATTGATACCCCGTAAGGTGCTGCCAAAGATGGAATGTGACGGTCGACTCGGTGACAAATCTCATAGGGGGAAGGGTGGGGGTTTCCTGTGGACACTGGCTCTCGAATTTGCATAGGATATGACGTTGCTCGCTCATCGATGATTTTTCCCGATAATCCCAGTCGCTCGATATACCGACCGGACCCTCACAGATGTTCGGCTTCTTTCGGTGCTCTGTCCGTGTGAGGGCCTCGGCACGGCGGTGTGAGTGGGACGCTCGGCGAAGACGGGAATGCTATGCGGCGTTGTCGTGGCTTCTCGTACTATTTCGCCGTCCACAGGGTTTTCTTCAATACTTTTTATCGGGGATTTTTAGGTTGACGGGATTATTAAGGAGATTATTGGGTTGATATTGGGCTACGGGGATGGTGAAAGAAGAGCGACGAAGGACGACGGGGTTTCGATGGTTTTTCGATACTTTGGGTTACTTATTCTAAATTACAGTTTTTGGGTTTTTTGGCGTGTGGTGACGGACTTCGGCGAGGCTTATGCCTCGCCTGTGACACAGTGTCACAATATATGGCACAAAGTTTACGATAGTCACAGATCATAAACCACTCACCTGGCTTTTTAACGTAAAGGAACCAGGGTCAAGGCTTACGAGATAGCGCATAAAAGTAGAAGAGTACGACTATAGCATCGAGTACAAAGCAGGAAAGAAAAACACAAACGCCGATGCCCTTCGCAGAATATATACGATCATGCTGACGAAGAAAAAGAGTAGCGAAGTAGAGCACGGTGATAACGTCGCGAATCGCGGGAGAGGACGCCCAAGGAAGACCCCTCCCTAGCCCTGAGCCACACCCGGTGAGGCGGACGATGATACCGAACAGCTGGCCCCTCGACGGCGAAGACGGCCGAGGAAGCAGCCCGAGGCTGACGCAAACCCTTTTAACGCACACACACAGGGTCCCAGCGAGACCGAGGAGAGCGACACGGAAGAGGGAGAAGAGTGCGAGAGAGAGACACAGACACACGGAAAAAATATTGGGCGAGCGACTGCACTACTCTGTGATCGCGCAGCGCTGCCGCACATTTGGTGCGGCGGCATGACGAGTTACGGGAGGGTAGGTCCCCTTCATGCCGGGCGATCTTCACGCACAACATGTCGGGTGGGCCGGGCGCCGAACAGCTACGGCTTCGCACCCGAAATCGCGGAGCGTTGTGCGACCACAGTTTGGTGCCGCTGGCGTCTCCTTGCGGGCAGGCTGCTCACCTTCTTTGGTAGGGTCTGGTGACGCACCGTTCCCAATATTCGGGGCAACCACCACCCCGCAGCCCGCAGTTTCAGTTTAGTGAAGGTTTTGGCACGCACTACAGCATTCCGACGCGAGAAAGACTTTTGTTTTGTTATTGTTTTGAAGTGTATTTCTTTTGTTTGTATTGTATTTCGATGTGTTTTTCGATATGAATTCCTTTTTATGTAAATACGACTTCCTTCATCTGAGTGACCTATTCATGTGTAAGTATAAAGTATATATAATATATAATGTATTATATAATATATAATGCATTATTACCTTTACCGGTGCGTATTACTGTTCGAAATGTATGTACATACATAACCTATATATGATTCTAATAACGTCACCAATCAACATATAACTAATAAAAATTGGCTTTTTGTGCCGAATGCTTCTTTTTCAGAATCTATAAGTTTTTAACCACTTATCTGTGCTTCGAGTCATTTTAGGTTATACACATGCATGTACCCTTGCGCTACAAGTTTTGGATCATGTATATAAGGGATAACATGCTAATAAACGAAAAAAATCTCAATTTCAGTTTCAATGTTATGTATGATAGTTTGAAAATGCATTCTCTTATAATATATATTATCTAATATCTATTATTCATGGATTATTCATTTCCCTATGAAAATGATACTTGATTAATGAAATTTATATTATTGTTCTATTCTTGGCCATAATTGATTGGAAAAATGCTCGTTTGCTGGTTATACAATTTTTTCTCCCAAAAAAAGTACGAGTATTGGGAGTTTGCATGAGATTTTTTTATTTCATAATCTGGTAGCTTAGGAAAAATCTTTTAGTAGGTATTTTTTTAAATTTGAATCAAAATTGCCGCTAATATAACAAATTGAAAACTACAACAATATGACGTCACACATGTTACGCTATACCTATATATATCGAAATCCATGAAATTAAATTGCCTATAACATGTGATCTATGCGTTTTAACGAAAAATAAAAAACACGTCCTCATTATTTTTACTTACTCTACATTATGCGCCCGAATGATTAAAAAAAAAATTTCATACAAACTCCCAATTGAATATCATCTCACGTCGCATGATTTATCCTATGGTGTATTCGTTATTATATAATTCCAATTCAATCGTCATTCGTGTGGATGGCTTTATTTTTCGTCATGCTTCATTTTCCTCATTTAGTGAATGGTGTGAAAAATGAGGAATTCATAGCATTAGATGATGCGCGAATTCTGGAAATTTTGGGAGACCAGCCACAAGTCACAGTATTTAATTTCATTTCAAAGTTTCACTTCGAAAAAGGGCTCACGGTGAAAAACAGTAATGAAAGTAAAGATCCAGCGGAGCCAATGGATACAACCGAAATAGCAGTTAATTCGAAAAATTTGACTCTCGATCAAACTGGCCGTAGCGATACTAGCGAAGTTATAGAAGATACGAATGAGATGGAAGAAGGTACAAGAATATTCAAATTCGCTTTCGAAACTAAAAACATGCTTAATTTTTGATATTTTTGGAATTCTCTCCCTTATTGTGGTTCGTTCTGACAATTTTATGGATTTAATATTTATATAGATACGTTCATTTGTATAAGGAGAACGAACTTTTCCATCTCTTGAACGGTAGTTTAGAAGGTAGAATAATCCTAGGGAAGTACCAGCAGGTATCTAAAGAAGTTGATTACTGTAAACTAAAAAATATAGTAATCTTGAATCAAATAAAAAAAGATGCCCGAAACTACAAGTAAGTTTCATTATTAGTCATTACAAAAAAAAGAAAGGATAGTAAAATTCAAATAAATAATCATTCATTGTCAGTCGGACAATGTTGTTTTTAACTCATTTCTGTAGTTATTTCATGCATGTAGCATTTAAGTGATTATAAGGTTCCGACTATACTCGCATCGTTATTTTATATATGCACCTATGAATATAAATGATATTCCATGGAATATATAATTGCGCAAATCTATGGAGTTTTCAATCTGCACAGCATGATTTTGTTTGTTAATCATCTCGTTTGTTAATGTTTATTAATCATCTTGTGTTAATGCTTGTTAATCATCTCGTGCATGCATGTTGAAGCGCAAAGAGTTAGAATGTTCTATTAACTTTTCAAGCCACATTATTTATGTCTATTATTTTCAGATAACTCATCTAATATAATATCAAACTTCAATTTCGCTACGTGTTGTGTATTATGTTTAAAGTTAGTGCTGCAGTATTGATTCACACAGAGGCTTGCAAAGATGAAATAGTCCAATTTCTTTTTCACCCTGCACTACTCTTTCATATTATAATTTCCTATTTCATTTCTATAGGATCAAACCTCAACATTTCGTCTCTCTCCGGGATCAAATAGTGGAATTATTTCCTACAGAAGATCCGGAATTGTTCTATGTGCCTTATTATAAAAATGAAGAAGGGCAGTATATAAGTGCTCGAGGTCTCCTGTATAACCACTACAAACATATAAGGAAAGAATTAAGACTAGCCGGTATCTTGACCTCCGATCGGGAAAATGACGACACTTTTCGCACCAATGTCACTGTTGAAGGTACTATACTATCTATACAAAGAAATATTTCACATTCGGAGTATCGTTCAAAAAATTTGGTTCTGCGAAATGGTTCATCATTTTCACGTTATTTCATTTTCAAGCAGATAAACAGCAAAGTGGTAATTGTCTAACTCTGTGCGATCCAAATAGAGCACCTTATTCACCTGCAGATGTTATTCGAGAATGGGGCAACTCATATACTGAGAGGGTGAAAGTACTTATTGCGAGCGATAAAAAGTTAGAAGACACGCTGGGAAAGTATTTCAAAAGTTTTCCCTGTTTGACATCTCCACTTGGAATATTCTTAGTACGCATTTATTTTTTTCCCCTATATATATTTATTTTTTTTCACATAAAACTGTTGCAATAAGCCTATATCTACATTCTGAAAGCTCTGGAAGCCCGCATATTAATTCTATTAGAAACACGAGCGCTCTACGTACAAGAACTATAGAACCTTCCAATTTGCACAAGTTAAAATAGAACCTTGTCCTTCACACACGTCGATATGAAAAATATTGGCCAGGAATAACTCACGTTTACATATCCCAATTATAATAAATATTGTAATTGCCAATACATGATTGTATTATTCGCAATTCAAAAACTGGAATCCGACTTTGAAAGAATTGTTGAGGAACTTTGGAAGCAACGAATATCCCATGACGCGAACGATCTTCTACCACAATACGCCACATTATTTAGCACCGCTTGGCCGGAATCGAGTAAACGAATCATTGCACATTTCAAAAAATCCAAAATCAAGGAAGTCAAGGAATTTTTTAAGCTGCATGAAAAAATAATTAATGACGGTATGCTTTCCTACTATAGTGGAATATAGTATAATATTGTAACGTCCTGGGTCGAAAAAACACAAATAAATTTTAAAAATTTCATTTCATATACCATTTATCAAACATAAAACCGGATCCGTATGATCCGCAGTAGAAATATTTAATCTCTCATTTATTCACGGGAAAAACACGAATGACCAGGGGTGACCCTCATTGCCGGAGTTCTCCCGCCAAGCACGAAGTATGCCTGCGAGCATGCAACCCGCTACGCGTGAGGCATGCCTGCGGGCATGCAACCCGCCAAGCGCAAAGTATGCCTGCGAGCATGCAACCCACCTAACACACGAAATCTCAGCCTTTAACGAACGAAGCTCGTCGCGGGGAGAAGGCGCGTGAGTGACGAACCGGCGTATGTCGCGCGTTATCACCGAGCTCCCACAGATGTTGGAAGCCGGTGAGAATCAGCGTCTTGTCGGCTCGCACAAAATGGCCGCGCTTATCGCCTAGGGACGAGCCTCAACATAAAACAAAATCGCGCCTCGAGAGTATCGATGTCCCGGCACTGACGATAGTCAGAATTCCGTCTGGAGAATATCGATGTCTCGACGCTGATTTTTCATATCACCAGCCGCAATAATTGGAAAAGCGTCTGGAAATTATCGTCAGCAAAATGTCGAGGTGTGAGAGAAACTGTTCCCTCACGCGCCGACATCTCCCACCTTATGCGACAATAGAATAAAGGACTATATAATGACCAGCAATTAGTTAAGAAGAGAGTCGAACTTCGAGCCTGGTCCCCCGAGATCACTCGAGCATTATAGCCGTCGCGAAATATTCAGTTTTCTCTGAGTAAAACATATTGTACTTTTTAAACCATAAAAATCGGTAGCACGGTAGCCCCGGCAAAACCAGTGTAAGAAAAACGTCGAAAATAAATAAATAATCGAAAACCTAAAAGAAAAAAAATATAAAACGCATTCACGTTTCATTTGCCACCAAGCGACATTAAATAGAGGTGGGGGGGGGGGGGGGGGAGACATTGAACAAAACCGAACTTCGAGCTGTCAATATTCTCGAGCAGAACTCTCATAGGAATTCACCAGTTCCCAACACCTTTTCATAACTGCAGTACCGTGCGCCCGACGCACGTGCTCACGCAGTTACTTCACTTAATTTGCTCACCTTCTCTGACTACAGTACTGTGCGCTAGACGCACGTTCTTAAGTGGTACAGTACTGTGCGCTCGACGCACGTGCTTAAGTAATTAAAATCTCTGACTGCAGTACTCTGCGCCAGACGCACGTTCTTAAGTAGTACAGTACTGTGCGCTCGACGCACGTGCTTAAGTAATTAAAATCTCTGACTACAGTACTGTGCGCTAGACGCACGTTCTTAAGTGGTACAGTACTGTGCGCTAGACGCACGTACTTAAGCAGTTACTTTTCTCACCTTCTCTGACTACAGCACTGTGCGCTAGACGCACGTGCTTAAGTAATTACTTATTCCTCCCTCCGAGTACAGTCCCGTGCGCCAGACGCACGCTCTGTACTCTAACCAGCCAACCACAACTCCGTGCGCTAGACGCACGCACTGTGGTGGAGGTTTCAACCCTACCATATGAGAATTCTGCCCGAGAGTCAGGACTCACTCAAAGAGGGATCGTAAATTTTGTCATTTAGATTTACATGGGTAGACGCCGCAGTGGCAAGGAGGAAAAGTTGAAACGTCTCGCTCGTGGCGAGCTCCACTTAGTAAAGGGGAGAAACACACCGTCTCTAGTAAACAGCAAAGTACGGGTTGCCGAAACAGTGGCAAAAGTTGTGGCCCAACCCTTAGCAGGCCCTTCAACACGACCGATAGTCCCTTTCGGATTACCGAGTGTTAAGGAGCGCCCTGTGGGGGTAGCCACAATATTCCGAGTTCCCGAGGGGACGGCTCCGTACGTTCTCCCCGAACCCATTTTCCCGGGACCCGTTCACCGGCCCCGCGGAGATAGTATCAGTGACGTATCGACGATAGGCGCGGATTCCGACAGCACAGATTCCAGCGACCCCGAGGAAGTTATTACATTGGAATAATAACCCGCTACGCCCAAAAAGTAAGTGAACGATATTTTACTAATCCCATTACCGCAAGCCTCTATCCCCGACCGGCGCATTCCGGCCGAAACAAGAGGTTTCCTTGTGACTGTAAATCGTACATCACGGGCAAGACGTATTAATCCTCGCCCAGGACGTAACAATATACAATTTGTTATTAGATTTAATGAAAGTTTTTTTCAATCTGCAAGCTCAATTAAAAATCCAGAATTTCTCTCTTTCTCTCTCTCTCTCTCACCCTCTCTATTGCTGGATATTTCAAATTATTAATTTTATAATGTATGCAAGAATGAATGGATCAGTAATTACCATATTTACTTTTACAGGAACTCATAACAGCGTTTTAGCATTGTTGCTATTACCAATTTGCGTCTCGGTACAGAAATCGTTCAAAGTTTCCGAGTCAAATACGGTTTATATTTCTAAAGCAGATATTTCCAAGTGTTTCATCCTGCATGTGCAAGTAATAAGACACAATATTTTACTTTTGTATGTACTAAGTTGATTATCGAACTTTACACATTATTGACGTTGTTCTATAAGGAGTACGAAAATGTAGAGCGGGGAAAGGAAGAGTTCGAGAACTTTTTAAAGAAGTTTAACCAGCCAATTTTACCGTACGTCATTTTCTGTGGAGAGATTGAGAGGATCTACCAAACATACGTGATCCTGAATAATGAAAAATAAGAATATGAAGATCCTGTAAAGGCTGTCGAGGCTTGCTTTAAATGTTTGACAGCACTAAGGAAGGGGCCATACTTGTGCGATTACGTGTGGGTATTCATCCAAAAATTCGTGCTAAAAATCGATTCAAATAAAAATTATGCGGCAATAACTAAACTTATTGTTCAGTTAAAGAAGGAATAATCAACCGCTGCGATTATAATTGTTCAACGATTATCTCTGTAATTCCATTCTGCAAAGCGTGATTTACATAATATATATATATACTAGGGGGGCTTCGCCCCCCTGCGCGCTTCGCGCGCCAACCCCCATTCTGTGTTTGTAACCTGTGTTTGTGTTCTGGGAAGGACATTAGTCTAGCTACGGTTTACAATGTACCGTATTCTTAATTCCATTTAATAATCCATTCTTTAAAATTATATTATCTTTATAGTATTTTATATTTATAGTATTATTATTATATATTTTATATTTATAGTATTATTATTATATATTTTATACATATAAGTATTATTATTATAGTATTTTTTGTTAAACTTACCATGAGTTCTCCTCAGACGTCGATCGGGTTGGAAAGAGGTAAGTGAGAGGGTAAATGAATAAAAGACACAATTTCGCGACAAACAATGTGTGCTTGCTTCGGCGTAAAAACCCTCACGGAACAGAGGGAAAAGCCGAAGCAAGTCAAATATTTATTCAATGCTTTAAAATTATTTAAAATTCTTAGATATATTAATTCTTTAAGATCTTTCTTAGATGTATGTCGTCCGATTCTTTTTGATTTTCTTTCATCTGGTCGTGTATTTCCGGGTAGGAAAGGATGACAGGAATCGGAATCTTTCCGGGTAGGAAATGATGACAGGAATCTGTAGCAAACAAAGGTAAAAGCGTAGTTTTCCGTAGATTGGAACGACCATCTGTGAATCCGTTATTTGTCCTACTTATAATTAAGTCTAATTTGTCAAATTTGTGACGCCCCCCTTTATTTCTGTCGTTATAAAAAAAAAAAAAACATTGATTAAAAATAAATAAATAAAGAGTGAGTTACTTTTTTTGTAAGTGGTATTCCCTTCATTAAGACTAATCCACTATCATCGTGTACCATGAATTTTGAATAGACTGAATATAAACTCTTTATAAAATTTCTTTCCAAACAATATTCTTTACATCTGTGAATTCTTCGGAATCAATTTGTATAAACAATTTTTTTGGATTTTTGCATCGTGAAAGAGCTACATATAATTGGCCATGAGAAAATAATGGTTTACGAAAATATATTCCTACACTTTCAAAACTCTGACCTTGTGATTTATTTATCGTCATAGCAAATGCTAATGTAATTGGAAATTGTTTGCGAAATAGGTTAAACGGCAAGGACGAATATTCTCCAGTGTCTAACGTGACTCTGGGAATGAAGGCAGTTTGACCTTTCTGATGTCCAGTAATAATTATTGCTTGTATGTTAAATTTATATAGTGCCAAAATTTTCAATCTAGTGCCATTGCAGAGACCATCACTAATACTCAAATTTCTAATAAGCATTATAATAGCCCCTACCTTTAATATTAATTTGTGAACAGGTAATCCAGGAAATTTTAACGAATTTAAATATTCTATTGGGTAATTTAATTGTACGTCTTCCTCGGATTGATCAATACCTTTATGTCTCGCACAGTCTATACTATAATAAATTTTTTCTGTAGTATGAAGTCTATTAAGAATTTTATCATTTAATCTAGATACATCCTCGTTGTGGCATGCTAAAATTGTGCTAGTTGAAAAATTAGTTTCTTCGTTCAAATCCCGACCATAAATTTTGGTACAAATATCGTTCGTTCTCCAGCTGTCGGGTATATTTAATGACTCAATCATTCCCTCACCAATTTTCAATAAGAAATCCGAAAATTCTTCGTTACAGGATCGCATATTTTTTTTTAATTTTAAAATTTTAAAATTAGACCACAAATGAGAATACTTTATTGTTTCTCGAACTATTGATGACCTGCAACTATTTTTTACTACAGGTAAAATTTGTCTAAAATCTCCACCTAATATTACTAATTTTCCAGCAAATATTGAATTATCAAGATTGCAACAATCTCTCAATGTTTTGTCCACAATTTCTAAAGCTTTTTTTGGTATCATTGACGCTTCATCCCAAATCACAACATCACATTCACGTAATTTTTGTTTATCAGATTGTAATTTCAAAAATGTTGTCTCTATGTTTGATAAGTCTAAAGGCAACCTAAAAGTTCGATGACTTGTCATACCGCCTGGCAGCAATATTGAAGCAATGCCTGTCCAGGCCATTGATAGAACTTTCTTGCCATTACCAAGAAAGTAATGTATTAATGTTTTATACAGAAAAGTTTTACCCGTTCCGCCCGGGCCGTCAATAAAAATCATGCGAGTATTAGTATCTTTTATATAATCAAAAATATAAGATTGATCTTCATTTAGTTGATCAAGCATTACCCTGAATATATCGTTATTTTTTTTTTTTATTCCTTCCACATCATCTATAATCATATCAGTATCTATATCTAACGGTTGAGGCAATCCAAAATCCACACATGATAAATTTTCCTTTTTCAAAACTTCGTTTATATCGTGCAAAGCTCTTGTCTCATGATTATCTCGAAAACCTTCACAAAAATTATATTTGAAATTTTCCCAAATTTTACAAGATGTAGGTGTGCTATCTGCTATGAGAAACCAAGCAAAAAATTTTCTAAATTGTTTTGGGGTCATGATAGAACAGGCTTCTTCAAAGATTTTGTAAATTTCCTCGTCACTTTCTACTAATCCCATTCCTATAGCGGCTTCTTTGAATGTAGCATATTTTACATTTTCGTGCAATTTCAAATCATCGAAAGAAGTTGCACCTACAACTCTGTTTAAAATTAACTTTAAATGAAATCTCTCGATATCTTTCGGACTAACACTATTTAAACGACCAATTGTGTTTGAAAATTTTGTTCGCTTTATCCACATTTTTTTACCTAAATCGAAAGAGTAATATTTTGGTATATTCCTATATAGCACTTTTTTAGCATATTCGTCATTTTTATTTAATTTTAACCATGCTGTTAGAGTTGTTTCAGTAGCCTTTTTTAATGCCTCTTCTTCTTTGTCTTCTTCGAAAAGAATTTGTTGTTGGTTCTCAGTATGGATTGCTAAACGGGTAACAGAATGTGACCTACGGGAAATAGGTAACTCTTCTATCCTCCAAGCAGCCTCTGCAGGGCTAACGTATCGGGCATCAAGAAATTTTGTGATTTCATCGTGTGTTATTTCTGAATTCATTTTTTTTTTTTCTTCTGTGTTCTCTTTATTTATTTTTAAATATGCCTTATCATGGCCCTTATGTAAGTATAAGAAAAGATACTTAATGCTATGTATTGAAGCACAATAATGTATGCAAATATGACATTCGTATGTCAATAGCAATATATCATTGTACGGTATAACCATGGAATTATCTACTCTAACAAATTGATCTCCTACCTTTGTGTTATACACGTAATGTTTATCCCTATTATCCCTACGTCTATATTTCGGATATCCATTATTTTCAAACTCAGTCTGATCACAAAATTCTTTTGGGAATTTTTTTGAACAAATTTTTTTATCTATATCGTAACAAGGTGATTTTTCAGTATGGGGGCCATGCAACATATGTTTCATGACTAATGACCTTAATTTATCGTTATTGTCGGGGATCTCGGCACTAATGTGTTTATCAATATCATCGGGATTCATCAATTTGTTGTTGTAATGTAATACAAATACTATATGTGCATGAGGCAAACCTCTTTTTTGAAATTCAATTGTATATACATAAGACAGAACTTTCCCAAAGATTTTTCCACTCATTATGTCAGCAATAATTGCACGCAATTTTAAATAAAATAGTCGAACAGTTATGTTGGGAATGTCATTACACGTTGTTCCCCGAGGAAAATTTTCAAGTATTTTTTTAAATTCCGGCCAATTGGGATTGCAAGTAACCGTGACGAATAAATCTGGCCTACCGATTTCACGTACCATAGCCATAGCATCCTGATAATTTTGTTGCATATGCCTTGGACTTCCGATATATGTCGAAGGTAAAATAAATAAATTTCCTAAACGTTCTTTATTTTTGAAATTACTCGAATCATTCGATGCACTATTTAAAACATGATCCATTAAACCCTGATAACTTTGTTTATCAGATTGTAATTTCAAAAATGTTGTCTCTATGTTTGATAAGTCTAAAGGCAACCTAAAAGTTCGATGACTTGTCATACCGCCTGGCAGCAATATTGAAGCAATGCCTGTCCAGGCCATTGATAGAACTTTCTTGCCATTACCAAGAAAGTAATGTATTAATGTTTTATACAGAAAAGTTTTACCCGTTCCGCCCGGGCCGTCAATAAAAATCATGCGAGTATTAGTATCTTTTATATAATCAAAAATATAAGATTGATCTTCATTTAGTTGATCAAGCATTACCCTGAATATATCGTTATTTTTTTTTTTTATTCCTTCCACATCATCTATAATCATATCAGTATCTATATCTAACGGTTGAGGCAATCCAAAATCCACACATGATAAATTTTCCTTTTTCAAAACTTCGTTTATATCGTGCAAAGCTCTTGTCTCATGATTATCTCGAAAACCTTCACAAAAATTATATTTGAAATTTTCCCAAATTTTACAAGATGTAGGTGTGCTATCTGCTATGAGAAACCAAGCAAAAAATTTTCTAAATTGTTTTGGGGTCATGATAGAACAGGCTTCTTCAAAGATTTTGTAAATTTCCTCGTCACTTTCTACTAATCCCATTCCTATAGCGGCTTCTTTGAATGTAGCATATTTTACATTTTCGTGCAATTTCAAATCATCGAAAGAAGTTGCACCTACAACTCTGTTTAAAATTAACTTTAAATGAAATCTCTCGATATCTTTCGGACTAACACTATTTAAACGACCAATTGTGTTTGAAAATTTTGTTCGCTTTATCCACATTTTTTTACCTAAATCGAAAGAGTAATATTTTGGTATATTCCTATATAGCACTTTTTTAGCATATTCGTCATTTTTATTTAATTTTAACCATGCTGTTAGAGTTGTTTCAGTAGCCTTTTTTAATGCCTCTTCTTCTTTGTCTTCTTCGAAAAGAATTTGTTGTTGGTTCTCAGTATGGATTGCTAAACGGGTAACAGAATGTGACCTACGGGAAATAGGTAACTCTTCTATCCTCCAAGCAGCCTCTGCAGGGCTAACGTATCGGGCATCAAGAAATTTTGTGATTTCATCGTGTGTTATTTCTGAATTCATTTTTTTTTTTTCTTCTGTGTTCTCTTTATTTATTTTTAAATATGCCTTATCATGGCCCTTATGTAAGTATAAGAAAAGATACTTAATGCTATGTATTGAAGCACAATAATGTATGCAAATATGACATTCGTATGTCAATAGCAATATATCATTGTACGGTATAACCATGGAATTATCTACTCTAACAAATTGATCTCCTACCTTTGTGTTATACACGTAATGTTTATCCCTATTATCCCTACGTCTATATTTCGGATATCCATTATTTTCAAACTCAGTCTGATCACAAAATTCTTTTGGGAATTTTTTTGAACAAATTTTTTTATCTATATCGTAACAAGGTGATTTTTCAGTATGGGGGCCATGCAACATATGTTTCATGACTAATGACCTTAATTTATCGTTATTGTCGGGGATCTCGGCACTAATGTGTTTATCAATATCATCGGGATTCATCAATTTGTTGTTGTAATGTAATACAAATACTATATGTGCATGAGGCAAACCTCTTTTTTGAAATTCAATTGTATATACATAAGACAGAACTTTCCCAAAGATTTTTCCACTCATTATGTCAGCAATAATTGCACGCAATTTTAAATAAAATAGTCGAACAGTTATGTTGGGAATGTCATTACACGTTGTTCCCCGAGGAAAATTTTCAAGTATTTTTTTAAATTCCGGCCAATTGGGATTGCAAGTAACCGTGACGAATAAATCTGGCCTACCGATTTCACGTACCATAGCCATAGCATCCTGATAATTTTGTTGCATATGCCTTGGACTTCCGATATATGTCGAAGGTAAAATAAATAAATTTCCTAAACGTTCTTTATTTTTGAAATTACTCGAATCATTCGATGCACTATTTAAAACATGATCCATTAAACCCTGATAACATTCTATTCGTAAATTTTTTTGGTTATATCGGAAGTAGTTTAATCTGTTACTTTCTATTATTATGAAAGCTTGAATGATATACTGTTGTGTTAAACGACCACAAAATAAAATCGGGTTGAATTTATCTTTGGGTCTATATGCCAAACGGTATGAATAGTACTGTAGAGCAGTCAACCTTTTGGTACTTTTTTTATTTTGCTTAATTGATGGACTCCATCCTAAATCTCCAGAAGGAAATATAATAGGAAAGGTCATTGGATCTAAATGACATGATAATTTACTCAAAACCTCGATACCGGTATCGTTTTTTGAATAATTTTTTTGATAGACACATAAATCAAAATTACATGGAATCTGACCGTCTTTCGATATTATCAATGCAGCACATTCTGCAGTTACTGGTGCATTATACACGTGTTTATTCAGAGATGGGTGTCGAGTAAAATATAAGAAATACTCTGGAAGAGTCTTATCTTTTGATAATTCGTGTAAATTTCTGTATTTGATAGCATACGGATTACTATTTAATACTTTCGTTATAATTTCGACATGTTCTTTCACCAAATTCTGATTATTTTTTAATCTCTCTTGAGTCGCTTTATAATCATCATAAATATAAATCTGTCCACAATAAGGATTTTCATCTTCCTTCACACTTATTGTTGTTGGAGTATTGTGAAAAACTTGTCCTTGAATTTTTAAATTGTATATACCGCGATTAGTGTTACTCATAAATTTCGCATTGAAAGTTGTGAATGAAAATCGACTATTATAATAACGAATAAGTTCCCGGTATTTTCTGTTATAAAGTAAATTTTTTAAAACTTCGGGATAATCTTCTAACGAAGGGAGTTCGATTTTTCCATCATGACAACAACTTTTTTTTGAAAATTCTTGGGACCAAAAGAAAGCCGAACAATGACTACAAACATAATCCATATCCCCAATATCGGAGTAGTTAACATTTGTTTGTTTTGATTTATAATTTCTTTGGGTCATTCGTTTTTTGGTCAAACGTTCTTCGGCCATACTATCTACCAAATCCTTCTGTCTTTTTTTAGTCAAACGTTCTTCTGCCATTTCATCTACCAAATCTTTCTGTCTCTTTTTCGTCAAACGTTCTTCTGCCATGTCATCTACCAAATCTTTCTGTCTCTTTTTCGTCAAACGTTTTTCGGCCATGCTATCTACCAAATCCTTTTGTCTCTTTTTCGTCAAACGTTCTTCTGCCATGTCATCTACCAAATCCTTTTGTCTCTTTTTCGTCAAACGTTCTTCTGCCATGTCATCTACCAAATCCTTCTGTCTCTTTTTCGTCAAACGTTCTTCTGCCATGTCATCTACCAAATCCTTCTGTCTCTTTTTCGTCAAACGTTCTTCGGCCATGCTATCTACCAAATCCTTCTGTCTCTTTTTCGTCAAACGTTCTTCGCCCATGCTATCTACCAAATCATTTTGTCTCTTTTTCGTCAAACGTTCTTCTGCCATGCTATCTACCAAACCCTTTTGTCTCTTTTTCGTCAAACGTTCTTCTGCCATGTCATCTACCAAATCCTTTTGTCTCTTTTTCGTCAAACGTTCTTCGGCCATGCTATCTACCAAATCCTTCTGTCTCTTTTTCGTCAAACGTTCTTCGGCCATGCTATCTACCAAATCCTTTTGTCTCTTTTTCGTCAAACGTTCTTCTGCCATGCTATCTACCAAATCCTTTTGTCTCTTTTTCGTCAAACGTTCTTCGGCCATGCTATCTACCAAATCCTTTTGTCTCTTTTTCGTCAAACGTTCTTCTGCCATGTCATCTACCAAATCCTTTTGTCTTTTTTTCGTCAAACGTTCTTCGGCCATGCTATCTACCAAATCCTTTTGTCTCTTTTTCGTCAAACGTTCTTCTACCATGTCATCTACCAAATCCTTCTGTCTCTTTTTCGTCAAGCGTTCTTCGGTCATGTCATCTGCCAAATCCTTCTGTCTTTTTTTTGTCAAACGTTCTTCTGTCATGTTATCTACTAAATCTTTCTTCCTTTTTTTCAACAATTGTTGTTCATTCATCTGATTTACCAAATCCTTCTGTCTTTTTCGTGTTACACGTTGTTTGCTCATATTTGCTATCCTATCTGCATCTTTTTTCTTTGCCAACATCACTTCACTAAGATTATGCACGCGTCTCCGTTCATTAATTTTTTTTTTATTTTTCAAATAATACAACCGATTATATTCTTGTTGTGAATTTATTTCTTGTTGGTTAGCCCCTGAGCAATCAATATTTGAATAATCTATTATGTCATAATGCCCTGCATCGAAAATACCTGACAAATAAAGTATCAATTTATTATGGCTATCTATTGATCCATACTGTCTGGGAACTTGATATTCATTCTGGTATACCAATACTTGCACATTATACATGCTTACAAACGATTGAATTTCAACTTCTCCGCCAAAAGCACCATCCCTTGACATATGGGATGTATAAGAATTTTTATCGGATACATTCACATTATACGATTCGTCTCCTAATACGAATACTTCATAATACAACCAATGACTATTCACGTTAGCAACAATTTGCGATCTTACAACCCTATGCTTTTCTTGATCATTGAACAAAAAATAAGCGAAAGATCTAAATAAACAATTTCCATCGCCTATAATTCGTATTTTAATATTCCGTTGAGTCATTTTTTATGTGTCACAAATTCGAAAAATTATACTTGAATATGAGTAACGGATTCACAGTCAGGATATTTTTGGGACAGTTAGTAGTTCCAGTCGGGATATTTGTTTATGTCTGCAATACGTACAGGAATAATTCGGATCAAATTTCTGTTAATTGTCACAAATTCGCCTGAACCTATAAATATAAATTATACCTATAAGTATAAATTATAATATAAATTTATTATAGCTGTTTGGATCAATAATAATAATAATCTGAGAACGTGGAATCGATTCTGATATACCAAAACTTTTTTTTTGGTAATCAAGGCTGCAGCTTAAAACAGCTCCAAATTAATGATTAAATGATAATATTAATGATGATTAATAATTATTATTAATTGATGATTATTGATAATGATATTGCTAATTCATTGATACCTGACATTGCTAATTCATTGAAACATGATATTGCTAATTCGAAAATTGCTATGTTTTGATTTTAATTTGCTAATACCAAAATTGCTATGTCTTTCGATTTTATGTATCAAAATTATGCATAGATGCCTTTTAATTTGTAAATTGCTATCTGTTTTGATTTTAATCTGCTAATTCGAAAATTGCTAGTTGTTTTTATAGTATGTATCTGAATTATGTGTAGATGCCATTTAATTTGTAAATTGCTATCTATTTTTATTTTAATTTGCTAATACGAAAATTGCTATCTCTTTTGATTTTTTGTATCGGAATTATGCATAGATGCCATTTAATTTGTAAATTGCTATCTGTTTTGATTTTAATTTGCTAATACGAAAATTGCTATACATTTTTAATTCAAATTGCTAATTCGAAAATTGCTATCTGTTTTGATAGTATGTATCGGAATTATGCATAGATGGCATTTAATTTGTAAATTGCTATCTATTTTTATTCTAATTTGCTAATACGAAAATTGCTATCTCTTTTGATTGTATGTATCAAAATTATGCATAGATACCTTTTAATTTGTAAATTGATATCTGTTTTGATTTTAATTTGCTAATACCAAAATTGCTATCTCTTTTGATTGTATGTATTTGAATTATGCACAGATGCCTTTTACTTTGTAAATTGCTTTCTGTTTTGATTTTAATTTGCTAATTAGAAAATTGCTAGCTGTTCTGATTTTATGTATCAAAATTATGCATAGATGCCTTTTAATTTGTAAATTGCTATCTGTTTTGATTTTAATCTGCTAATTCGAAAATTGCTAGTTGTTTTTATAGTATGTATCTGAATTATGTGTAGATGCCATTTAATTTGTAAATTGCTATCTATTTTTATTTTAATTTGCTAATACGAAAATTGCTATCTCTTTTGATTTTTTGTATCGGAATTATGCATAGATGCCATTTAATTTGTAAATTGCTATCTGTTTTGATTTTAATTTGCTAATACGAAAATTGCTATACATTTTTAATTCAAATTGCTAATTCGAAAATTGCTATCTGTTTTGATAGTATGTATCGGAATTATGCATAGATGGCATTTAATTTGTAAATTGCTATCTATTTTTATTCTAATTTGCTAATACGAAAATTGCTATCTCTTTTGATTGTATGTATCAAAATTATGCATAGATACCTTTTAATTTGTAAATTGATATCTGTTTTGATTTTAATTTGCTAATACCAAAATTGCTATCTCTTTTGATTGTATGTATTTGAATTATGCACAGATGCCTTTTACTTTGTAAATTGCTTTCTGTTTTGATTTTAATTTGCTAATTAGAAAATTGCTAGCTGTTCTGATTTTATGTATCAAAATTATGCATAGATGCCTTTTAGTTTGTAAATTGCCATCTGTTTTGATTTTATGTATCGGAATTATGTGTAGATGCCATTTAATTTGTAAATTCCTATCTATTTTTAATTCAATTTGCTAATTCGAAAATTGCTATCTCTTTTGATAGTATGTATCGGAATTATGCATATATGTCTTTTAATTTGTAAATTGCTATCTGTTTTGATTTTAATTTGCTAATACAAAAATTGCTATCTCTTTTGATTTTATCTACATGAATTATGCATAGATGCTTTTGAAATTGTAAATTGCTATCTATTTTGATTTTAATTTGTTAATTCGAAAATGTTATCTGTTTTGATTGTAATTTGCTAATTCGAAAATTGCTATATCTATTGATTTTATGTATCTGAATTATGCATAGATGCCTTTTAATTTGTAAATTGCTATCTGTTTTGATTTTAATTTGCTAATTCGAAAATTGCTATCTCTTTTGATTTTATGTATAGGAATTATGCATAAAAACCATTTAATTTGTAAATTGCTATTTATTTCATTTTAATTTGCTAATAAGAAAATTGCTATCTCTTTTGGTTTTATTTACCGGAATTATGCATAGATGCTTTTTAATTTGTAAATTGCTATCTATTTTGATTTTAATTCGCTAATTTGAAAATTGCTATCGCGGAATTATGCATAAATGCCATTTAATTTGTAAATTGCTATCTTTTTAAATTTGAATTTGCTAACACGAAAATTGTTATCTCTAGATGCCTTCTAATTTGTAAATTGCTATCTATTTCGATTTTAATTTGCTAATTCGAAAATTAAATTGAAACAAAAATTGATTGAAGTAATTATTGATAAAATTGATGAAGTAATTATGAAAAATGAGACTTACTTGTGAGTAAAGGATTCACAGTTGATCGTTACAATCTGATCACGAAATCGAATCAAGAATCCTGATCAGAATTATTCCGATGCGTATTGATGAAATAAACAAATAACCAATCAGATTTCGGCTAAATGTAATAATGTTGCCGGAACCTGATAAATAAATTTTCGAGTGATTTATTTATCGGTGATATAAATAAAATACTACTGATTTATTTATTTGCGGTGATGCACGTCCGATCAATCTGAGGTCTTAAATAAGACTGTTGCTCTGTTATTATTCTCGTTGCTACCTTATCCCAAGTCATGGTAACCGTCGTCAAGCGTCAGTCATCGTAGTTATCTGTGTCTCTTGAGTATCTATGTTCAGTCCGGTGACTGTCGAATGTCTTATCGTCTCATCTCCCTTCAATAATAATAAAAATATAATAGTATCAATTATGATTTTGAACATCATAAAAATCAATGTTTACTACTAATAAAAAAAAAAAATTTCGATTAAAAAAAATTTTTTAATTTAAATTTTTAGTTTTATTACATTCGTAAAACACCTTCGTACTAAAAAAGTTCATGTGATATACCATGTAAGAAAGTACATGATTAATCACATGGTAAATTGTAGTATTTTATGAAAAATATCATTGCACAATTTATTGTGGAATTTATTTTGTGATTTGTTACATCATTTATTGTATAGTTCGAATCCATATCATTTATTTTGTAATTCATAATATGATTTCTCGTATGGTCCAGGTTTATAAAAAAAAAAAAAAAAAAAACAATCACAACGTGCGGGCTCGAACCCACGTTCATGAGATTATGAAGCAGTCTCGCTACCGCCTGGGCTACGCCACTTACTTGCATTAAACAACAGTTTGATGATCATGAAATGAATATATGACCAGAATTTATTTTATTTTCTCCCACCGAGTTTAGCTTTATTTTGATCCAACTATGATTTGTATGTAATAAGTAGCGTGGGCGAGGTGGTAGCGAGAACCTGACCATATGAAAAATCATATGATAAATTACAAAATAAATTATATGGATTCGAACTATACAATAAATCATGTAACAAATCACAAAATAAAGTACACAATAAATTGTAATGTAATAAATTGTAAGTGTAAATTTATTTTTAAATAGACAATTTCGATGGCCTGTAATTCGTATGTTAATATTATAATTATTAATTAATTATTTTAATAATTATAACCGAAACTTCAAAATCTGAGACGAATAATAAAAAAATATGAATCCGTCGAGAAAAAAATTGCGCATGCGCTATGGCTTCTGCATTTTGTCTCATGGCCTCTGTAATTTTATGTGCCTCGGCCTTTAAAAACAAAACTGTTTGTGCCATTCGATCTGTCATAATTGATATATGAAAATTTTTTGTGTCATAACTTATATATGAAAATTTATCTGTCCGAATATAATACATATAATTTATATGTAAAAATTATATGTGATAATTTATGTGTGAAAATTTATATATAATAATTTAAATGTGAAAATTTACGTGTCATAATTTAAATGTGAAAAAGTTTTATCTGTCATAATTTATATGTGAAAATCTATGTGTCATAATTTATATGTGAAAATCTATGTGTCATAATTTATATTTCAAAAATATTTATACGTAATAATTTATGTATGAAAATTTATCTGTCTGATTTATATGTGATATTTAAATAGTGTCTAATTAATGTGTGTAATTTAAATAGTGTAATAGTGGAATAGTGGAATAGTGTAATAGTGGAATAGTGTAATAGTGGAATAGTGTAATAGTGGAATTATTATCATCATGTCGAACCGAAAGAATCCGTCCTCTGATAGTGAAAATTGCAGCACTCAACCACCATCGAAGAAGCCTAAAATCAGCCACGAACCATCAACAACTCTTCCATTCACAACAAATGATTTGTTAAATAACGAAATTCACATTGGAGATAAATTTGTGTAAGTAATAGATATATTCAATATATTAAATTTTATATATGAATAAAAAAAATTAATAATCGGCAAAATTTTGGCTTCACTATCGAAGATATTTTTATAAATTTGATAGCTTTGTGTTTGTGTCGAAAAACACGTGCCATAACTTTTTCAAATTTTTTCCTCCATTTTTTTTTTGTATCATTTGGTATCGAATTCTTTCATTTAAAATTTTTTAATTTTTTAAATAATTTTAACGTATTGAATAAAAAAAATCAATCTGAACTTTCAAAAAAAAAAAAAAAATACCCCAATTAATATTTAGAAGACTCACAAAATCAAAATAAAACAAATTTAATTAAAAAAAAAAAAAAATAAAGAGTTAATACCGAGGCACATAAAATTACAAAAACCATAAGCAGAATGCAGAAACTGTAGCGCATGCGCAATTTCGAAAGGCTAGTCCAGCCAGCCATATGGCTCGATGGAATAATTCATTCATTTAAAATTTTTTAATTTTTAAAATTTACTTTTGAGGTATTGAATAAAAAAAATTAATCTGTACTTTCCAAAAAAATATACCACAATTAATATACGTATAGAAGACTCACAAAATCAAAATCTGAATAATAATTTATTCATCATTTGCTAAAATTCAAAAAAAAATTCTATATTTTTTTCAATTACAAAAAAAATCACAGAATCAAGCGAAAAATTGACAATTGTAAATTAATTATCGGCAAAATTTTTGTTTCACTGTCAAGGATCTTTTCGTGTTTAGCTTGGTGTTTGTGTTGAAAAACACGTGTCATAATTGTTTCAAATTTTTTCCTCCGTTTTTTATATACCATTCGGTATCGAATTCTTTCATTTAAAATTTTTTTATTTTTTAAATTTAATTTTAACGTCTTGAATAAAAAAAATCAATCTGAACTTTCCAAAAAAAAATATACCCCAATTAATATTTAGAAGACTCACAAAATCAAAATTAAAAAAAAAATAAAATAAAAAAAAAATAAAGAATTAAGACCGAGGCACATAATATTACAAAAACCATAAACAGAATGCAGAAACTGTAGCGCATGCGCAATTGCGAAAGGCCAGTCCAGCCAGCCATATTGATGGATGGAATAATTCATTCATTTAAAATTTTTTTATTTTATTGATTTAATTTTGACGTATTGAATAAAAAAAATCAATCTGTACTTTCCAAAAAAAATATACCACAATTAATAGACGTTTAGAAGACTCACAAAATCAAAATCTGAATAATAATTTTTTCGTCATTGGCTAAAGTTCAAAAAAAATTTCTATATTTTTTTCACTTACAAAAAATCACATAGTAAAGCGAAAAATTTACATATAATCGACATTTTTACTTATATAACTCACGCAAGAATCACTAATCGTTTCAGATCACTGATTGGGTTCGTAGATAATATATCCGATATAAGAACGATCAAATCTAAAGAATCACATAGGAATTTCGAGTTATTTAAATTTATAATAAATAACAATCAAGGATCAAGAATTTCATGCTGTGCTTTTAACACAGATGCTGTAACTTTCTCAGCAAAAATTAAATTAAATCAAGTAAGCACTGTTTTAAAAATTAATTAACTATACACAAATTGACCTACCTTAAAATAAAAAAAAAAATTACTATTTCATAAGAATATTTGTAGAAGTTCAATTCATTCCTTATGACCTAATGTATTGATCGATGCGTAGATCCTCCTGATACAAAATTCTACTGCAACTCAGAGTTCATCATACAATGAAGGAAACATGTTTTTTGAGTTGCAACTAAAACATTATACAGAAATTACCGACCTTGGCCAATTTGACGTTCTACAAATTTATGGCAACATTGAAAAAATTAATATGGATCAAATTAATGATAAAATTGGACACATAAGTACGTAATAAATTTGTATTTTGAATAATAATAAGCATATATAATATAAATTAATATTGATCATAATTACTAACATTTAACATTCAGAATGCGAGGGATATCTACGTGATCGATTTATTATGATTAATAAAATCAAATCGAGTGAATATACCGGGACAATCACCGACGGGATATTCAAGCTCGAGGTGGTGATTTCAAACATAAAAGAAAAAATTAAAATCAGTCCAGGCCAAAAAATTGAGGTTATAGGAGAAGTCCAAGAATATGGTAATACATTTTTTTACAGTCATAGAATTAAAAATGAAAATTAACAACATAAAAAAAAATTGCATCTAATCATTTATTCCAGAGAATAAAAACATTTACCTGAAAATTCAAAATATCGAGCATATAAAAATTATCGAAGTACCGATGATGCCATTGAATGAGCTTATTTTAGGAGGAAAATTAATTCGTCGAAATACAGGATGATAAATTATTATGTGAGTTATATTTTTCTTAAATTTCTTGGAATGATTTTAATATAAAATTGACAACAACCAATGACCTAATTGGTTGGCTACTGGGGATACCAAAAAAAAAAAAATATATACTACCCCATACATAGTATTATTAAAATTCTTTTATAACAGTTCGATTGTAATTCTCCCCTATTTTTATAACTTGAAACAAATATAGAATGATCGACCGATCACGAAAAGGAAGAGTGAAAGAAAGGAAGCAATTCTAAAAACTGAAATGGAGACGGTAGCGGCGGTAATGGAAAATTTATGTGTGCTTAAATTTATGTGTGCTTTAAATAGTTATTTAAACAAATTAGATAATACAAAAACATTTAATGGAATTATTTAAGAACATTTCAATAAATTGTAAATATATTGTAAACCGTATATAGAAATGTCCTTCCCAGGTTTTTAAGTTTTGGTTTTCCCTGGGGCATTGGGCAAATGCCAGGACATAGCTGAGAGAAATCCAAAATAAAAAATAAAATTTTTCCTCAGTAGATACGATAAAAATTGTCATGTTTGATTTGGGTTTGGGTTTGGGGTTTGGGTTTGGGTTTGTTTAAGTTTGGGTTTGGGTTTGGGTTTGATTAAGTTTGGGTTTGGGTTTGGGTTTGGGTTGGTATAGGTCAAGGTGTATTCTTGACACGGCGGCGGCGGCGGCGGCGGCGGCGGCGGCGGCGGCGGCGACGGCGGCGGCGGCGGCGGCGGCGGCGGCGATATATTTATATAATATAGAACGATATATATATATATATATATAGACACACATTTATGCGTGCGATAGTTTGAGTTGGTTATGCGGCGTTGCCAAATTTATTTTCAATCAGCTCGTATAGTCCGTCGCGTTCAGAAACCAGTGCGATTAACTCGATATTTCTCTTTTATTTCATCGATAATCCTACATTTAAAGTACATCAATTTTCTACCTGTAATCCAAAGTTGCATGTGTTCGTTTTTCATCAACGAAAGTTGGAATTATCACGCAGAAAAAAATAAAAAACCTAACCTTGGTACCCCTCACGCCATAAGACATGTGTTAAAAGTATACAAAAATTGTGATTTTGAAATTAAATATCTCAGTTTCTAAACGGTAAATCGTTGTGAAATTTCACCACAAGTTGGATTTTGCTCTGAATTTCGTGTTCACCAAATTTCACGTAGCTAAGTTGGAAAATAATTTTCACGTGAGAAACGATAATACCTCCTTAATTCATTGTATTCTATGTTGGTTGCTGCGGCTAGACCGATACCCACTATACGCACAAGGAAAGAAAAGTGAAGCGAAACAAACTGGAGTGAAGATTTCTATTACAATTTGTCTTATAGGAATGCACATAGTAATTTCAAGCATGAATACTATGCGTATTCCCATAAGACAAATTATAATATAAATCTTCGTTTCAGTTTGCTTCGCTTCACTTTTATTCGCTTGTGTGCAGTGTATATCGGTCTGACGGTAGCAACCAACATTAATATTCAATGTTGGTCGCTGCCGCTATAGGTCGTATTTCCATAAGACGAATTATAATATATATCTTCACTTTGGTTTGGCATCGCTTCAATTTTCTTCGCTTGTGCGTAGTATGTATCAGTCTAGCGGCAGTAACCAACATTGAATATTCAATGTTGGTGGCTGCTGCCAGACCGATACATACTACGCACAAGCGAATAAAAGTGAAGCGAAACAAACCGAAGCAAAGATTTATATGACAATTTGTCTTATAGGAATGCACATAGTATTTACAAGCATGAATACTATACCTATTCCCATAAGACAAATTGTAATATAAATCTTCACTTCATCAAATGCTCCTCGTCGCATATTTCAAAACATTAAAAATTTTGGAATAGTTGCTTTGACAGCGGCAACGCCGTATACCGGTTACAGTTTTTAACTGATGGCTGCATTTCTTAAGCTCCAAGTCCAAAGCTCCAGAGGCGTTCGTCAGATGTTTTTGCGGGAAGGTTGAAAGGATGATTTATAATAACGAAAAATAAAAAAAATTGTCAAAGGGTCATTAAAATTGGGAGGAAATTTAAGGAGCAAAAATTAATGAAAAATAAATATAGGTGGCAGAAAAGGTGAAAAACGAGGGAAAAAAATCGTGTCTTGTAGGACGCCGAATTGTCAACATCGTGGTTATGTGTCAACATGTCAATATCTGCAATGCGTTTGTGTGTGTGCGTGAGCGAGTCTGTCAATCTGTAAGCCGGACTGTATATAGGTATACGAGGGCGCCTTGGTCGATACAACGTTGCCGCGCTTGGAGCTATGTCCATCAGTACAAGAGCGAAAAATTGCATTTATTGTTTTTTTTTTTTTTTTGCACATTGCAGATAATCGGTACGGTGAAATTGCTGCAAATTTTGCAGGAGTGATCTTGAGAGTTGATTCATATTCTTGTGTTAGTTTTATCCAAAAGTGGCTTTTTGAAAGGTAGTTTTTCAATGTTTTTTGCGGTTTTTTTACCCTTTTCCATAAGATTCAATGTAAAAAAACTAATTCAATTTTCTCAGAAACGGCACGGTCAAATTCGTTGAAATATTTCGAGCAAACATTTTACTCAATTTCGAATGTATCTACCAATTTTCATCAAAATCCCTCTTTTTTGACATATGGTATCGTTCTACCTTAAGATAGAACTACGCATAACATGCTTAATTTTTAGGAAAAAAATTTCTCGAAACCAAAGCTTCCTCTAGGAAAAAAAATTTATCCCGGCTGATAAATAGAAGCTCGGTCAAAATATATTTTTTTTAATTTTCAAAAGTATGGAAAAAAATTTTGAAAAATGAAAACATTTATAACCTTGAAAACATTGACAAAAATTAATTCATATAAATGTGCCTCAAATAGAATAAAATAATTTACAATAATTATTATTATTATTATTATTAATAAATAGTCATCAAATAATAAGTTAATAGAAAAACATCCGTCACAGCGCTGTGAATAACAATAGTTTTTTATTGAAATTTAGCTCAGATGCCCCGTGATACGGCCCAAGCATCGCATATATCGCTCAGCTGTCAGCTCGTCAGCTGTTGTGATGTGAATCCCTGAATCCGTGCATCGAGAGAAAACTCGGACCACCGCCGCTACAGCGTATGTCTGTACCGCGGCAACCGTGTGTTTCTGTAGCCTGTAGCGCGGCAACAGCGCGGTAACAGGCGTTCGCGCTTGGGATCCATCCTCTCTCTCTCTCTCTCCCACTCTCTAGCAACACACGCACGCACGTGGAGCGCAAACATACACACACACATGGAATGCTTCGAACCGTGACCTTGAAGCCGGACCATATGTAATATATAAAACGAAAAATGATGAATTCGCGAATATTTTAATTTCAGTATTGCTTTGTACAATACCGCTGTATTGTTTATTGACAGTATTTCTGTAAGAATGCCTAAAAAATTCAAAGATCACTTTTATTGACTTTAAAAAATTTTGTTTTCCCCATAACTTTTGAGTAAAAATAAATTAGGCTCAGCAGGTTTAAAATTCTCAAAATTTTTCCATGCAATCTAGGAATAAAGACAAGTATATTTATCGCAGTGAGAGAGTGGGCCGAAAATCATTCATATTTTTATTTTAAACAAAGAAAAAAAAATTATTTTTCAAATAATACCAAGAGACATTTTATTTTTATTTTTTTTCTACGATAAACTATCATTGACATTTATATAATTTTTCGAAATTTGGAAAATATATTTTTTTTTCAACGCCTTTTCCCCCCTTAACCTTTTCAGGCTCCCCTACCTGATTATCATTATTGGGACCAAAAAAAACGTATTCCCGCAAACAAAACCCAATAATTTGCAAAATTCGCAAAAGCCGTCTAAGTAAACAATTACCTTCGATTTCTCAGTTCAACGTAGCATTCGTTCAGTTACCAATGATTGAGTGAATGATTTTCGACAGTTCATATGAAAAGTACACTTTACCGGGCTAAAACTCATCGGAAGAAATTGCCTATTGCCTTCATAGACTTCACAGGGAAACGCGAAACTCTTGTAACAGTATTTTCACAAAAAAGTTTTAAAAAGTATTATAAGAAATATTAAAGAAATTAGAAAAATTTCTGAGCACAAAAATATTTCCAAAAATTCATATCAATTTGTGCAAAAAGTTTTGAAGATTTTTTTACTTTTTTTTTTACATATTCCAATTTTCAACCAGGAGTTCTTTTTTCTTAGTTCCGCATGGTAATACAAGTTCCTGAAACTCATTAAAATATGGCCATCTGTATGGACCAGTTTTCTAGAATTTTCCTGTGCCCTCGTGCAAATGCGATTAAGTGACGCATTGGGAAAAAGAGGCTGTGAACATCAATGGCAATTGCGGGGGTGGTCTCAAGGAGAAACGAATGGAAATGGAAAAAGATAAGGGGCATGAAGTACCCGTAAAGGAAAACGATGGAATACACAATTAATATATTTAAAATAATATGTCAAGAAATGTTATGTGTCAGTAAATATATTGATATACATGAAATATACTGTTTAAAATTTTTTGTCAAGAAAGGCGACCGAATGTATAATACACACTGTAACGAATCTTGCTTTATTTTATATGGCAAATAAAGTGACTCGATTAAATATGAACCGGATTTCAATGGTATATTTTATTCCACGGAAATTCGATGATCCTCGACATTTCGAGTAACAAAAGAAAAAGGAAGACAATAGAATACTATATTCCGAGGCTCGACGGGCTTCGATGCGCGAGAGATACTTCGTGATCTCGGGCGTCGAGTAAGCGTAGTTCAAGAATCGTGACCCAAAAGTATATATATCGCATAAACACTTATCCAAATTTCGCGTCGATCGAGTGACCTCGACTTAGTGACGCATACATTCCGCGAAGTGACAATAACCGAGTATCGCGGTCTCACTCAATCACATGACCCATTCCGTGACAAATAGCGAAGAATCGTCGAGTTTTTATGACTAACATACGAATCATACGATGGGACGAATCGCTCGTTCGATTCGTCTGAATGACACTCGATATAATATATAAGAAAAAGAAAAATAAGAAAGAATACAAAAAATCACGGAATTATTGCTATCGACGGACAAGAGAACTCGTAATAATTGGTCGTCTATGACGACATTAAATTTAGCACGAACTCATGTGAGTTATATTACTGAGAAAATGAAGCTAAGTTAATGAAAGAATGTTCGTGTTAAATAAACGGCGTCACAGTCACATACCGCGATATGTGACGCTGAAATACTTCGCAACAACGGGGCGAGATATATACATATATACGAGAACTTAGCTTCGCATCGTGGCTCGACGATGAGGAGAGCGCGGCGTGGAGAGATAAGATGGCGGACTTCGCCTTTACGCGGAACGATCGCGGCGTGGCTCGATCTATCTCTCTCTCTCTCGTTCTCTCTCGCGATCCTCCAATGTCAGGCGTCTATCGATGCGTCGCTATCCACGTGGCGATATACGACGAAATAAATATGCTGCGAGCGAAGATTCGATGTCCGCTGCAGCGACGATGCAATAATCAAATGTGTATCCCGCGGGATATTCTCGACGTCGGATCCCCTCAGGGTCTCGACGCTTGAGCTCTCGTGACTCACAACGGCCCAGTCCCACTCGGGTGCTGGAACGTGTTTTTCATCGTTGACAAATATTCTATCGTTGAACGTGTCGCTATGCTGAAACGGCTGACAATTCTCGAGCGAAGTTTTCTTTATTTTACATACCTCGTAAGCGCGCGAACAATGAATTGTCTCGGGGAGGCCTATGAGTATAGATATATTTAGAGACTGGCGAACAAACGTTAATGATCGATGGTGCGCTCCCCGAGACGGTTCCGGGTGGACTGGGACGAGGGATTAGGCCGATGGCCCGGGCTTGCATGACGAAAAAAGGGGGGGAAAGACCACGCGGCCGAAGCCGGCCGGCGAAAAACGATCTTGATCGACGTATTGACCGACCCGGGACCCGATAGATGACGCGACGAGGCCCGTTGGCTCGTTGGTCGTTACAACACATACTTCTCCAAGCTTGATCGGCCACAAGACCTCGCAAAAAACGTTAGCAATACGCTTTAAAAATACAGTATATAGATATAAAAATAATTTGACGATGAAAGTATCTGTGAAATAATCAGTGATGAAAAAAATTTCACAACTACTCTTCATTCGTAAACATTTTATTATCAATCGCGAACGTTAGCGGTACTGTAGCGTGTACGAACATATTTATTTACATTGTAAGCTGCAGAATGCTAACGTTTTTCGCGAGGTTTTATGGCCGATCAAGCTTGGGAGCAATATATATATATATATATTGTAACGGAACGAATCTCCCCCCCCCCCCTCTTGTTTTTCTCGTAATAAACTGAGCGCATTACCCACACAGCGACGTATCTACTGAGGGTAACTCCCGCGTACTCTAACTTACCAACACTCGCTAGATCACGATCGATAGAGATCAGAACGTGACGCATAGTACCTGACCAAGACACCGACAGTAGTGGACGAATAACAATAATAATCCTGCGCATGAGCAAACAAGATTCGCTGATGACTCACGGCCCCACGCGAGACACCACAGTAGTGTTACAAGGAGAGTTCTAACCCAAGATCCCTACCCCGACATTAACCGACATTTTTTAGCTCAGACAAGAACCACTTAGCCGAGACACAAACCCGGGGGGGCTATCTCGATGAGCCGGAATGCACGGAGCCGATCGGAGGGGTGGGGGGGAGGTCTCTAACAACTGGAGGGCACCTAATCTCTTATGAGTCGAGACATTGGGAGGGGGTGGGTGGGGGGGGGGGGCTAGCTTTGAGGGTGGTATTGGAATGCCGCTATCTCTGGCAGCGGTGGTGCGCCTAATTTTTCATGGCGGCATTTGATTGCTGATTATCAGTTAGACTGGCGTCTCTGCGGGGGGGGGGGGGGGGGGGCTAGTTTTGAGGGTAGTATTAGAATGCCGCTATTTCTGACAGCTGCAGTGCAGCTTGTCTTTCATGCTGGCATTGGAATATTGCTATCTCTTACAAGTAAATAGCGGGCCGGAGCGTTAGACCTTTCAACCACACACGACGCTACCCTCCCGAGCCAGTGCGTCTGTTTGTCGCAACCTTATCGTTGGTCATAAATCATTTCTGTTTGTGTGCTAAGGACCAGACCGCAGTCTGGAAAAGGCCAAACATAAAATCTTAGAGGCGCCTATGATCCGGCCGGTCCTCGGCACCTGAAGGAAAAACATCGAAATGCCCCTAGCAGGTGCTAGCAATATAAATTCTGACCGAATTTATATAAGCGTTTCCCTATCACTGACTGGTGCGTGAGCAGATGTAGCGCAGGGTGCTGCGGCAGATCTTTTTTCAAACTGCGATGAAATTGGGACGAAGAGGATATTGAAAATATGGAAAAGCACGTTCGATTCGATACTCGAGCTCAAATTCATGTGATGTATGCATGGGATTATGCGTACAGAGCCGTTCGCCGAGGCCGGTGGGAAGAAGTTGCACGTGATCGTGAGCGATTTAGATTAAGAATTGAAAAATGCGGCAAACTGATTGAATCCGTATTGACGGAGAAAAAAATTTAACCAAAAATGGTATACTGATATGCGCCTTCGACGTGTCTCGACCTGTTTCGAGCCCTCCCATTACCTTCGAGAGCGGATGATGCCATCTTGCATGTCTGAACACGCTTGAGCCTGCACAGTGTTTACATATTTTGACAAACCGCCGGAAAATGAGGCTTTGATTTTCATGGAATGCCGCTATGACACGCTTAGTCGTGTTCTTGCTATCAATATGGACGGATATCTTGCGTAATATTTACAATGGCATTGGAATGTCGTCTAGCAGTTAGACTGTTGCGTCAAATCTTGTAGCCACGCAACGCTACCCCTGGAACCCTATGTTTATTCTACGACGACCCGAACGAAGATGTACTCGTGCAACTGATATACTTGCTGATGCTGATGGCCCGTAGAATGGCGGGAAGGAGTGGGAGTATATATTGCTGGCTCCAATCATTTAGCCCTCCATTAATATTTGGGCGGTCATTCCTTCTTCTCGGGTTATTTTTTCTCCTAATATGGATACTCATAAGTGTAAGAAGCTCATTTCCATTATGGAAAACGCTTATTTAATTTTACAAAAAAGATCATCACCAGCAATAGCACTAAGGTGGATTAGGGAGGGGGAAAAAAACGTGAAACTATTGACGAAAATTTCTCGGCGCGAATGTCCCTCAGTGCATGAGAAAATGCGCATTCAAGCGACAATTGCGTCGGTATTATCGGTGATAGAAAAATTGAAGAAAAGAGGAGCTGGTTCTGAAGCAGCTGATAAAGTGCGATGGAAGGATATGGAGACGGCGTTTAAAAAAAGAATCCAAACGGGCATAGTCATCAACCTTCAACATAAAGATCTTGATGCTTTTCTCGATGATTCTAAACCCTTGATCCTCACCAAATTGGAAGCTGCATCCCAGCGTTATGGCAATTTAAAGGTTAACGTAATATTAGCGTGCAAGTTTCAACTTAAAAAAATAGGTGAAACTGCGTTGGAGGATAAATTTTTCAACACGCGGAATGAGGCAATTCTTCCCTCTACGAACATCGACATGTGGTTCCAGGAGCATGTAAAGGATCAATTGTTGAAAAAATTGAGGAATTTAATGGGAAAGAGTCTGGCTGGTCACTGCACGAAGTATCCAACCTCACTGTGAATTTTAATAAATACGTGCCACTCCGGGGAGGCACACACGTTAGTGTTCCGAAAGATATTCAACGATAGCGTGCTGTAGTCAACATAGAGAGCAATGACGAATTTTGCTTTTTATGGGCAGTCACTGCTGCACTTTCTCCGCCAGTTCTAAAATGCAATCGAGCAAGCTCTTACAAACATTTCAGTGAAGTTTTACAGTACAAAGGTTTGGATTTTCCAATAACTGTAAAAAAAGTGCCAACCTTTGAAAAAATGAATAACCTTAAAATTAACATTTACGGTGTTGATAATCAGAGGAAAAACAGTGTAATAGTGCCGATATATATCAGTAAACAAACATCTTCTAAATCAACCATTCACCTTCTCATGCTCGAGAGTGACAGGCATGATTGTGATGAAGATGATCTTGCGAGTCCTATCCATCACTTTGCATGGATAAAAAACATTTCGCGCTTAGTGAGCTCGCAGATTTCTAACCATAATGGTAAAAAATGGTTGTGTGACAGATGTCTCTGTCACTTTCAAAGCGAAATCGTGCTGCAGAAGCATATCCTCGACTGCACGAACCAGTGCAGAGTGTATTTTCCCGAGGGTGATGCGAAATTCATGAGGTTTAGAAACTATAAGCATAAAGAGAATGTTCCGTTCGTGATATATGCTGATCTCGAATGTCTCCTGGAGCCGATTGCGCCTGCGGAGGAGACGAATACTATGGGCTACCAAAATCATGTGCCTCGCTCCATCGCCTACTACTTCCACTGCTCGTACGATGATACCGTTTCGGAATTTAAATCTCATCGAGGTTTGGATTGTATTGGATGGTTCATGGAGGAATTGAAGAATATCGCGAGCTTGGTGAATACCCGGTTGACGAACATCATACCAATGGAGCATCTCAGCGATGATCAGCAAAGCGCATTTAAATCTGTAACCATTTTTCATATTTGTGAGAAGCCTTTCGAAAATAACGAGTTGAGAGTTCGAGATCATTGCCATTTTACAGGGAAGTATCGCGGGCCCGGACACACTGGATGTAATTTAAATTATAAAAACTCTCACGCGGTGCCGGTTATTTTTCATAATTTATCGGGATATGACGCTCATTTTCTGATTAAAGCATTAGCCGTAGCATTCGAAGGTGCGGTTTATCTTCTGCCAATTAATAAGGAGAAATATATTTCATTCACAAAAAAAGTCCAGGGCACGTTTGTAGAGTTCAGGTTTTTAGATTCATACAGATTTATGGCATGTAGCATTGAAAAATTAGCATCGTACTTGGAAAGCGATGAAAAACAAATAACTCGTAAGCATTGTAATAATGCAACGGAATTCAAGCTTCTGACTAGAAAGGGGTTTTACCCATATGATTATACCGATTGTTGGATGAAACTTGACGAGACTGAGCTACCATCCAAAGAGCAGTTTTATTCTAGGCTGAATAATGAGGAAATTTCCGAAGATTCATACGCTCACGCCATGAATGTCTGGAAAACTTTCAAAATATCAACGTTAGGAGAATATTCAGATTCATATCTCAAAATCGATGTTCTCCTTTTAGCTGACATTTTCGAAAATTTCCGACGCAGCTGTCTATCGACATATAATTTAGATCCGTTGCACTAGTATACAGCTCCTGGACTCGCTTTCGATGCGATGCTTAAGTTAACAGGCATTGAACTCGAACTCATCACTGACGTTGATATGCTATTGTTTATTGAAAAAGGTATCAGAGGAGGTCTTGCTCAATGCTTAAATCGCTATGCAAAAGCAAATAATCGATACATGGGAGAGGATTTTGACTCATCGAAGCTTGAATCATACTTAATGTATTTCGATGTAAACAATCTTTATGGTGCAGCTATGGTTCAGGCTTTGCCATATGCTGGATTCGAGTGGGTGGAAAACTTTGATAAGTCGGATATTGACAATATCCCTGTCGATTCTCATACGGGGTACATATTCGAGGTTGATTTAGAATACCCCAAGGAGCTGCACGAATCTCATAAAGACTTACCACTTTGTCCGCACCATTACAGGCCACCCACCTCCAAAAATATAAAATTAATGACAACGCTATTAGAAAAAGAAAAATATATAATTCATTATCGAAACTTGCAGCAGTGTCTCAACTTGGGCTTGAAATTAAAGAAAATTCATAGAGTTTTAAAATTCCAACAGAAACCATGGATGAAGCCATACATTGATTTAAATACTGGATTGAGACAAAAAGCTACCAATGCGTTTTATAAAAACTTGTATAAACTACTCAATAATGCAGTTTTCGGGAAAACAATGGAGAATGTGAGAAAGCATCGAGAAGTGAAGCTTGTTACTGAGTGGGGTGGTCGGTATGGAGCTCGAGCTCCATATTAAAAAAGAGATTTTATATATCGTACAGATTATATCAATAAAGAGAATATATATATGCGAGTCTAATTGTTTCCACGGACAAAACCCGATTCCCGCTGAGTGTGGCAGCGCAAACACCCACATTATTGTGAGCTCGAGCACAGCTGCACCGTATTCGACGATGATATGGTCATCATCGAGCTCAACAGAGCAAAGGTGAAATTTAATAAGCCATTGTATGCAGGGTTTTCAATCCTTGACTTATCAAAAATTTACATCTACGATTTCCATTACGAGTATATGAAAAAACAGTTTGGGCAAAAAGCTCAATTAATGTACACCGACACTGATAGTCTCATATATAATATTACAGTGCCTAATATATATGATGTCATGAAGCTCGACTTAAACAAATTTGATACCTCCGATTATCCTCTTGACAATCCTTATGGGATGCCTTTAGCGAATAAAAAGGTGTTAGGGTTAATGAAGGATGAGAATAATGGACAGATCATGGAAGAATTCGTGGGCCTGCGCGCCAAACTATACGCTTACAAGGTTCGAGATGATGACGTAGAAAAAAAGCGTGCTAAAGGTATTCGAGGATCTACGTTAAAAAGAATCAGATTCGATGATTATAAACATTGTCTTTTCCGGCATGAGAATCTTGTTGAAACACAAAATTTAATTCAGTCGAAGAAGCATGTAGTGCAAACTGTAAGACAAAGAAAATTCGCTTTAAGCTAGAATGATGATAAAAGAGTTCTCTTCGCTCATACGACTGATACTCTACCTTGGGGTTATGAGCGCAACACAAAAGAATGTTTGTAGTTTAAAAATTAAATAAATAAAATTAAAAATGCGATAAGCTGGCGTGGTAAACTATGATTGGCATGAAAACTGTGAATACATTGTGTATGAATTAATAAAATTGATACGCTGGAGGAAAAAATATATTAAAAAAAGATATATTGAAACCGACTTTTTCTTAATTAATATCCTGTCCAACAAAATAATCCCGTGAGAGATGGGATAGAAGGTGGCGATTGAAAAGATCAATAATGTTCATTTGTTAAAATATTTTATTATACATCAGATTTCCTTATCCAACTATTGTGGGCATTGTCGAAACCCAACCATTTTACAAACATTTCATTCCCACGCGTTTTCAATACTCGTTCAATCAGATAAATATCGGGATTTTCAACTCTGAGTAGCTCTTGCTCATAAAAACCACCAGCGATGGGTTCATCTTGATAGTCCTTCAGACTCAACGGGACAGGGTTCGTATTTTTCACTTGAGGCATTGTAAATATTTCCGTTGTCCAGTTTGGAGTATAACCCTTGGCAAATATATTTTTAAATTTGCTTATTCTCACTTTGCCACCGCGTCGAAATTTCGTCGACTTTTTTTTCAAAGGTTCTCGAGTCGTGAAAACGCGTTGTAAAAGCTGCTTCTCATTCTCCGAGTTCACGTCTTTCGGCTTCATTTTAATTGTGCGATGTACACTATTGTTATATTCGGAAATCAAATTTTTGAGAATATCGGTTCACTTGTAGCTTCCACGAAGACTAAATTGCATCCACATTTTATTTTTCAAGGTACGATTAAAACGCTCGCAAATTGATGCTTTCAAATTACTGTATGTCGAGTACATATGAATGTTATACTTTTTCATGAGAGTTTGGAAATCGGCATTATAAAACTCTTTGCCTTGATCAACATGTAGGTTCTCTGGTATGCGTCCCTTTGCAAGAATAGATCTCATGGCGCTCGTTGTATCTTTAGCGTTCTTGCTCCTCATTGGCACGGCCCAGGCAAACTTGGAGAAGACATCGATGACGGTTAGGAGAAATTTATGATTGCCGTTTTGCCTCGCGTAAGCCGACATGTCAACAAGGTCCGCTTGCCAAGTCTCATCCAAGCCTCGTATATCCACATGCCGACGTGGATAGTTTCTGCGCGCGGGCTTATGTAGTTCCTGCACCAGCGCTCGCTTCTTCTCGCTCATTTTTTCTCAAGGATGTTTAATCGAGTGTCAATCTGGGAAAACATGCTAAGCATGGACACTCGTAGGTTTTTCGTACCAGCATTCGGAGTTTTGAGAATTTCTTTTATCTTGGTTGTAAGATCTTCAGTTATTTGCGCACTAATTCTCTCTATTTTATTCCGTAAGTCGGTATTTAACGTGTCGCATTTATCTTTTATAGTAGTTTCAAAACCTTCAACCAATAGCGTTCTACTTTCATTTATTTCCTCACGTAAGTTCTTAGTTACGTTTCGGGCTTTAGCATTCAGCACCTTTAAGCTGATAGCATCGTGGTCCGCTTCGGGAATTCCAACGTTGCAGAGTCGCTTGTTCTCCAAATCGTAATGTCCGTCTTTTGTAATCTTGAATCCAATGCCCGGAGGACCGCGATTGAGCGCACTTTTATTATCCAGCTGCCGTCCAAACACGTCGACACTCATTTTGTGAATGCGCGAAATTGCGATGATGAATGTATTAATAAATGATTTGAGCCTCGCGCAATTCTTCGATAATCGATATGATTTCATTCGAGTGAGATAAGTTTCCGGCTGCTTGAGATGCGAGGAGTAAACGTAGACGGTCCACTAGTTCATTGGGATCGTCCCAATAAATATAATCGAATCTCGCGTCTTTTCTAGCCACTTTATACTTTGGCATACCTTTACCCGTGTACGTATCAACTATTTTTGCAATGTAAGTCTCGAATTTCAAATTTTTGTCCGTTCGTATTGCTTCATCTGCTTTATAATATTTCGTATGGGCATTCGTGGCAATTACAATGTTCTCATAATTTTTCAAATCGTTGGATGTCAGATCCTCAACGCGGGGAACTTCTTTGAACAACAGTTCCGCTAATCCAACAGTTTTTGGATAATTTTTATCTCGTACACGAATATGCTGAGAATCAAAAAAGATTGGAGAATCTCCAATCATTAATTTATTGTTAGCGAGATTTCGTACACCGTATGAGACATCCAAGGCTGATTTTCTATTTGTCTGCAGCAATACTACATACTTATTTATTCATTCATCAACATTGACAGCTGTATCCTTAACCTCCTCCTGCTCTCTCTCTTCATCACCGTATGCAGACTGGAAAGACAAATCTTCCAACATTGAATCATCTTTAACTTCATGGTTGCCATCCTCAATATGTTCTTCTTCAATACGATCTTTGACTTCCTCCTTAAGTTCCTGTTTCATCTCTGGCGTCTCGTTTTTCCGCATCACCAATTTTTCCAATGGCGTGACTATTGGCTTGAAGACATTTTGCATTGCCTGTTCAGCATTGTCTTTGCCGATTTTTATCATCCGATGTTTTCGTCGGATTGCATCGCTCGCTTTGACAATTTGACGCAATACGTCTTTTTTCTCCTCCAAAAGTTTATTCATGTTGCTACCCTCGAGTCAGAGATGATACTGTCTCCAATGCACGTTTACTTATGACTGAGAAAAGAATCGAACCCTCGTCTATATCTACCCTCATTTATTTGACTATCCTTGTCAATCGTGATGAATCCATACTTGTCGTCATTCCAGCATTCTGAACACATATTTTTAAACTGTGTATATGACATATCAGTATTGACATGATCATTATACACATGTTTGAGGTTCATCTCATCTTGCTTAAGGATGTATGAGCACAAGGTGGCGGGGAATAAGCGAAAACGTGGGCGCGGGTGAGCGCGGTGAGCGAGGGGCACGCATGAAACAAGAGAGAGTCGGACCGCTCATTATCCGACCCACGCGAAAAATTTCCTTAAAATCGATAATTGTATGTCAAAAGGTTCGTTAACCCCCATTTTTTATGGAACGTATGTAATCGTGATAGTTTTCTGAACATTTAACAGTTTTAATATTGATCGTATCTGATCGTGAAAGATACGAATTTCTGTTTCAAAGTTGCATCAGCCCAGAATTCGTATATGGCGTGGGATAAATATCTTTATTTCACGAATTAATTACTCGCGTAAAGAGTCGTTGACCCCCTTTGAAATTTTGCAGGTTTTATCCTATAAACTTCTGCTACGGCATATAAAAAATTCAGATTTTTATATGATCGTGAAGCTAGTGCTCATACATCCTTAAATGGAACCACAAAATTCGTATTGTCACGCACGAGGTGTTTAGGAATACGAGCATAGGTCCGGCAAAGATAGAAACAATCGACATTTTTGTGTCACCCCATGGCGAAAAAGGCTCTAATGTTATCCTGTTTTTCACATGCCACGTCATCGAAGATCAATATTGAGTTGGGGTGTGCATCACTTGGTGTCACCACCTGTTCGTGCTCATTAAATGGAAAATATTCAACACCGCTCACAGGCTCGAGTAATCGTACGAGCAATGTATATTTTTGTTGATTGAGGGATTTAGAATAAAGGTAAACGTTCTCGAATCTCAGACCATTAGGATGCGTTATGAGGGAGAGTAAGGCATTCGTTTTACCGCAGTTCGAGGGGCCACAGAATACTGCCCGAATGCTATTAGGCAACAAATCGCCATGACGTTTTTCGCGTGGTTCACCTCCCCGCATAAATTCATCGAAATTCATTACAGGCAGTTCATCCGTCCCCATCCTGAGCACGACTAATGGGGGGAAAAAATATAAATAGGGTTTTATAGGGATTATTCACCAGTCGAGCAGTCGTCCCCGATATGATCGGTCGTGCTTTGATCAATAGTCTGATTGACAAGCTCCCTGTTGAGCTCCATCTACCTGGGTATCAGTATTGCGGACCTGGTACAAAATTACCTAAACGTCTTGCACGAGGCGATCGAGGTATTAATCCATTGGATGCAGCCTGCAAGCAGCACGATATTGCATATTCAAAAGAAACTAGCCTCGAAGCGAGAACTTTGGCCGATAAAGTACTGGCTGAGCAAGCTTGGAAACGAGTATACGCCAAAGACGCGGGTATTACCGAGAGAGCAAGTGCTTGGGGCGTGGCAAACATCATGAAGGCCAAAACTAAACTAGGCATGGGGCATTGCGTGAAAAAAACAAAATTAGGCATGGGACAGAATAAAATCGTTGATGAGAAAAGCCGTGGCCGAAAGGGTGCTCGGAAAGGTAGCAAGAAGGCTAAAAGTAAATTGCGCATTCTACCAGCGCCTCGTAAAATTGGGGGGTTTTTGCCGCTCCTCCTGCCGATATTTGCTGGTCTGAGTGCTGCAGGAGCACTGTCAGGTGGCGCTGCTTCTATCGCTAAGACTGTAAATGCGGCTGAAGCTGCTAAGCGGGAATTGGATGAGAATAAGAGGCATAATAAGATGATGGAAGCTGCTGCTTTGGGTAAAGGTCTGCATCTAAAACCGTATAAGAGGCGGACGGGTCTCGGTTCAAAAAACGGAAAGTCACGCTGCCTCCCCAAGCCTTAACTGATGCTGATCTGCTCAAATATGCGAAAATCATGGAAATTCCACACTTTCGCGGAGTTTTTATGAGAAATAAATTGCCGAAAAGTGGACCGGCAAAATGCGAATCAGCAATTATCAATTTAGATGAGGATATGGGACCTGGTACACACTGGGTTGCATACAAAAAGAGGGGGAAGAATGTCATGTACTTTGATAGTTTCGGCAATCTTCAGCCTCCAGTCGAGTTGATGAAATATTTCGGTGTTGGTAGCGTGAATTATAATTATAAGGGATATCAGAAGTATGGTGCAGTCGAATGTGGGCACTTATGCCTAAAGTTTCTCTGCCAGCAATTGAGCGGCAAAGAAAAATATTCTCTATATAAACGTGCATAATGATGAATATAGAATCAGTTGACTATGTGCCGTCGTCATGGATGATAGTTTTACACTAACTATTTCCGGGACGTCATCTACACTTGAAGCTCAATATTTTCCCCCCATCGAACTTTCACGCCACAAAAATTACACTTTAGGGCTCATTGAATTACTAACCTTTAATTCTATTCCTAATATAGCTGATGGTAATAGTAAAATTTATGTGGGAGACAAGGTATTGACTATACCGACGGGTAGCTATGAAATAGATGATATTGAGAAATACGTGCAGGCAGAGTTGCCGAATATTTCTATTAAGATTAAACCCAATAACAATACTCTACGTAGTGAAATCGAGTTTAATCGCGATATAAATTTTATGCCTAATGATTCTATCGGCTCTCTCTTGGGTTTCACACCACGTATTCTTGTAGCCAATAAAAGGCATACACCTGATCTCCCAGTAGCCATTCTCAAAGTGAACGCCTTGCGTATAGAGTGTAGCATTACCGCCGGTGCCTATATTAATGAGCGAAAAGCTCATACGATTCACGAGTTTTTCCCGTTCGTACCATCCGGATATAAAATCATTGAAGTTCCATCGCACGTCATTTATCTGCCAATCACGAGCAAGACAATAGATAACCTCCAGCTTCGGATAGTAGACCAAGACGGAGATTTAGTAAATTTTCGCGGCGAAGTCATAACCATACGATTGCATATAAAATCATGGGTATAGTCTTCAATAGAAGCCATAATATCAAGTCGTCATGGATGAGCGTGACCAGTCGCCGATCGACACTCAAAGTGCTAACACCTCAGAACGTAAAACTTCTAAAGAATTTGGGTCTGACAGTGCGCGGAAAAAGCGCATAACGTATTATTTATTCTGTGCCCTCTGCATCTGCTGCGTAAAATGGAGGAGGAAATAGTAAATATACAAAGTCCCATCGTCTTCGATGAATCTATAATACACTGCGAGATTCATGCTCATAAGCCGTATGCATCGTCAACTTTCAATAACAGCGATGAGATACGTATTTCCATCCAACATCAGGATCTATGTCTTCCACCAAGCAAAAGTTTTATACATATATGCGGAAAACTGACTAAAGCCGATGGTGCAGCGCTTGCCTCCACAAGCCTCGTCAATAATGCTATTTGCTTTTTGTTCGAAGAAGTACGATATGAGCTGAACGCTATTGAAATTGATCGAAACAAAAATGTAGGTCTTACAAGTCTAATAAAGGGATATTCATCTCTGAGTCCCGGTAAGAGATCTATGCTCGAGAACACGGGCTGGCTTGATGTTGAAGAAACGATGCAAATCATAGATGCAGCGGGAAACTTTGACGTATGCATACCGCTAAGTATGCTGCTCGGTTTTGCCGAAGATTATCGAAAAATCGTCGTAAATGCCAAGCATGAGCTGATTCTATCGAGATCGAAGACTGATGATAATGCTATTGTGCAGACGGCTGACGAGGAATTCAAACTTGTATTGCAAAAAGTAGAATGGCTTGTACCATACGTGACAGTCTCCGATCAGCGTAAAATACAACTTTTAAAGTTTATCGGTAGAGATGCGCCAATCTCCATGAGCTATCGTACGTGGGAACTGTATGAATATCCGCTGCTCCCCGCAACCTCGAAGCATGTTTGGACCGTCAAGACTTCTACTCAGCTGGAAAAACCGCGATATGTCATTCTCGCTTTCCAGACTGATCGGAAAAATAAGAAAAAGAAGAACGCGAGTAACTTCGATCATTGTAATCTCGCCGATGTTAAACTATATTTGAATTCGCAATGCTATCCATATAGAAATTTGAACCTAAACATAGAGCAAAACCAGTACGCCCTACTATACGAGGTGTATGCAAACTTTAAGAATACTTATTACAACAGGGAAGCGGAGCCGTGGTTAAAAAAATCCGAGTTTCTAAAGTATGCCCCTTTAGTCGTCATCGACTGTTCAAAGCAGAACGATTCTCTCAAGTCAGGCCCCGTTGACATTCGTCTTGAATTTGAAGCAAGAAATAATATTCCTGCCAATACATCCGCGTATTGCTTGATTCTACACGATCGTATTGTTGAGTACAATCCAATAAGTGGCGGGGTAAAAAAATTAGTATAAAACCTTCAACGATGAACCGACTCTCTTCAGTCGGCACCATGGACTTTATCGTCGATATTCAAGGCTTCAGGAGACCCATAAACGAATTTGTGCTAAAAGAAATAGCAATTGTAGAAATCTCTGACAACACCGAACCCCTGACGTTTTTCTTCAAACCTCCAACGCCATGGAACTCTCTACCAGCGAAGTACAAAACGATGAATGCATGGCTAGAACGAAATTTTCATGGAATACGATGGAATTCTGGCGACACGCCGTACGAAGCTGCTGGAACAACAATTCGAGCTATCTTGAAACAAGCCCGAACCATCTACGTGAAGGGATTAGAGAAGACGGCGTGGTTAGTGCAATTCACGGATTCGTCGGCACATATTGTCGATATGGAAACTCTCGATTGTCCATCATTGCAGAAATTATCGAAAATATCAAACAACAGAGGATGTTCTCATCATCCTCATGACTCAAAATATAATTGTGCCAACGCAAACGTGAAATCTTTAAGGAGCTGGTACATTAGGCATTGTGTAAACGCAGGATTTTTGAAATAAATAAAAACATTTTATCGAAAAATATATGTGTGTTTTTTATTGAAATAAACCATAGGAAATTGTTTTACATATTTGGTTTCACTCCAACTTATACATTTCGCACCACACGTCATCTATAATGTTTTTTTTTTTACTTTTTCAACCATGCGCACTAATGGATTCAAACACTTTTTTCAGTGCCACCATCGTTCGCGTAGAGTCACGACCCCATAGTAGGCGCGATGGCTTGATGGTTTGATGGCGTCAGATGCGTTTGAATTCTACGCTGTTATATTTCCCACCGAAGTAGTTCATATAGAGTTGATTTGTATGCGCAGCGTCAATCATCTCTTTGAATATTTCTTTGTTCTCGTCGAACGCTTTCACGAATCTTGCAGGTAGGAATACAGAGGAATCGTTGGTGATATCCGCCACGATCCTCCTCCCGAATTTCGTTTCAACTATTCTCAGGTCGGAGATCGGATGATCTGCCTGAACGGAAAGTTCAGCCAATTTTTTTGTTGGCAAAAATTCCACCATTTTTCCCACCTTGTTGATACTTGTGAAATCCATTTCGACTTATTGATGTATTCTTCAATGTATTTATAATAAAGCTCAGATCAGACCTCGTACGTATAAGATTTTTTACTTCTTCGATATTTTTTAAAAGCAAGAGCAATCGTTCTTTTAGCTCACGTCGCCTGTCTTGCATGTCAACTGGTGCAGTTCAGACGTGCATCTTGATATTATATAGGCCCTCCAAATTCCCGACCCCCACCAACTCTCAATTCTAGGACCCAATAGGATTTTCCACACTTTCCTCTGCCCACACTTTGCGGCGACACATTTGACAATTCCGTACAGAGGGTGCAGGGCCATCGATATGAGTCATGATGTGGGGCGTATTCCAATGTTCCATACAAGGCAGATATGACATAATTTCGGCGTCTGCACAAAGATTTTCGGGTAAACGATCATAAAACATATAAATTGATCGACTAAAATATTTTAAAATCATAGGCTTCGTTATATTCTTAAGATCAGCCCTTGATAATTCCCACGGATATTTGGCTCCGAGAACGCCATCAGAATATCCATCCATGTTGATGGCAAGAACGCGACTAAGCGTGTCATAGCGGCATTCCATGAAAATCAAAGCCTCATTTTCCGGCGGTTTGTCAAAATATGTAAACACTGTGCAGGCTCAAGCGTGTTCAGACATGCAAGATGGCATCATCCGGTCTCGAAGGTAATGGGAGGGCTCGAAACAGGTCGAGACACGTCGAAGGCGCATATCAGTATACCATTTTCGGTTAAATTTTTTTCTCCGTCAATACAGATTCAATCAGTTTGTCGCATTTTTCAATTCTTAATCTAAATCGCTCACGATCACGTGCAACTTCTTCCCACCGGCCTCGGCGAACGGCTCTGTACGCATAATCCCATGCATACATCACATGAATTTGAGCTCGAGTATCGAATCGAACGTGCTTTTCCATATTTTCAATATCCTCTTCGTCCCAATTTCATCGCAGTTTGAAAAAAGATCTGCCGCAGCACCCCGCGCTACATCTGCTCACGCACCAGTCAGTGATAGGGAAACGCTTATATAAATTCGGTCAGAATTTATATTGCTAGCACCTGCTAGGGGCATTTCGATGTTTTTCCTTCAGGTGCCGAGGACCGGCCGGATCATAGGCGCCTCTAAGATTTTATGTTTGGCCTTTTCCAGACTGCGGTCTGGTCCTTAGCACACAAACAGAAATGATTTATGACCAACGATAAGGTTGCGACAAACAGACGCACTGGCTCGGGATGGTAGCGTCGTGTGTGGTTGAAAGGTCTAACGCTCCGGCCCGCTATTTACTTGTTAGAGAGAGCAATATTCCAATGCCAGCATGAAAGACAAGCTGCACTGCAGCTGTCAGAAATAGCGGCATTCTAATACTACCCTCAAAACTAGCCCCCCCCCCCTTCGCAGAGACGCCAGTCTAACTGATAATCAGCAATCAAATGCCGCCATGAAAAATTAGGCGCACCACCGCTGCCAGAGATAGCGGCATTCCAATACCACCCTCAAAGCTAGCCCGCCCCCCCCCCACCCACCCCCTCCCAATGTCTCGACCCATAAGAGATTAGGTGCCCTCCAGTTGTTAGAGACCCCCCCCCCCCCTCCGATCGGCTCCGTGCATTCCGGCTCATCGAGATAGCCCCCCCGGGTTTGTGTCTCGGCTAAGTGGTTCTTGTCTGAGCTAAAAAATGTCGGTAAATGTCGGGGTAGGGATCTTGGGTTAGAACTCTCCTTGTAACACTACTCACCACAGCTGCGACGGGTATAAAAGGCCGAGCAAACGACGGACGATCACCATTCAACCATTCCTTATCCTACCGTTCACTCCCGAACACCTCTACTTCTAAGCGCTAGTATCAGCATCCCGTCTGACGCTAGCATTAGGACCTTCCTCTAAACCCTTCGCTTGCGAAGTGATCGTATTGCACGATTGCCTGAGTAAGTTCCTACCTAGTAGCATACTTAGCTATAGTACTCGCACTGCGTCGAGCGCATAGCCAAAGTTTCCATCCTAGTTAGTATACTTTACTATAGTACTCGTATTGCATCGAGCGCATAGTAAAGTTCCCCAGCTAACAGCTATGCTAACGACTCGACTCACGTCGAGTAATTAACCACAGATATCCACTAGGTTCCACTCAAGCCATCAAACCATACTTTTTACAGGAAGATCCGCTCTGTTTGTTTCGTGCTCCTGAGCAGGCCCGGCTCACTACCGTCGCACGATTTCGAATTCGTATTGGCACAGCGTCCAACGCGAGCTAGAGAAAGTACGACATAACATAGAATAAGTCGCCTAGAGTATAGGTTTTTCTTATAGAAAAGCCTAGATCTCGGCATTAGCAACTAAACACCAAAACCTTGAATAAAACCAATTTTTTTAACTTAGCTTCAGTAAAGAAAACAAAAACAAAATTTCACACTTAAATCTCGAGATTACCAAAGGACCAGTAATCTTCGATCTCAATAAACGTGTCCTCCTAAATTAACCTCTTTTTTATTAATTAGCCGTCTGGACTGGCAAAGTCCATATCACTCTTTTTGTTAATTAATTGAGCAGCAAAACGTTCAACAATAGAGTCACAATGCCGATGATGAAATAGTTCCGGCCACCATACCCTAAGAGTGAACATATTCTGAGGCAAACAACATAAAGAACAAAAAGTAACAAATCAATTGAATTAATTTCTCAAATTACATTTAAAGGATTAATCTTTCGGCTATCTCTTTTTGACTACTCGAGTCCAGAACACGAATCCAGCTCTCAGATCGAAATAAAATGTTTAAAACTTTCGATATTTAACACATAAAATCTCGAAACGTTTCAATATATATATATATCGTTGTATATTGTAAAGATATATCGCCGCTGCTGCCGCCGCTATATCAGAAATTGAGCTTATATAACGGGTGACCCGAGTCATAAGAACCCCTAGTATATATACATATGAAATATTAATATATATGAAATATATTAATATATTTACAAAATATTTATTTTTTTGTGCATTCCATCGTTTACCCTTTCAGGTACTTCATGCTTCTTCCATTTTTATGTTCCCATTCATTTATCATTGAGACCTCCCCCCCAACCCCCGTTGATGTTCACAGCCGTTATTTCATCGCATTAATTGCACGAGGGCACAGGGACATTCCAGAAAAGCTGGTCCATACATATATATTTTATACACATACATTGTCACGGCCTTTCAACATTCAGCCGGACTATAACCAGGCGAACCCGGGCTTCGTATGGGGAAAAACTCGGGGGAAGATCAGAAATAAAAACGAGGTGAAATAGAAAAAAAAAATGACAATCTCCAGTTTATTAGATGAATAATAAAAAGAAAATATAAATGATTTTGTTGGGCGCCAGCCGTCAGTACGACGACAATTCTCTCACTCAATACAAAAAACAGGGTAATCGGGAACAATAAAAAAAAAGGAAAAATAAAGTAATCTCACTAATCAGGGGAATCTCAGGGACGTGAATTTACCGGCTCGCGGGCCTCTTAATTATTACCCGTGTCGGGTTATCGGGAAAACGCGATATTAATCGAACTCAAAAATCACGGAGAAACAAAATACGCAATTAACAAAAAAGCTCGATCGGAATAAGGGATCGCGCTACGTCGCCACAAGCACGAATTATATAATACAACGGGGAACAAGGCACGCGGTCAATATGGCGAGCACGTGTCTTCGCGAAAATTACTCAAAAGAGGAAAATGATGAATCAAGAAAAAAATAGAAAATCTGCACAATCCAAATATTAAATAAGAGATATGGTAGTGGAACGAACTCACTCGTATGCAGGAAGACTCGATTGCGTCCTCGCTCGGCACGCCTGAATTCTCGAAGCTTCGGCTTTTTCGTAATGGCGGGGATCTCGCTCTTTCGCTCTTTTACAATAACTTGCTTTATGTGGGACTCGATATAATTCAACTGGTTTTATCGGGGGCTCTCGTCGAAGTGATTTTCCTTCGTCGTCTCTCTGCTCGTGGGAGTTACGGAAAAAGGGTAATTTGGGGGAAGGGCATGCGTAATGAGAAATTGGGTGAAGGGGGGATCTAGAATCGATGCGATATTGGTTGATTGGGAGCTGACGTCACGAGCGCGTTGCGCAGGATAGCGGATCGATAATCGAGGGTCTGAAATGTGCTGCCCTTGGCGACCCGTGACGCAACTCCCGGTCCTCTGGCTGATGACTGAACCCGGCCGTCGACGGTGCTCCTCTCTCGGCAATTATTGGCCACGATGTGGCACACAGGGACTTCTCCTTTCTTCTTCGATGAATTCTGGCACCACGATTCCTCGCCTCGCACGGAATAATTGTGACGAGGGAGTTCACGGGTGCCAGACGATGTTCCTGGTGACGGTTGAGGTGAGGGCCACGATCTCGCCCGAACCCGTCGTTTTGATCGAGGGTTCGCTTGATCACGTGCTGAATTCCCTCGCCCGCCGTCACCTTACTGTTGTTCCCTTTTCATTCCCTGTGGCCACAGTGATGCGGATGATGATCTCCTGGAGCTCGTCGACCGGGTCTTCGATGACGTTGGGTTCTCGATCCTGGGACAGCTGTTCGGTGATGAGGGGTTACGTGTGGCAGAGGGAAGGGGGAGGGTATTTGAGGGTCAATGGCATGGGAGAGGGATCAGCTGTAGCTTGGCTCGTATGCGTGTGATATGGGACGACGGTGGTAGTGGAAGGGGGAGAGAGACGACAAGGGGCGCTTGTAATACTTCGTGGCTTGCTATGATTATCGCTATTTTACCTTATTTTACTTAAGATTATTTTACATATGGGATCTGTGTGGCGACGGACTTCGACGAGGCGACTATATAGCCTCGTCTTGTGACGCCGTGTCACAACATATATAAATATATACATACACACATGTATATATATATATATAATGTGCGATTGGGTTGAATAACTCAACTGTGTTTTTATAAGAATTTTAGTTTTTTATTAACAATTGTAATAACTTTACAGACTGACTTAATGCTAATTTAATATTAATAACCATTCTTACCTATAAGAATTTTAGAAACGACATTAAAAGCTATTATGTACATTCCAATCGTTTCTATCTTATAACACTTGATGTGTTTACACTTCGGTGTCTCTTATTGAACTAGCGACGTGTCAGCGTTCGATATATTTCGGCTTCATTTATTTACTTGTCTAGCCAGAACGACGCAGGCGGAACGCCGAGACAGCGAAGCAACACTATAGTATTGCTTTACATATATATATATATATATATATAATGCCATAGGTATTTTAATGTTTCAGGCATTGTATTACCATGCGGAAATAAGAAAAACAAACTGCCGACTGAAAATTGGAATACGTAATTAAATAAATAACAAAAAACTTCAATATATATGACAATGAACGGTGCAAAATTTAAAAAAATTACATAGTTATTAAAACTCGACAGAAAAAAGGAAACTGTAATTTTTAAAAATCAACAAAAATATTTAAACTTATGATAACCAATATTGAAGAAATTAAAAAAATTTATAAGGGCAAAAATATTCACAAAAATTCATATAAATTTGTTCCTTAAAAAGTAGTGAAATAATTTACTATACTTTTAGTATAATAGTGATTATTTTACCATTTTGAGAAAAAAAACATTATTTAATTAAAAAATGAAACTGACAAATCGATGTATTGTATTATTATTAATTCATAAAATGTCGAATCCATCTCATCATATCGCTACAAAGTTCATCCTGCCGCATCTTCCTTGACCCAAAATTTTTTTAATAAAAACATATTGTATACATACTTTTTGAAGTAGGTCCATTTCTTCGTTGCTGCTGATCTCTTGTTTTTAATGTTACCCATATTTTTTCACTTCAACATCACTTTTTGGTTCACATAAGCACGTTGTAATTTTTTTTTTTTTTTTTTTTAACACTAAAATATGAAGTTACATATGCGTTTAAGTTTCATTGTTACGTCACTATTCATACGTCATTATTCGGTAGTTTCAAACTATAATTAAGTCACGTAATTTTTGAAATTTTCAAAACGGAAAAAATTTGCAATTAAAATTTGATGCGATCTTCTAAAATAGACAATAAAAAAGGCGCCAAAAATGAGCGCATCGCCTGCTACACTTGTAATTGTTATTTGTGATGAAAAGGAAAAGATACGGCCCAACTATTTCGAGTTACTCTAAATTATGCCTGAAATTTTTTTTTCCTATTTTCAACTAAGTGTCTAATGTAAAGATTACACTGGAACTCGGTTAAAGTAGTGCTTGTGCAACCGGCGGCGGTGAATAAGCGGGAACGTAGGTGCGGCGAAGCGCGGTGAGCGGGCACGCATGAAACAAGCGAGAATCGGTCTGCTCCCAAGGCTAGAAAATGACGTCTTTCAATTATAATGGTACGGTAAATAAATTTGAAATTTTATCAGAATATTCAATAATGTTTATTGCATCGATCCAGCAAAGTTTCGTCCGCTCATCTAGTTTTTAAGTATTAGAATTTGATCGGAAGTAAGTTCATTTGTCAATTTTTAGCCTATTCGCGATCCCCAAAAGTTTTGGCGCCTCTCGTGGCTTAAAGCTGAAGCTCTGCACACAAGCTCGCGCGCCACGCGCTCATCGCATCGCCCTGAACGCAGCGCTGTAGCAGAGTGGGAAGAAGTGAAACAAGTGAAAGAAGAAAATTCGCCAAGAAACAATATGTCGAATCGCCAACAGAAGCCGTACAAAAAAACTTACAGTGCTGCAGCAGCCAGACGTAAGTAATTATATACAAGTATGAATTACGCTTCACCTAGCCATGAAATATTTATTTTCACCAGTACGTGTATGTCGCATTCCATGTCAACTCAGCCACCCCGTTTTTTTTTCGCTTCGAAAAAATTATTCACCGAAATTTTATCCCCCCACTCTTGGTGGTCCTCGAGATAATGATTAATTAGTTCTTAATTTCGTAAAATTCACACCTTTGTAACGGCTGATCGGATTGAAGGTAGTGTACCCATCTAAAAATTTTAAAATGATCATCTCACACAATCCGGAGTACACCTATTGAAAATGCTGCCATCAACTCAATTTTTTTGTAATAAGTGACAAATATATAAAACGTGAACTGCTCAAATTTCAAGTCGATCCTCCATGTCGTTTTTGTAAAAATAATTTTCGAAAATTTGGCTCATACACGAGAGTAAATGCGAGCAATATTTGTTTGACCTGTCAATTCCATTAAAATACTACCACCCGAATAAAATTTATGTCAGATCTTTATGAGATCTTTAATATGACTGTCAACAAATTCGAATAGGTTCGTCCATCTGGTTTATTAGTTACAAGCCAAAACATAAGCTCACTATATCCACGGGTATAGCGCATGAACGGTCAGACTCTCTTTCGTTTTATGCATGTCCCGCTCACCGCGCGCCGCCGCACCCGAGTTTTCGCTTATTCCATGTCACCGGTCTGTACCGAAACTCCTTAATTTCATGGATTTTGACATATATAGATATAGCGTAACATGTGTGACGTCATAATGTTATATTTTTCAATTTTTTATATTGACGGCAATTTTGATTCAAATAAAAAAAATAAACATACGTACTAAATATTTTTTCCTAAACTACCAGATTTTGAAATAAAAAATTTCATTTGTAACGTCCTGGGTCGAAAAAACACAAATAAATTTTAAGAATTTTCATTTCATATACCATTTATCAAACATAAAACCGGATCCGTATGATCCGCAGTAGAAATATTTAATCTCTCATTTATTCAGGGGAAAAACACGAATGACCAGGGGTGACCCTCATTGCCGGAGTTCTCCCGTCAAGCACGAAGTATGCCTGCGAGCATGCAACCCGCTACGCGTGAGGCATGCCTGCGGGCATGCAACCCGCCAAACGCGAAGTATGCCTGCGAGCATGCAACACACCTAACACACGAAATTTCAGCCTTTAACGAACGAAGCTCGTCGCGGGGAGAAGGCGCGTGAGTGACGAACCAGCGTATGTCGCGCGTTATCACCAAGCTCCCACAGATGTTGGAAGCCGGTGAGAATCAGCGTCTCGCCGGCTCGCACAAAATGGCCGCGCTTATCGCCTAGGGACGAGCCTCAACATAAACAAAAAGTTGCGCGTCGAGAGTATCGATGTCCCGGCGCTGACAATAGTCAGAATTCCGTCTGGAGAATATCGATGTCTCGACGCTGATTTTTCATATCACCAGCCGCCATAATTGGAAAAGCGTCTGGAAATTATCGTCAGCAAAATGTCGAGGTGTGAGAGAAACTCTTCCCTCACGCGCCGACATCTCCCACCTTACGCGACAATAGAATAAGGGCCTATATAATGACCAGCAATTAGTTAAGGACAGTCAGTCGAACTTCGAGCCTGGTCCCCCGAGATCACTCGAGCATTATAGCCGTCGCGAAATATTCAATTTTTTTCTCTAAATAAAACCTACTGTACTTTTCAACCATAAAAATCGGTAGCACGGTAGCCCCGGCAAACCAGTGTAAGAAAAACATCGAAAATAAATAAATAATCAAAACTAAGAAAAAAATATAAAACGCATTCACGTTTTATTTGCGCACCAGTGACATTAAATAGAAGGGGGAAATTGAACAAAACCGAACTTCGAGCTGTCTATATTCTCGAGCAGAACTCCCATAGAAATTCACGTGTTCCCAACACCGTTTCATAACTGCAGTACCGTGCGCTAGACGCACGTGCTCACGCAGTTACTTTAATTAATTTTCTCACCTTCTCTAACTACAGTACCGTGCGCTAGACGCACGTGCTTAAGTAGTACAGTACTGTGCGCTAGACGCACGTGCTTAAGGAGTTAAATTCTCTGACTACCGTACTGTGCGCTAGACGCACGTTCTTAAGTAGTACAGTACCGTGCGCTAGACGCACGTGCTTAAGTAATTACTTTTCTCACCTTCTCTGACTACAGTACTGTGCGCTAGACGCACGTGCTTAAGTAGTACAGTACTGTGCGCTAGACGCACGTGCTTAGGTAATTACTTATTCCTCCCTCCGAGTACAGTCCCGTGCGCCAGACGCACGCTCTGTACTCTAACCAGCTAACCACAACTCCGTGCGCAAGACGCACGCACTGTGGTGGAGGTTTCAACCCTACCATTTGAGAGTTCTGCCCGAGAGTCAGGACTCACTCAAAGAGGTGTCACGTGCCGTGTTTCCGAGTAACCATTTTGGCGGCTTGGCAACACGGGGCGATGACCGTTGGGGATTAGCTGAAGCTGTCTCTAAAATTGCTTATATCTTATAATTGCAATATTTCCACATAGCACAGTTGGAATTCCGGTGCAACGTCCTGAGAGCGCGAGTCGATGTTCGCGCGTGCAGGATTGTTGAATTGACAAAATTTGCCCCCGCTCTTTCACCTGGCGATCGACAGAACGCCAGTTGAGCGAGCTGGGACAAATTAGTCTCCGGATGCACACGATAGCGTAAAGCTTGATTCTGGAGTAACTCCGCATAAACGCTTCACATAGCGGCAATAATTCTCGGACGGTAGTTCCCCGATCCCTACATAAGGTCGCCGTTGTAAGTCGACCGGGTTCGCAAAGAGGCCCTCGAGTTGCGCGCGTCGTGTTTATAAGTCGATTTCCGTTAGTTTAAGAAATTACAATCAACCTCTGCCACGAACATTCTGTCGTGTAGTTTTAAGTGTTTACTGTACGAGTGAGTCCAAGAGCTGTCAAGCAATCGAGGACAGAGTGTAAGGTGTGTAACGTGAGCGCGAAGAACTGCTGTGGTTGCCGCGTATGCCAACGACCGAGCCTGTACCGAAAGGAGAGAGCGAACATCGGTATACCACGGGAGAGCGAGTGAGGTAGCATAAAGGTCGGCAGCCTATATTGTCAGCTGCGCCGATAACTGAGTGAGTAGCGTGTGTGTTTGTACGTATGATTGTGAGAGTTTGTTGTCTTGCGATTCAGCTATTCATTCGAGTCCTTTTAAATTATGAACTATTAACTTGTATTCTTGGAACCTTATATTTGGGACTTTTCTGAATTCTGTTAATTAAATAAATATTGGACTCTTGATGGGAAAGAAGTTACCTACAATTTATTTATCCTGACCATAATTTCCTCTTCCAACTATCTAAAGGAACGGGCCCGTATGGGACGTTGTCGGAAAACTTATCCTAAACAAAATTAAATATAAGCCCTTGTGTTTCGCACGAGGGATTTACTTCGTTAGTCGTGCAATAACGCCCTGCACGTCACAGAGGGATCATCAATCTTGTTATTTGGTTTACATGGGTAGACGCCGCAGTGGCAAGGGGGAAAAATTGAAACGTCTCAATCGTGGCGAGCTCCACTTCATAAAGGGGAGTAACACACCGACTCGACAAAACAGCGAAGTACGGGTTGTCGAAATGGTGGCAAAAGTTGTGGCTCAACCCTTACCAGGCCCTTCAACACGACCGATAGTTCCTTTCGGATCACAAAGTGTTAAGGAGCGCCCTGTGGGGGTAGCCACGATATTCCGAGTTCCCGAGGGGACGGCCCCGTACGTTCTCCCCGACCCGATTCTCCCGGGACCCGTTCACCGGCCCCATAGAGATAGTGTCAGCGACGTGTCAACGTTAGGCGCAGACTCCGACAGCGCCGACTCCAACGACCCCGAGGAGATTATTAAATTGGAATAATAACCCGCTACGCCCAAAAAGTAAGTGAACAATATTTTACCAATCCCATTACCGCAAGCCTCTATCCCCGACCGGCGCATTCCGGCCGAAACAAGAGGTTTCCTTGTGACTGTAAATCGTGCATCACGGGCGGGACGTATTAATCCTCGCCCAGGACGTAACACATTTATACTCCCAATTCTGTCAACAAGTAGATATCACAATCGGCACGGTGAAAATCTTTCTTCATGGGCAAATTATATCTATTGTTACGTCCCGGGTTTTTCGTGATTTTATTTTATTTTCACTTACCTCGTTGACGTAACGAAGTTTGAAGTTTTGTTGCTCCTTTTTAGGCGGGAATGTGCCCGCCAAGGACTGGAGCTAGAGTGGTGATCGTGGGAGGGTTACATTTTTATAATAATTGTCCGAATTACAGTTGTTTTAAAACTTTAACAACACAACTAATAATTTATTTAAAACACATTTTTTTGCGACTTAACAATTTTCATATTTAATGATTTAAATTTTATATTTGAATGATGATTTTACTGACGACCCCGACCATTTTGGTCGGGGGCCGGAGTAGAACTTATAAATTTTTGCGACCTCGACCAGATCTGGTCGAGTGTCGTGCTCTAACTGAACTCGCTTTATCAATTTTTTATAGTGCGGAGCATCTTTTGATTGCTCCGCGAGAAAAAAGTACGCGAGTCGGGCGCTGCACATCTCCGAGGTGCCCAGCGTCCGGCCCGTTACCGTAAGATCCCCAGTGTCAGCAAAATTTACAGACGCTGTAACTGTGGGATCGTCACTGGTAATTCGCTCGCACGCTGATTATTCGGATAATATTACATCTTGAGACGTCGCTTCGTCTTCTAATCGTTGAAATATTATTTTAATAAAAATGTTTTTATTTCGATGACTGAAATAATAATTCTAAAAACCCAGGACGTAACACTATGAAGGTCTAATCTATCGCTTAAGCGGTTCTTCGGGGGAAATGTTATCGCCTCTCACTCCCAAAATAATCTCTGATCATAGCTTCGAATGCTTCTCCCATAAGAGCCCACGTATAAGCGGCACATTTAATGTTTTTTTTTTCTCAACTACGCGGTCAAAAAATCTGAAATAGTTACAATTCGTCTTATGGGAATACGCATAGTATTCATGCTTGCGAATACGATTACGATTCGACAATTTCGTCGTATTAAAATTACAAAATTAAGCTGCCAATTCGTCTCGCTCATTAATTTCCGGCTATTTTTACATTTCCGCTACCATCGGAATTTGCCAGTAACAAAAAAATTACTCGAGCAATGATCATTTTCATTGCGATTGCCTCGAAATACTCGTAGCTTTCTTTTTCACTAAATCACAATAACCCCAGAGTAATTGTATTGCCAATTGTCATTGATCCTTACTTCGGTCAGAACGTAATTTTAATTTGAAGACTTTGACGAATCTTCATCACGATCGAGAGAAAAACGAAAAAAAAAAGTACGGGGGGAGATAAAAAAAAAATGTTCACTTGGTGCCAGTGAGAAAAATGCACAAAGAGGATGAAACGGGCGACCGGTTGTGCAATAGGCAGAGATTAAATAGACAAGAAGTTGGAAAAAGTCGCCTTTACCCTCGTTTTTGTGGGATATACAAAAAAAAAAAAAGAAAAAAAAGCTGCTATGGTTTATAGCGTTATATAGGGTAGCGTGGTCCCAAACCGACCGGTGGTCCCATCCCGACCTCTTCATGTTTCTTAGCACTTGTGCTGCCACCGAAACTATCGGTGGTGGCTTTCGGAAGCTCTCACATTACCGACAAGTTGGAGGTAGTGAGCCATCTTTTTATCATATTTTATTCTATGGTTTCGCGCGTGTTTTGTTTTTGAATGCAGCGAAATTAGTTTTGGAGCTACACGGAAATTCAGTTTTAAGTGTTTTATTGTGTTGTGGAAAATCCAAAGGTAGGTTATTTTGATTGCTTATGGCCTAGACTTGAACACGCACTATCATGAAAAAAGTGGTGGTGATCCTAAACCGACCGCCAATGGGTGGTCTGAAACCGACCCCCAAGTTTTTGTGCATTTAACTGAGGAAGGAGGAAAAAATGACGAAGAAAATGAACATCAAGAAGAAGAAATAATTCCATCGCATACATCAACTCCGCGCGCATCAACTTCGAATTTGGATTCAACTGTAGAGTCGCTTATGCCTCTCCCGAAAGCTCCACCGCGCAGCCAAAAAAAGAGAGGTCGACCACCGGGCCGAACATCAATTTTAACATCCGATACTGAGGTCAAAAGAATTACCGAAAAAGAAATGGCTAAAGAAGAAAAAAAAAATCGCGGAGGAAAAAGCCAAACAGAAAGAAGAAAATCGCAAACGGAAACTAAAGGCAAACGAAGAGAAGAAAATGCAGCAAGAAAAGAAACGGCGACGAAAACAAAAAGAGAAAAACGCAGAATTTCAGTCTCGAAAAACGACTCGTCCGTCGGCTGTTCGCACATATTGTGGGCCAGAAAACAGCTCAGACAGCGATTGAATTTGCGATCAATGAAAGCCTCGGGATTAATACATTAATTTAATTATAATTCATAAAAATATCGTTCAAATGTTCAAAAATAAATTTAAAAAATATTCCCAAATGATATTGTTTTGATAACATGTTCCAAAATAACTCCAAAGTATTGCCTTTTCCCTTGATTCCCTACAAAAAATAGGGGGTCGGGTTCGGACCATGGGGGGGTCGGTTTCGGACCACTAGTTTTGAGAGTGACCAATTTACAGACTTTCACTAGGGACTTTATATCTCAAACAAACGGTACCTAAAAACCTCGTTAACCGGCTTAAAACTTGACATAACATTCCCTTCAAAGAATCAACATTTTATTTCAGCAAAAAATTGATTTAAACGACTTTTATTGCCTTTGCTGCTTAGGCGGTCGGTTTGGGACCACGCTACCCTACGTAGGAGATGTATGAGAGAATTAGGAGTATGAATGAAATTTTTTTTTTTCAATCATTGGGGCGCACAATGTAGAGTAAGTAAAAATAATGAGGACGTATTTTTTATTTTTCGTTAAAAATGACAGATGCACCTATTATAGGCAATTTAATTTCACGGATTTTGATATATATAGATATAGCGTAACAAGTGTGACGTCATAATGTTATATTTTTCAATTTGATATATTAACGGCAATTTTTATTTAAATAAAAAAATAAAAAATACGTACTAAATGTTTTTTCCTAAATTACCAGATTTTGAAATAAAAAATTTCATTTATACTCCCAATTGAGGGATTGTATAAAGCTGTTGGAAAAGGGACATCTGGAAGTGGTATAGAACGATGGGACAGTACATTTCCGCTTATTTCCCGCCCACGGTCGCCTAGCTACTACCTTAAACGATTAAAAAAAGAATATTTTTATTTTTTTTGCCCTTTTACGAAAAAAAAATGCCGCCATCGGAAAAGTTTAAAAATTATGGAAGAGATGTAGGAAATTTGAATCTTTTTTGATAACGGATGAGAATATCCATTCATGTATAGTTTTTGTAAATTACTTTTTTGTGCAGATATCACATACATTTTTGACGTAAGGTTAGGTTTTACTTTTCTGCAAGTGCTATGTGGTACAAAAAAATTTTGTATCTTACATACAGCTGCTTCACGCGGTAGAAAAACGCGTGCCTTGGGTGCCGTGCCGCAGCCGCCTCATTCGTCTCAACCTGCTACGACGCCGCAGCCGCCTCATTCGTCTCAACCTGCTGAGACGTCGCAGCCGCCTCATTCTGCTCAACCTGCTACGACGACGCCGCAGCTTCGTTCTTCTTCACCCGCCTCGACGCCGTCGCAGCAGTTTGAGCTAGTTCCTCCAGCCGCCACGATGCACCAGCAGCAAGTTCTTCCTTTATCTGCCACGACGCAGTACCAGCAGCGAGAAAATTTTCCTCCCCTTGCCACGATGCAGCATCAGCAGTAAGTTTTTTATTTGCCTGCCTCATCGCAGCACCAGCAAGTTCCTCCTGCTGGCACGACGCAGCGGCAGCAATTCCTTCTTTCATTTGCCACAACACAGCACGTTCCTCCAGCTTCTCAGCAAGTTCCTCCAGCTGGCGCGAGGCAGGGGCAGCAAGTTCATCCTGCTGGTCCGACGCAGCGGCAGCTAGAAATTTTTCATGTACTTGCCACGGCGCAGCACCAGCAGCAAGTTCCTCATCCACCTGCCTCGGCGCAGCACGAGCAAGTTCCTCCAGCTGGCACGATGCAGTGGCATGAGCAAGTTCTTCCTCCAGCTTACCCGGTGCAGCAGCAGCAGCAAGTTCCTTTTTCATCTGGGCAAATGTCGAAGAGAATGGCCAAAAAAATAAAGAGACCGTTCACTGAAAATATGAGTTTAAAGAATTCGGTGAAAACTCTTGAAGAGGTATGTACACTCTAATTGTCGAATACATTTTTCAGTTCTTACTCACAGTAACTGTGAACTAAGCATTTCATCGTACTGATTTATAGATTCGATAAAAGATTAATGAATTGTTACTAGTATTTAGTAAAAATATCTCGCTCTTACTCTGAATAATACAAAGCAAAAAAAACAAAAAATAATCCATTTCATGTGCTTAAAGTATAATATTTATCATTTCACAATGTTTCTAAGCCGCAAATAGATGGGTGGATGCTAATTGTGCATTGAATTGTATGATTGTGCAGGAGGTGAAAAAATTGCAAAACGAGAGAGGGGGGGTTCCCTCGCCGTATTGTTATCCGCTGGCACCGCAGTATCCACAGGCACCGCAGTACTCACAGGCACCGCAGTACTCACAGGCACCGCAGTACCCGCAGGCACCGCAGTACTCACAGGCACCGCAGTACCCACAGGCACCGCAGTACTCACAGGCACCGCAGTATCCACAGGCACCGCAGTACTCACAGGCACCGCAGTTTGTTTTGATTTTAAATTTTGAATTATTTATATTGATTGAATTTGAAATTTTGTTGAAAATTGAATTATTTGAAATTTTGAAATTAAAATTTTTTTTTAATTTAAAATTTTGTTGAATATTTGAAAAATTTTGGTTTAGGTATTTCTCGTTTGTTTTGTTTATGTTGCTGGCTATGCTAATTGTGAGGAAATTTTTTTTTTCCAACGACGCCTTAATAGGGTCTTGGAACGCCTGTGCAGGGTCTCCAAAGGCCTCTGAAGACCTTTGAAGAGTCTCGAAAAGCCTCGGAATATCTGTGCAGGGTCTCCGAAGGCTGCGAAAGGCCATCGCGAGGTCTTCAAAGGCCTCCGCCGACCCCTCGCAAATCTAAAAAATTCAATTATTCCTTTTAATTTGAAATTTTGAAATATGTAAATTTTTTTTATTTGAAATTTCGTTAAATAAAACAGATTCCCCATGAATATGTGCAATATCCATCGGTAGGATTTATCTTACTCCTGGTTATCGGTTACCAAACGTTTAATTACTAACAGAGTGCATGGGATAAAGAATTTATATGTCTAATGTCCATACTTCTCTTATCGGTTATCAAACGTTTAATTACTAACGAAATGCATAGGATAAAGAATTCACTCGTCAACGGGGCCTATGGGACTACAAGTGAAAAATGACGGTAATTTTTTCAATCGGTCAATTGACCGAGCAATGACCAAAAAATGACCGTCTCGTCGGGTCATTTTTTCCTGTATGCAGAATAACGGATTTTGATGTATATAGATATATCGTAACATGTGTAACGTCATAATATTATATTTTTCAATTTGTTATGTCGACAGCAATTTTGATTCAAGAAAAAAAATAAAAAATACGTACTAAATGTTTTTTCCGAAACTACCAGATTTTGAAATAAAAAAAATTTCATTTCTACTCCCAATTGTGTACTTCCTTTCCTTTCACCATAATCATGAAAAATTATTCAACGAAGAATTCATTTTTCATGATTTTCGTGTTGAGAGTGCATAGGATAAAGAATTCACTTGTCAACGGGACGTATCGGCCGTCAGCAATTAAGATTTTGTTTTTAGTAGATAGCCAACGAACGTTTTCGCCAGTTACCATTCCTTGGTAAAACAGATTCCCCATGCATATGTCGAATATCTAGTATAGTCGAGTATACTAACCAAGTACATAGGATAAAAAATTCGATAATCAACGGGGCGTATCAGAGGTCGACAATTGAGATATTATTTTTAGTCGGTAGCCAACGAATGGTTTCGCTAGTTACCATTCCTTAGTAGAAACAGATTCCCCGTGCATGTGTCCAATATCCATGGGTAGGAATTGATTTAACCATGGTGATCGGTTACCAAACGTTTAACTACAAACCGAGTGCATAGGATAAAGAATTCACTTGTCAACGGAGCGTATCGGACGTCAGCAATTAATGCCTTTTCAACTGGGGAACTCAGTGCACATTTTTATATGCGAATAAGTGAGACAGAGATGCACTGAGTACATATGTGTCTCACTTACTCTCATCCGAAAAACTTGAATCGGTGCGCACTCGGTGCACCAGTGGAAAACGCTATCAAATTTTATTTTTAGTAGATAGCCAACGAACATTTTCGCTGGTTACAATTCCATGGTAAAACACATTCCCGATGAACATGTCCAATATCGTCGGGTTCCAAACAAAAACAATTTTTTTAGCGTATTTTTAAAAGACGTTGCGCGGGTACCAACCAACAACCAACGATGTTGTTACTTGAAAAATCACAAAACCCTATCAAATTCTTAAAATCTGCCTTTTTCAGGGCCAACGAAATTTCATTGAAATCCTCTACAATAAAACATCGTCCGATTTGCTAATACCGCCAGGCGTGACTATAATAATCAAATTCCTCAATAGATGGCGCGACGCGAAAAATTAGTATTTTCTCCATCGAGAGATGGCGCTACCAACCAAATATCATGCTTATAGTGACTAACTTCAAGACGAAGCACGATACTGCAGTTTAGCCGCGATCCTCGCGTAACAAAGAAATTGTAATTTATTGTTTGAAAAACAATATTACCAATCGATATGAACATTGGGTATTGATATTCATAATTAATTATTATAGAAATTATTATTTATTTTAAAACTACGGAAATAGTAGTGGAAGAGTGAGTACGGGCGGAGAAGATGGTAAACGGGCCGTAGCAAGTGGGCCGTATCGAGATTTCTACATTAATTCGTCTACACAGTGAAAATAACCTGTCAGGCGTTTTTATTCTTTTTTTTTTCTTCAATAATCACGGATTATTGTTGAGAGTTCAGGGTAAGTGATATTATCTCGTCTTCGGGACTCATTGTATTATTATTACCATCATTATATCCTTTTTAAAGTGATTATTGAACCCAAACAAAACCCAAAACCCGACGAGCGCGAATTCATGCCAAACGATGAGTTCTGGGTCGTGAATTTATGATTCTCGATCGAGTCTCATCGAAACGAACCATCGAGCTCGTCGAATGACGGTAAGAGAGTATCGTCGATCGAGCGCGTGTATTTTCACCATGAACATGTGTTCTCGGCGAAAATGTCTCTCTCTCTCTCTCTCTCTCTCATTCGCTCTCTCTTGAAAAGTCGATTTCAGGTACGCGATCGAAAAATTCGACGAGTCTTGACATATTCGAATAGACGAGTTCTCGGCCGAGAATATTAGATTCTTGATCAAATCTCGTCGAAATGAATCGTCCGACTTGTCGAACGATACTAGAAGAGCATTGTCGATCGAGCGCATTGATCATCACCGAGAACGTGCAATTTCGGCGAAAATGTCTTTCTCTCTCTCTCTCTCTCTCTCTCACTCTTTCTCTCGGACCTCTCTCGGACCTCTGTTGTTCTCCATCTTTATGAATGACATTGCATCTTCGCTAAAATATTCAGAGCACATGATCTTTGCTGATGACACCCAAGTATACTTGCAGTGTTCCCCAGCAGAGATTCACGTGGGCTTACAAAAAATAAAACGAGATGTCATCGCCATAGCCAAGTTTGCTTCAGCTAATGAGCTCACCCTTAATCTTGAAAAATCCAAAATTCTAATCCAGAGGAGTGGGGCTAATGTGAATGCAATCGATGTAAATTCATTATTAGTCATTTCCATCAATGGGGTGGATCTACCATATGTGAATGAGGTCAGAAATCTAGGGGTCATTATGAGTTCAAATCTCTCGTGGTCAAAGCATGTAGCATCGATCTCCCGTTTAGTTCATTATACGCTGCATAAGCTTAAGTACCATCGGAATGCGTTATCTCGCGAATTGAATGAAAGCTAAGCTCGTTGTCTCTCTAATTTTTCTAATTCTCGATTATTGTTGTTTAGTGTACAACGACTTAACTGATGAACTTAACTCCAGGCTTCAACGATTATTAAACTTGGCAGTCAGACTCGTTTTTGATCTTAGAAGGGATGAACATATTACTCCTTTTAGGCTTCGTCTGGGGTGGCTATCGGTAAAAAATAGACGACTTTACTTCCTGGGCATCATGGTGTTTAACATACTTCGAGGCGAAGCCCCGGTTCACATAAGTGAGCTTTTCGTGCAGCCAGCAAAAGGTCTGCACCAATCTACTCGTCTTGCACCCTCTACGTTTCATATTCCGATTCATAAAACGGTGATTTACCGCAATTCTTTTCACCTATCGGCCGTGTACTTCTGGCACTCTCTGCCGTTGTCTATTACGTCTTCACCCTCGCTTGCGGTTCTCAAAATTAGGCTGTTCGCTTATTTGCGTGATTCAGAATTGCCAAATAAATTTTACTCTGGTGGTGGGTATTACTTTAATCTCTAATTCGATGCTTAAGGTTGAGTTATAACGCAATTTAGTCATAACACGGCTTAAGCCGTAAATTTGTTTCCTTTGAATCTCTCTCATATGACCGAATGGAGAGACTCTTGTCACTTAATTATTATTGTATTCTTTCATTTCTAAAATTAAATTGTTATACTATGTTACTTTTATAATTTGCCCATTATACCAGGGCATAAATAAACATATCAATCAATCAATCTCTCTCTCTCTCATTCTCTCTCTCTCTCTCATTCTCTCTCTCTCTCTCTTTCTCTCTCTCTCTCTCTCTCTTGCTCTCTCTCTCTCTCGCTCTCTCTCTCTCTCTCGCACTCTCTCTCTCTCTCTCTCTCTCGCTTTCTCTCTCTCTCTCTCGCTCTCTCTCTCGCTCGCTCTCAATGCGGGTTGCTCGCGCATCAACATGCTGCTTAGTCGTGGCTAGAAAAACGTTACAGAACTCAGTGAGTGAATCTGTTACATCAACTAACGCTGGCATTATTGAGACCCATTTTAAAAGCACGCTCTCGGTCATCCCTCTGCCTCAAGTTGGACCACCAATATCTTTAATTGGGCACATTAGTGCTACTTCAACGGTCATATCTGACCAAATCCCACTCCGATGTTTATGAGTTCGCCTTACAGTAAAACCCCCATTTATGTACACTGCATATTTGTCTTTATCCATTCTTTCTTTTAAAGTAGTAGGAGTATTGTTTTATTCCACGTATACCCTCCAGGGTGTTTACAGATATTACATACCATAAATAACAAAAAGAAAAATACAATAAAATGACATGAAATAAAGAACAATGAGGTCTCCTCAATATTTATCGTTGCTCTTACACATTCTTCCTGTTACAACTATTTCTCCATTAATTCCCTCGACTCCTTCTCTTTACCTGCCATATTAAATTTCCTCGCTAATTTTTCGAATTCCCCCACATAATCGCATAGTGTCCTAACTGGGGGCCCCTTCAGACTCTCGTTCACCTTCCGATTAAATTCTACCCCCTCTACTCCTTCTTTCTAGTCCATGAATCCCTGCACCGTCTCCTTCTTGATTCTTTTTTCTGCCTCTTTGCACTCGCATATGTGCCTTAGTGTTTCTTCTTTTTTTTTGCAGATTGCGAATTTCTTTCTTTGTAGCCCCTGCTTTTTTGCTTTCCCACACTTCCACACCTCATCCTTGCCCAAATTTCTTTTATTCTCCCTTCTATTTTTCCGTCTTCCCAATATCGTTCCATTTCCGAGTTATATTTCCCATGTTTGTGCTCGTTACAGAACCTTGACTTTTCTATTCCGTTCCAGTCCCTCTGTATTTCTTGATCGATCTTCGTTTTTGCACCTCTTCCTATTTTTTTCTCCAGTTCCCTCACGCTGCCCTGCCTGATGATTCCCCAAATTCTCCCTTCTCCCACTCCTTCCATGACTGCTTTCATCTCTTTCCCCCAATTCAACGGATTTCCATTAATAATTGCTCTCGCCTCCTCCCTGAGTCATTTCTTTGGCCATCTGTCCTCCCTCATTTTCATCACTTCTACCAAGTAGTTGGCCGTCCTTCACGTTTCCGTTCCTATCCCTCTAATTCCTGCCTCCAATCTCCATATGTAATTTGGTGTGTTCCTATTGATTCCCATTTCCATCTTTAAGCATCTTGCCTGCTATCTCTCTAGTTGCTCCCGCTTTTTCCACCCCCAAATTTCCACCCCGTAAAGCATCGCGCTCTTAGCTAAAGAGTTCATTAAGAATAACCTCCGTTTTAGGCTACCAATCCTGGCTCTTTTGTATATGCCCCATGATGCATTTATTGCCTTTACAATTTTCGCTGTTAGCATCCGTAGAGGTTTTTCCATCGTGTTTCCTGTTAAGAATCATATGCCTAAGTATTTGTACTCGTTGACGACCTCCAACTCTTTGCCCTGATACCTCCATTTCTCCCTATTCCTATTCCCTCCCCCGTTCTTAAATATCATGATTTTTGATTTACCAATGTTGACTGCTAGTTTATTTCTCCCCACATACTTCTCTAGTGAGGCTATCATGCTCTCTAGCTCCCTTCCGCTTTATCGACGGGGTTTTCCTGTCACATATTTGACAATTTTAGTGGCTGCCATTACAATCTTAACACGATCTTCCTCTTCGTTTTGTGAATCTTGAAAGTGTTTGAATAAAATTTTGTGGCACGTATTACGAAGACAAATTATTGGCTCTGATCCCGGGTTTGATGTTATAATAATATCATCGCCGAGTGTTTCGTACAATTTTTTTTTATCCATTGGTTATTGGCAACTCTACCTTTGAAACTGTCGAGCATTGTTTTTAGTGAAAATTGATTTTCATCGGGACTGTCTTTTATGTATTGCTGAATTAGATAAATAACATTCACAGTGCTGTCTTGTGAACTTTCTGATTGTAAAGTCTCAAAGAAACGTGGTTGGCATGAACTGCGGTAACGAGCATTCACAGTACAAAAATCGTCGACAGAAAATACGGGGTTCAAAACTTCATCGTCCCATTTATCGGATCGGTTAGCTGCCATTTCTATTTCTTTTCATTTCTTCCCCCACAATTAATCTCGCGACTCAATTTTGACCCATGAATCCGACGCATCTTACAGTAATTAGTCAAATCGAACGTATAAGTAGACCTCGTGGAAGTACTCGCGATAGGTTGTTGTGTTCTGCCAACATTCGCTTTTATAGAATCTTCGTTAAAGTATGATAGCACACATTTAACGTGGACAGTTATACTTTCTTTTTCTTTCAATTTATACTTAATATATTTCCTGTCGTTTCTTTCCTTGCTCGCAGAGAACGGTGTTTCGATGGCTTTTTTCTTCAGTACACGAGTGTTCGATTCTTGTAACGATTCCTCGCAGATGAAACAAATGTCTTCAGATATTTTCCGGAATTGTTGATTACTGAATGCACATACGTATCAGGAAGTTTCGACCTCTTTCCTGTGCTCAGATGCGTTAACAAAAATCTGTAACAATTTAAATCGTGTTTGTTTCGTTACGTCACATGACATTGAATCTCTGATTCCGTGACTGAACGTACTCGATCAGCAGTGATGTCATAGCCCGACTGTCGCTCCTCCAGTAGCCGTTTATATCCGAAAAACTTGTCTTCACGCCAAACATAGGAACTGGGCTTCTATGTACGTCTAATTTCGTTGATACCAATCAACCTTCGTGTCCATCTGATTGTGTATGAAGTTTCAGTTCGATTGCTCAAAATCTGCGAATGACATTATGAACAAATTTTGTATCACATTAAAGATTGACGATTATATTGAGCTCGTTGTTGTTCGGTGTCATTTCGAAAACCGGTTGCAATATCTCGAGATTTTTTGTTCGCGTTTCACCGTTTTCAACATATTCGCGATCAATTTTCGTCGTTTACTTCATATTTTCATTGAGATTTGTGATTTTTCAATATTGCGATTTGTCGTAGTTTTTTTTATAACGAAGACGCAAGGTCTCGGCGATTTTTTGATATCGATCTCATCGCGATTTTCGCTCGTCACGTTGCGTTCGATTGTTACTTTTGGAATCTCATTAATGTCGAATTTCGTTTGGCTCGAATCGACGCTTCGCGATGAGCTTTCGTTCGCTTCTGCGTTTACGATCGTCTCGTTCGCAATCTCGTTTATCGTGTTTGCATAATTTACAATCTCGTTATCATCGATTTTCGTATTTCCACGCTGTTCGCTGAATCTCAGCACATTCTCGCGTTTCGTACGTTCGTGAAACAATCGCATTCGACGATTTCACCAGTCTGTTAACCGCGACGAATCGCACATTTTTTCATTTTTTATAACTGAATACATAACTAATTACTAAAAATAACAATTTCTTGCGTGACAGTGGAGGTTGACGATTTTACAAAATGACGCAGCAGTGAACATTTTGGAGCCTCTGGAATTAAATATAAATCGGTTCATTAAGTTGAAAGAAAACACTGAAACGGCGTATTAAAGTGTGCCAGTTTCTTTTTTGCACATTTAATGCTTCGTAGATTTACTTACTTTCCAAACTTCAAGCACCATGCAAATTAACGCCTTAACACCTTTGCCGCTTAAAGAAGAACATTCTATATATCCGGCGGCGTTGATGCTCTCGGCTGCCGCTTTGCCATCCTCGGTGGAAATTGTCAGCTGGTTTTGATCCCGCAAATCCACTTTATTTCCAACGAGGATGAGCGGCGTACCCGGGGCGAATTCCTGAGCTTCTTTTTTCCATATGTCTATTGCAGCCATGTATGATTCTCGATCGTTGATAGAAAAACATATTAATATGACGTCGACCCGACAATTAAACGAAAAGACAATAGGAGACGCATATGCCCTGCAAAACATTGTTGATATTTTGGATCAATTAGGTGGAGCTAAATATTTTTCAGTTTTTGATCTTGCATCAGGATTTCATCAGATCAGTATGCATCCGGAGGACCGTCATAAGACAGCATTTACCACTCCTTATGGTCATTATGAGTAAACTCGTATGCCAATGGGATTGAAAAATGCACCTCCTACTTTTCAGAGAGCAATGGATATGGTTTTGATGGGCTTACAGGGGCAGGAATTGTTTATATACCTGGATGACATAGTCATTTATGCGAAAAATTTAAAAGAACATAACGAAAAATGTAAAAAGTTAATAGACCGATTAAGGAAAGCTAATTTGAGTTTGCAACCAGATAAGTGCGAGTTTTTGAAAAAGGAAGTAGTTTATCTTGGACATGTAATTAGTGAGGAGGGACTACGGCCAGACCCTAAGAAATTAGAAGCAGTTCAAAGGTTTCCACGGCCAGTTAACGTAAAAGGAATTAGACAGTTTTTGGGATTGACAGGATATTATAGACGTTTTATTGAAGGCTATGCCAAATTAGCCAAACCATTGACTAACCTGTTAAAAGATAAAGTACCATTTTTATGGGAAGAAAATCGAGAAGAAAGTTTTGAAGAACTAAAAATTAAACTCTGTACTAAACCAGTTCTGATTTTTCCCGATTTTTCCAAGAAATTTATAGTAACCACAGATGCCTCTGGTTATGCAATAGGGGGTATTCTGTCACAAGGATTAATAAATAAAGATAGACCAATAGCATACGCTTCTCGTACCCTTAATGCAGCAGAAGTTAAATATGATACTTATGAAAAGAAAGCTTTAGCGATTGTTTATAGTGTTTTACATTATCGACCGTATTTATATGGACAAAAATTTACATTGGTAACAGATCATAAGCCCTTAATGTGGCTTAGGAATTGTAAGGATGGTAATATGCGAGTATTAAGATGGAGATAAAAATTAGCAGAATATGACTATGATGTAGTATATAAGGCAGGAAAGACGAACGTAAATGCAGATGCTTTATCACGAAACCCTGTTGAGACTACATTAAAGGAAACGTTTGACGAAATTTTTGTGACCACCACAGACAAAATTAACGCATTAACTGATAAAGAAATATTGGAATTATCGAATGAAGATCAAGACGATTGTGACGGTATCAGCGATGAAGAAGTGGAACAAGAACCAGAAGATCCGGAGAACGATTGGAAACAGTCACTGACTCTTTTTGAGTTGGCCGGAATCGAGAAGCCAATTTTACAAATGAAAATCTTTAAGGATTCAGAAAACATAGCAGATAAAACATCAGAAGAAACCGGAATCAATGTTTTAACTGAAGAACGAAGACAAACAAGAAGTCAAACCAGAGCTCAGCAACGATCAAACGAAGTTAACTTATCTGAAATAAATAAAGAACGAAAAATGAAATCGGATCATCAAAATGAAGTAATTGAAGAAAATACAGAATCAGAAGTAAGTGACTTTGAAGATAAACTACAACCGAATAAGGGGATTAAAAAGAGGAGATGTACAAAACAACATCAAGAAAAACGACAAGAGAAGACGCAACCAAAAAAAGGACGACCACATATTATAAAAGATTGCATCAGCTAATATCATTCCCTCCTTGCCTTCTGTAATTAAAGAGAAACATTTTCTTGTTATATACTTATATTGAACCTTAGATGGAACTGTTTATTTTTATTTTATTTTATTTTTTATAAACCTTTTCTGGTGTACACGTAATCTCGTGCATCTCGTCGATGATTTTGATGTACGGAGAATTGTCGAATTTCACAACCCCGGTCACTGTTACCGGAGATCCCCTCTTCAGTTCGGTAGGTACCTTCTCGAATGTTGTTATGTGGACTGGGAGTTTGAACTCACCATCGGTGATTACGCCCATCGCGTAAGCTTCAGTGCCTGTACGGTGACGAGTCATCATGAAAAGCATTTTCATCCATCCGTCGATTTCTATAAAATAAATTAAATTCATCGTTTTAGGAATAAAACACTATGTGCGCATATCAGAAGTGAAACTTATTAAACTTAAACCGCTGGATTAAATTTAAATATTTTGATAAGGATCGAAATGATTTTTTTATAGAATTACATACAATAATACTGGTTGGATAATATTATTTTAAATTTATTTCTGTAATCTGTACATTACTAGGTGCTTCAATAGCCTGTATATTTTGTGCTGATGGTGCAATAGCTACAGTGGATACAATCGGTTTATGGTAACTAAAATACGATATATACATTCTTGACTCGATTGTGTCGATATAACGAGAAAATACAGCATCTATCGTTGTTCCTGATCTTGTTGTTGAAATATAGCGGTCATTACTCATTTGTAAATTCAGTTGCTGTTGTAAAAATTCTATTAATTTCATGGAAGAGTCCGATGCAAAATTTACATTGAAATCTCCAGTTAGTATGAGAGGTTTCAGATCGTCGCGTTGAGGAAGAAGTTTACCACCATCACAAGTGTATCTCAATAATGAACCATGTAAAAATGCGATGATGTCGTTAATATGTGAATTTGGAGTTATGTAGACACCCACAATTACTATGCTTTGTCCATTTAACGCACGGCACACAGAAATGCAAATGTCACCGACATCTTCTGCCACAGCTGCCCTTGATGTTGACTGTACAGCGAAAAGTCGTATATGTGGTGAGATGACATTCACGGTATCATTTGTGTTGTGGTGGATAGCGACTCCTCCGGCCCGAACATGACTTCTTTTACACTGGATGATGCAGTCAAAATTTGGTAAACTGATTTCCTCGTCTTCACGCAACCAAGTCTCATGAAAAACTACCACATTGCAATTTTCCATAACGGGATTCAATACGTTAGTAGCGTGCGCACGTAGACTTTGGCAGTTAAAAAAGTATATCGACAATCCTTCTCTTTGTTGTATAAATTGAATCATTTGTTGATCAAGAGTTTCCAAACAATTTGTCGACAGTCTTCGGAATTCTGCTTGCAAAGATGTCATTGTTGTTGATGGTCTCCTTTTGGCATATTGACGTCTATAAAAATTAGTAATACCAAATTAGAAATCGACAATATTTTTTAACGGTCACTCAATACAATAATATACTTATTATAAAATTATACTTACTAATATTTAAATTAGTGACGTCAAATCGGGTTTAGATTAAGGCACAGCAGTTTCTCATCAACAGTACCTGAGAACTGTGTAAGATAGATGTTTTATAATCACAATATACTGATATTCAATTTATCCGTATAGATACTACATTTGACATAGTATACTTATAACAATTTATCAATATACATACTTGTTCTAACTGGAAATTAATTGGCAAATTTTAACTTGACTTTCACTGAATATAAATTGAAATATTAATATTTTTGATGAACACGTGAAGTGCACAAATACGCGTCGCGTTACTAAGTATTTCTACGCGTCTAGGCGTCTGCGTCTCCTCTTCCCTACAATTTGACGCGCATGCGCGTGTACATGTATTTCATCATATGGCATAGGCCGTAGGCTGTGGTAGTTGGCATAGTATGGTAGTTTAGTGTATATAGTCTGTATATGCTCTGTAATACGTATATAGTATAGATAGACTGTATAGAGCATAGTATAGACTATGGCCTTGTTTACACCGTTCGAAGATTTGATACGTACTACGTGAGTGCAAGAGAGAGATCCGCTCGGATGTCCTTTTCGCACTCACGTAGTACGTATCAAATCTTCGAACGGTGTAAACAAGGCCTATAGAGTATAGACTATATGGTAATACACAGCCGTACTACTACGAGCGGCAAGCGGTTGACAACAGAGTGGGGAGACTACGAAGCACTGCACAAAGCGGAGAAAGAGAACTGAATAGCTATGTATATATATATATATATATGTATATATAGTGTGTGAAATATACACGATTTATCGCATAAAATATATTTATTGAATATCAATCACATAATACTTTTTGGCATCATGAATTGCTTTTATTTTTTTTTAAGCTTTTAATAAGTATTCTTTTATTCAATATTATCCCGAGCTTCTCGGCGAACTACTCGGAAGCCTTCCCAGTCGCGAGCGTTTGCCAGAACATGGCCAAGTTTTTTATAAAAAACTTTATCCGTGCAGTGTGCGAGAATTGGTCGTCAATTCGTCTTTTAGCTTCAAAAGCGTCTGAAATCAGTTTTAAAAATTAAATTTATAAAAATCAACTGTTATAGTGTGCCAAACATACATATTGACTGGGTAACACTTGCAAAAAGCTGACTCTTTCAATGTCTTTATTGTACCAGTCGATTTCACCGGAGACTTCAGAGGATGTCGCTGTAAAATAATCAAAGCACACATGAATTCATTTTATTTATAGAGAATTCATTTTATTTATAGAGAATTTATTTTATTTATGTGTTATTTATTTTTTTTATAGATAATTCATTTTATTTATATGCTACTTATTTTATTTATAGAGAATTCATTTTATTTATATGTTATTTGTTTTATTTCTAGAAAATTCATTTTATTGATATATTGTTTATTTTATTTATATTGTTTATTTTATTTATACGTTATTTTATTTATTTATAGAGAATTCATTTTAATTATTATATAATTTATTTCATTTATAGAGTATTCATTTTATTTATAATATATATTTTTGATTTATTAATTTGATTTTATTTATATACCATAGACATAAATTTATTTATTTACTTAGTGTCCCACCATTGCAATTAAAAATAGTTTCTTGTTGCCTCTCAAAAGGAGGGCAACAAAAAACCAACATTGAAAATTCAATGTTAGTCGCTGCCGCTAGACCGATACACACTATGCACAAGCAAAGAAAAGTGAAGCGAAGCAAACCGAAGCGAAGATTTATATTACAATTCGTCTTATGGGAATAGTGAAAGTATTTTCGTATATCTTTTGATACATACCATTTTTTAACATTTTTTGATAAAATTTTTCCCATGTGAATGCTGAGATCTATGAGCTCATGTGAGGCATTTAACATGTGATTCATACAGCGGGTCGTGCAAAATAGCATTCATTCTGGGAATCAAGTATTTCCTGATTAATTTTTTTTCCAAGTAAGTAATTATATCACTTTATGATTATTCAATTAAAATTCTCTTATGATCCGAATTCTTTTATCATTTCATTTTTTGGTTTCAGGTTATTGCTGCAGCTCGCGGCGTCTTCGGCTTTTCACCTTCCAGGACAAATTTTACTTTGACAGGGAGTATTCAATATTTATTTTTTTGATTATTTTCTTGAAGGTTAAAGATAATATTATTCACTAGTTTTTTTCTTCAGGGACAATTATTTACAGATGGTTTTTCGTTTCAGGCCCCACTTCGCCTCCGGAGGTAGCGAGGATCATCTGCGTCTCTCTGTGACAAGTAAGTATAATTACCATTTGGCTCATTTTCTATCTTCTCTTCTAATCTTTTTTCATTTTCTCTATTGTTTCATCGAATCTTTCTTTTATTTTCCCTTATTTACTCCATAGGGAATTACATATTACATAGCGGTGACAAAGCCTCGCCGAAACCCCCTACGGAGTAAATAAGGGAAAATGAAAGAAAGATTCGATAAAACAATAGAGAAAATGAAAAAAGATTAGAAGAGAAGATAGAAAATTAGCCAAATGGCAATTATACTTACTTGTCGCAGAGAGACGCAGATGATCCTCGCTACCTCCGAAGGCGAAGCGGGGCCTGAAACGAAAAACCATCTGTAAATAATTGTCCCTGAAGGAAAAAACTAGTAAATAATATTATCTTTACCCTTCAAGAAAATAATCAAAAGAATAAATATTGAATACTCCCTGTCAAAATAAAATTTGTCCTGGAAGGCGAAAAGCTGAAGACGCCGCGAGCTGCAGCAATAACCTGAAACCAAAAAATACACATAAAAAGTTTGATCTTGAAGGCTAATGACATACACCTGCAAGTTTGAGCAGTATCCATGACCCGGAGGCCTGATACTCTCCTTGTGAAAAGTAAAATTTGAAATCCGTGAAGGTACATAAGAAAGTTTGGAAAAAAGATTTTGACTGGAAAAGTATAACGAAGTCCACTTAATGTTTTCCACAGTATGCACTAGGTAAATTTAGTGATATATCATTGCACAAAGAAAAATACACTGCATAAAGAAAAATTTAATGTGTAAAGAAAAATTCACTGTATAAAGAGAAATTCAGCATGCAAAGACAAATTCACTGCAAAATTCACTGCAAACGGAAAATTCTATGTTTGGACCAAAAATAATTTTTCAAAAAAGAATGAATTCCCTCGCAAAAAGACTTTTTCCGATCTGGGCACAAGATTTGGTATTTGAAGCTCATTTCACCAAATTTATTCTGTAGCTTCAACGAAAGAGATTTGAATAATATATATATAATTCTGCAGCTTCTATATAAGAGATTTTTTATTATTTTAGTGTTATTTGAATAGGCTTTTAAAGTTCATAAAATATACATGGCGTTACTTCCTTAATGGAACAAACTTAACTCTTCTGGAGAAAAATAAATTTGATGGCATACCATGGTGCGAGTTATAGGTTAGAAAGTGAGGTTAGCTCTTGACGGTATATAGATCTGACGATTACTTAAATACTCTCTACATATTTAAATATAATGTTCTCTTACCGTGACACATTTGAGCCTGTTGATCTTTTTTTTCTCGAGTTTGGTCGAACCATTCTGAAACCGGTGATGAAGAAACACCTCTGATAAAAATTCGACGAGCCGGTATAAACACAAAATAACGCTGGAATAAGCGGAATTGGCGGGGTTTCGTTCGCGTCGCGTGGCGTTTATGTCCGCGTGCGTTGCCCCGTGCAACGAAATACGAAACAACGAATATTTAGGTTATGTAACACACCATATGGTCATACATAGGTATCGAATAGTTTCGCTATTAGGGCGGTAGATAGCCCTACGTGCTAATCGTTATTTACATTGTGACTAGCTAGTACCACGGTCGTGACTGTATCGCCGGGCTACCGTGGGCCATATATAGGTATCGAATAGTTTCGCTATTGGGGCGGTAGATAGCCCTACACGCTAATCGTTATTTACATTGTGACTGGCTAGTACCATGGTCGTGACTGTATCGCCGGGCTAAAATTGGGAATTCCCAATGTCGGACTAGCTAGTCATTGGGCCAGCCCGGACAAATTTCTAAACGGGGAATAGTTGATTGAAGATATGCAAACACCATGCATAATCAAAATCCCAATGAACATGGAATTGGCCTAAATCATAACGGCTTTCCACTAATTTTACCATTAATGTATAATCAAGCTCATAAATCAAGTAATGCCATGGTCTTCACTAGAAATCTGATAGTTATATTTTAAAATCCACACCTTCGAAATAAAGTCAAACACGCGACAGAGGCATCGTAAATAGTCAAACATTGAGTAGAACGGAATCGTGCAATCGGGAATGTGGATTTTATCTCGTATAGCGGGAAATGTAGTAGATTTAATTGTAATTTTTATCAAGTGTAGCAATAGAAGTACATGGGTGATTATAATTCCCGCTAGACATGAAATCAGTCACAAGAGCAGGATCGATAACATTTAAAAATTCAACAGAACTGAACTATTCAGTAAACAACACGAATCACATCTCCTGCAGGGGGATCGTCAACTTTTGAAACGATTTTTCCTTCACCTTCTGTTGCACTACTAGTCGTTCATTGATCATGAACGCTCGCGATGAAATCAGTCTCGAATATGGGATCCAAAATAATAGAATATTCAAAAGGATCAAACGGTTCATTCGAGAATACGGGATTAATTTCTCGCAGTGAAATATAAAGGATGTCCTTTCCTTTTTTTCTGGAGATTAGACATGGATTCCCACTGCTACAGCACCTGTTTTTCACACTGTGCGAGATGAAATTAACATTTCCGTTCGCACGATTCCATTCTATCGAACATTTAACTATTTACGATGCTCTTGTTGTGTTTGATTTCATCTGCTGCGGCAGTAGCGAACGTCCATGACTAACTGCGAGGAAAACGGTGAAAGGACAATCTGCATTTTCCACTGTGCGAGATGAAATCAACATTTCTGAATGCACGATTCCATTTTACACAATATTTGACTATTTACGATGCCCTTGTCGTGTTTGATTTCATCTGTTGCGGCAGCAGCGAACGTCCATGACTAACTGCGAGGAAAACGGTGAAAGGACAATCTGCATTTTATCTGTGCGAGATTAAATCCACGTTCCCGATCGAACCTTTCGATTCGTTTAAATATTTGGCTACATCAAATTGCAAATTTGAGACTGATTTCATCTCCAGCGTTTAAGGTGAACAATCGACAAGTAGTGCAGCTTAAGGTGTAGGCAAAATCATTTTAAAAATCAACGTTTCCCTTCGTGTTTTTTTTTAATGAAACGTTTAGTTTCGTTCAATGTTTAAATAGTATAAATCCCGCTCGTGTTAATAAATTTATTTCCAGAAGAAATTACGAACGCCAACGTGCAGTGCCACGCGTGATCGAAATTACTATCTAATCTTGTGCGTTTCCCACTGTGCTATATGAAATCAACATTTCCGACTTCACGATTCCATTCTACACAATACTTGACTATTTACGATGCCCTTGTTGTGTTCGATTTCATCTGCCGTGGGAGTAGTGAACGTATACATTACGCTTTAACGAAACGAGAACACATTAAGCTCTATTCGACCATGCAAGTATCAATCTGGATATCGAGACTAGCATAAACGGACTGGAAAATTTTGTTTTTCATGATGCATTTTAAAATTTAAAAAATGCAAATAAAAATCTCTCGCCCCCGTCGAATTTTATTGATGCCTCACAATCTGCCTCACAATCTCCCTAAAACTCTGTTTGTGCAGGGGTTTTTATTTTTTCGAAAAAGTGATTAGACTGGAGCTAGCCCACAGCGCTAGCCGCTGCAATCGTAATGGCTAGAACGAACGGTCTGCGATCACGCGACGGGATGTGATAATTTCGATCGCTTCCGCTCAGCATTCACGTGTCACGTTCGATGTTTTTGCAGTAAAAATAAATAATAGCAGAAATACGTTGTTATAGAGTTCGATGCGCAAAATTGAATGACGTACATAAGGTAAAATTGGGAGCTCAGTTAATTTGTCATTTTTACAAACTGAAAAACGAAATAGCTTTCTCTCCCTTTTTCAACTACTCGACGGTCACAGGCCTCGTTTGATGGTTTTGCAGTTGAATAAATGATTTAAAAAAAAATACATTCTTATAGTTTTTGGTGTGCCAAATCGAATATCGTAAGTTAAAAACGGATGCTAAATTTTCTTGCAATTGTAATAAGCGGAGGAAAAGTAAATAGCTCTCTCGGTAACCACGATTCTCGAAATTGTCTCCAAATCAGATAATGTTTATGTCGACTTTTTTCCAATGTTTACTCAACTTGTCAACTTGTACATTTTTTTTGAACTCGTTGTCAACTTGCAGTTAACTTCTTGTCAACTTGTTGTCGACTCGTTCTCGACTTGTTGTCGACTTGTTGTCAACCTGCCATCGACTTGTCATCAACTTATTCTTTTTTCTGATTGATCCCATGTGCTTGGGGGTCACTTTTGCTAGTTACATCCCGAGACATATCCTCGCGGCGCAGTCAAATTTTGCTCACTTTATTGACTCAGCCAAATTGAAATTGTGACCATCAAAAATTATTTATCGCCCCGATTCTGTAAATACTGTACAAATGAAAAATATTTTTTTCGGACCGGGTGTTATGATTTTGAGGGTCAAAACATTATAAAATAAAGATATAATTTACGCTTTAATGAAACGAGAGGACATTAAGCTCTATTCGACTATGCAAGTAGCATTGCGGATATCGAGACTAGCATAAACAGACTGAAAATTTATTTTTCATGATGCATTTGAGAATTTTGAAAAATTCGAATAACAATCTCTTGCCCCTGTCGAATTTCATTGATGCCACACAATCTGCCACACAATCTCATGAAACTCTGCTTGTGCAGAGGTTTTTATTTTTTCGAAAAAGTGATGAGACTGAAGCTAGCCACCAGTGCTAGCCGCTGCAATCGTAACGGCTAGTATAAACGGCCACTAAGGCATGCGATAATTTCGATCCCCGCCTGGATCTGATGTTCGTATCACTTTGGGTTTTCTTGAGGCCATTGCTAGGACCCTCTAGTATATAAAAAAATATAGAAACAAAAAAAATTTAAAAGGGGCCCTGTTGAACGGATGCGCAATGACCCCGAGAAATAAAAAAAGGTGGTCACAACTATGAGATGTGGGGAATATTTTTTTATGAGACTTCATCGCGATCTTTCAAAAAGTGGAAATAAAAAATTATTATAACATTTAAAAGTCTCCCGATTGAAAAAGTGCCAGACAAAGGTGAATGAAATTTGACATCCATAAAAAGTGAAACAATTTTAAAAATTTTCAAATTGGAACAGAGGTTGAAAAAAAAACGATAGTTCTTATGCTGTTGCTGTGGGTATTTTCTGTTTTTATTCAACGGTTTTATATCAGTCTAAGCTGAGCTCTTGATTTTGTAGAATATAACATAAAATTTGTATACAATATATAAATAATCGAACATAACGAGAACCAAATATAACAATAATAAAAACAAATAACAATATGTGTAAGAACAATAAGATAAAGGGAAACTGACAATTAAGGGGTACCGATATACGCTACAGAATGGTGTTCAAGAATTATAATCTTCGAAACTTGCGATGAGAGCTTGAAGGCGAAAGAAATACATCAATGACGAACCTCCGTTAAACTGGCTATGCCAATGTAGCATAACAAAAAAAACGTTAGAATTAGTCGCTAATTAAACGCTATTTAATTACAGGGAAAAAAATTTTTTCGCTCTAGTCGTTTTCGAAAAAAAAGCGGTGGACCCAGCTTACAATTAAGCTAGCATCGCCACATTGCAAAAATGATGTAAATGAAGCTAAAAACGAAAAATTCCAACGCAAGATTTATTTGCTAATTAATCGATGGCGAATGACGTAATTTCCGCTTTCCTAGAACCACCCCCTCCCCCAATATTCCACCCCTTACGATAAAAAAACAAAATGTTTACGCGACGACCCAAAATTCAAAGTTTTATCGACGCGATAATTATTCGCTAATTAATCGCTGCCGAATAACGTCGTTTTCGCTTCCCTAGAACCACCCCCTCCCCCGAAATTCCGTCCCTGACGATGAAAAATCAGCCTGTTTACGCGATGACCTAAAATTCGAAATTTTATCGACGCGATACTTATTCGCTATTTAATCGCTGCCGAATAACGTCGTTTCCGCTTCCCTAGAACCACCCCCTCCCCCGAAATTCCACCCCTAACGATGAAAATCAGCCTGTTTACGCGACGACCTAAAATTCAAAATTTTATCGACGCGATAATTATTCGCTATTTAATCGCTGCCGAATAACGTCGTTTCCGCTTCCCTAGAACCACCCCCTCCTCCGACATTTCACCCCTGACGATGAAAAATCAGCCTGTTTACGCGACGACCTAAAATTCAAAATTTTATCGACGCGATAATTATTCGCTATTTAATCGCTGCCGAATAACGTCGTTTTCGCTTTCCTAGAACCACCCCCTCCCCCGAAATTCCACCCCTAACGATGAAAATCAGCCTGTTTACGCGACGACCTAAAATTAAAAATTTTATCGACGCGATAATTATTCGCTATTTAATCGCCGTTTCAACACGTATTTAACCTCTCACGTTATTTTTGAATATCCTGAAAATAAGAACTTGTTAGAAATTGAATGCCGTAATAGATTGAGGGCAATCTGTTACAACAACTATACAAAACCAAAGAGCGTAGTCGAAAAATCATGTCTATTTAATAATAATTTCACGCTTCAAATACGCAGCAGGTACACCGTAAGTCTCAGTATCAAGTTTTATTAAAAAGTGTCATCCTCTAAGTTCATAGCAGGTACAAGTGAAGTCGTAATATGAAGTTTCATTAAATTATGGCACGCTCGTAGTACATAGCAGGTAAAAATCGTAATATTAAGTTTTTTCATATAATGGCACGTTCTTTCCACGCATAAGGTACAAGGTACGTCGTATGGATTAGTACGTCTAAATGGTTATTGCAAGACCTTATTTTTTTTTGCTCTCACATAAATTATTAGTGCCCGATTTACTTCTGTTTTTTCTCTTCTTTTTTTTTTCTTTTTTACGATTATCATCATACTCCTCCCACGTGCCACCACCTCGCAAGCAATAGGCCGTATAATGACTTGAGTCTGATTGGTCCGCTCTTCTCCTTGTCTCCGGTGGTAGAATCTGATTAATCACACCGACGAGATCGAAGGTGTCATCTGAATTCAGCGTCATAAACCGTCGCGGTATGTCTCGCAGCTTAATCAGATTCTGAGTTTCCTTTGCATCAGTGGATACTTCAAAAATTATGATGTTTCCTGAAATGGAAGAAAAGAAGCTACAAAAACCGGTTTTTTTTTTTTTCATAACACCTGGTGATTGAATTTTTAAAATTTTATTTTTGGTCGATGTTACGAGGAATGAAAATGAATATTATTCAGCGATGACAAAAAAAAAAATTTTATGAATAATTTAGTAACAGGAAAAAAGTTTTAAAAATTCGGAAATAAGTTTTAAGATGAGCACTGAAACGATCAGAAAAAACATCTACGTAGGTCCGGAAAAAAGAACAGGTACCGACTTAAGCGAGAATGATAAGCATAGTGAAATAAGACTTTACTTTACTCTGGGGCAATTTAACAATCATGAATATATGTAGGTTTTGTAGACAGACAAAGACGTTAATACGCAAAAACAGCAAAACGAATCCTCATATAACCAAGAAAAAAACGGTTTTTTCTTACTAGTCTTTTTTGTGATTTGACAAGATAACCAAGAATCGATTGCTAAATCAACTCACCGATAACTGAAAGGTTGGTCGACGTGAATCCTCTACAGTGAGGAGTATTACAAACCGGTACTCCTGGTAATTTCAAAATATCCCGAACATCGAGTTCTTTTCCACGTAGAGCAGCTCTTTCGATTACAGGTACTACCCGAAGACTTTCTCGAGGAGCACATCAACTGTCACATAATACCTGTTCAGTAAAACTCGGGACGTTTTGGAATATTTTACGAGCTAATGTCGGAATTCCCATGCCACAATGTACAATGAACGATCCATCCGCTGCAGATTCTGATGAAGTAAATCGTTGAGGATCTTCGCACGGGTTTGATACGACGAAGCTCTCAAACCATTATCCAATACATCAATCACCATATGAAATAAATCAGTCTGGGCTGCTTCTGCTTCCACCTAGACAATATTTTTTTTTAAATACATTTCTCAGAAAGTAAACATAAACATACAGTGCTTCGTTAAAAAAAAAGAAGCAGGGGTAATTTTCAGCTCAAAATTTGCTTACCATCTGTCGTAAATTCGATCTGTCGCAAAATGCTGCTAGTAGTACCTGGTAACAGTGATGGGCGTTTTTTCAATTAATAATAGTCTAATTACAAATTACGAATGTAATTAGTATCGATTTTTCTTCTAATTACAAATTACGAGCGTAATTAGTATCGATTTTTCTTCTAATTACAAATTACAAATGTAATTAGTATCGTTTTTTCTTCTAATTACAAATTACAAATGTAATTAGTATCGTTTTTTTTTTCTAATTACAAATTACAAATGTAATTAGTATCGATTTTTCTTCTAATTACAAATTACAAATGTAATTAGTATCGTTTTTTTTCTAATTACAAATTACAAATGTAATTAGTATCGATTTTTCTTCTAATTACAAATTACGAATGTAATTAGTATCGATTTTTCTTCTAATTACAAATTACGAATGTAATTAGTATCGATTTTTCTTCTAATTACAAATTACGAATGTAATTAGTATCGATTTTTCTTCTAATTACAAATTGCAAATGTAATTAGTATCGTTTTTTTCCTAATTACAAATTACGAATGTAATTAGTATCGATTTTTCTTCTAATTACAAATTACGAATGTAATTAGTATCGAATTTTCTTCTAATTACAAATTACGAATGTAATTAGTATCGATTTTTCTTCTAATTACAAATTACGAATGTAATTAGTATCGATTTTTCTTCTAATTACAAATTACGAATGTAATTAGTATCGAATTTTCTTCTAATTACAAATTACAAATGTAATTAGAATCAATTTTTCTCTTAATTACAAATCCCAAATGTAATTAGAATAGTTTTTTTCCTAATTACAAATTACGAAAGCAATTAGAATCGATTTTTCTTCTAATTACAAATTACAAATGTAATTAGAATCGATTTTTCTCCTAATTACAAATTTAAAATTTCATTACAATCATTTTTTTTCTATTTACAAACTACAAATGTCATTAGGATCGGTTTTTTTTTCAATTACAAAGTGCAAATGTTATTAGAATCGAATTTCCCTACAATATAATTTTCCGAATGTATTTCATATCATTTTTCGAAAAAATTACAATCATACTTCAGGCATTTATGGAATGGGCCATTCCAAGTAAATATGAGTAATCTCGAGAATGTGCGGGTCATTCCATGAAAATATCAATGACTTCCGCTATGTACGCAACTTTCTAAAAACTGTATACAGTCGAATTTGGTTATAAGCAATCTGGTTATAAGCAATTTCCCCTCCGATTTTTTTTCGAGTCCGCTCAGCGTGGTCCCCCACCACAAGCCAATTGCTTATAACCAGCAGCATTGCGCATTTCACCGACGCACTCACACACATTAAGAAAGCTTATTGATGCGCTGTAGTGGGGGAGCCAGATTTTACGACTCTTTGGCGTTTTTTTTCCCCTACAGCCCCGAAGGATTGCTTATAACCAAATTCGACTGTATTTCTAAAAACTATATATGACTGACTTCGAGTACACATGGGTTGTTCCGAGGGAGCATGACTGACTTTATGCACATATAGATTTCAACGTAATATCAATGATTTAGAGTACTTACAGGCCATTCCATGTAAAAATAGATTCAAGGACTCGAAATTGACTGAGTTTTGAGTTTTTCGAAAAAGCTGTGTTTGCATAATTTAAGATATCAGGCTTTAATTTTCTGCAAATTACATTGCAGGACGATTGGCATTGTGAAATTTTGTGAGAAACAACAAAAGAGTTTACCCAAAAGTTAGTGCAAGCTTGACACAAGCTGCAAGCTGAAACTTGGAAATTGCACCCTCTAGCAAAAAAATCACAATTCTAAAACCTATTCTCTGAATCTATATTGAAGATACTAAAAATATTAATTTTAAATAAACATATTGCTGAAAAGTTATTAATAAAGATATTTCAAAAAGTTGTCCACTCATACGTCGGAAAACACAGTTTTTTTTTATGAATTGAATTCATTGAGTTCATTCGAATAAATTTGAATTTTTCAGAAACTGACTTTTTTATTTCTTAGAAATTGATAAATAGTCGCAAATTTTATATGTAATATCGTAAAACGGCTCCATTTGGACCTAAGAAGTTAAGAAGTTTCAGGGTCATTGAACGATGAGTTATATTGTTTTGTGTACAACTGTTCGTTCACCGACCCTGGAACCTGGAACTTTAGCCTTAAAATTCTGGAAACCAAAAATTCTTAACTCCTCATTGCATGAATTATGAAGGAGATGGAATACAAAATTTTTTTTAAGTTAAAACTTCGTTTATTTGTTGAAGTTATCAGTTCAAAATTGAAAAAAGAAACTTACCATCATTATTCTAGAAATTACTAGTCTATTTATCTATCTATTCTAGATCTATTCTAGGTCTATAATTACAGAACTTAAGCAGCCGAAAATGGCTTGGTATGCGGTAAGGGGCTAAAAAAAATATGCCGTCATTGGAGAAAAGTTCATTAAACAGTTTTCGGGGAAATTTTTCAATTTTTTTTTCCCCACGAAAGGGCCAATCGAAATTCTACTCAGTATTTTTTTTTCTGATAGAGGGAGGCAATACACAACTCCGCAGGATTTTTTCAAAATGGAACAAGGCATCAGTGAAGAGGGAAAAATTGTTTTTTGTTAATTTACCCCGAAAACTGTCTAATGAGCTTTTATCCGATGATGACATATTTTTTTTCGAAAAGGGCAAAAAAAATAAAAAAGATTATTTTTTTAATCGTTTAAATCCGATCAGTAGTTACGAAGTTATGATTTTTACAAAATTGAGACTTCATTAATCATTATCTCGAGAACCAACAATGGTGGGGGGATGAAATTTTGGTGAAATGTCATGGATATATTGTCCTTTGAATTGCCCATACTGAATAATTTTTTCGAGACAATAAAAAAAACGGGGTGGCTGAGTTGACGTGGAATGCGACATATGTATTCGAAATAATCAGCGAATTTATTTCATAAGACAAAAAATGAAAATTTCAAGAAGTTCTTGAAATTTGTTTGAAATTAATTAATTAATAACATAATGTGGTAAATGAAGATTAATGTTTTCCGTCACTTTAACCTTTCGTTGTCATACTGGGTCAAATTGACCCAGAGAACCAATGTATTTCTTATGGGACACAAAATATGTGTGACAACGAAGCAATATCGTTGTTTTTTTCACAGATTTTCAATGTACGATAAAATACTCAGTTCTCGTGTGGACTTCTACTTTTGACTGGAAGTATATATGTACATACACTATAAATGAAGGATTCTGAGTGATGTTTGATTCATCTACAAAATGAGAGAGCCATATTTCACAGCATTTGATGCTAAGTCCGCCTTCAGGGCAATTTTTCTTGTGGGAACAATGGAGGCAAATAGACATGGACTGCATCGGTAACTTACTTATTCTCGCCTAAAACGCTGCGCTGAGATCCCCAGTAGAAAAGGCTTTTAAATTTACGTCAGTTAAACTTACCAGAAATTTTTCGAAAAATATTAAAATTTCATAAGTATCAGCGAACAGATGTTTTTTAAAAGTTCAAAATACCATAAAATCTGAGCTGCTGTATCCCGATCATCGCAGCTCATCGGACTTTCGATGAAGTTGCCGTTGCGTTTCTCCAAGCTTTCGCGGTCACCTCAACCATGTGTCTACTTCTGCGAATAAAAGGTGAGAGACTCATGCCGCTCACCTACACCATTCATACAGACTGAAGTCGCCCATCGAGCAAGTACAAACTTCAGCCTCAAACAGTAACCAATCAGCCACAGAATAAAACAACATTTATGTCGAAATTCGATTGGATATTTTTAAACACTGGGTCTTTTAGGACCGAACATATATGAATTCAGTTGGACATATGTAGTTCTTTTAATGTTTGAAGCAATTTGTGTAAAACAAACCTGTAAATTTCAGAAGGGTACGCAAAGAAAAAGATCAGAAACATAAAATACATCGCCTCCTTTTCAATGTATTACGAATATATGAAGAGGGAGAGCAGTGGCTTAGTGGAGGAGGCTTAGGTATACACGCAGCGGAAACAGGGTCGACTTCCAGCTGACACCAATAGAAATTTTTTACTATATGTTTTTCTGTAATCTCCGTGGTTCGGACCCCACCTTCAATAAATCCTTGCCCAATACCTCATAAGGGTGGGTAGGTGGTTGGTGTTCGGCTTTGGGGGTTGTGCTCGAGTTTACTCGCACTACCATCAGGGACTTAAATAAGCATCGACTGTATAGGCACAGGTTTTCTGCAGTTTCGTTGTACCCTTGGTGCATGCGATACAATGGTGTCAAGAGGCGGAAAAAATGGCGAGGACCTAAAACGAGGAGAAAGCTAAAATAGAAGGGACAGTAGGCCCTGGAATGAACCATACCTACAAGAAAATGATTGCTGAGATACATAAGATGACCAATCACGAAGTTAAGTTGAAAAAAAAGTTCGATTTTATTAAGTTATCTCACGTCGAAGAAATAGATAACGTAATGGAATATGAATACATCGAATTAAATTAAAATATTTTTTTTTCGTGTGTCATAGCTTTTTACTAAATATCGCGATCCAATATGAGTAACCACGGGTATGTTTCAGCAGCCTTCGTCACTCGACGAAGTTTCTGAACATAGTCTGAGCACTGGTGTAAAACTCAGAGGTATAATTTTTGAGCGTTTGCTTTTGACAGAACTCGTTGCTCAAAATGAGTATCTGTAAGCCGGTTATAACGTGGCAAATTCATCATTGTGGCGAAACTAAATAATCTTTCCACAGGAGCTGATGATGGTAACGGTGTGTTGTACTTGAGAAATAGCGAACGCATGATTGGAAAATCTCGCAGCATGGCCAAGTCCGTATTCGGTTTGTTTGAATATCTGAGGAATTCAATTTCAGCCTCTCCGTAACCAAAGAGGACTGCAGCTTCCTGGGAAGCAGGTAGTTGACCAAAATTGAAGTAGTCGTCCTCTTCTTCCATTGGTCGGACTGGCGCTTCTTGAGCTGCCGTCGCAGCTCTTAAAACTAGGTTACGTACCCTCGTCTGGGTCGCCGCATCAAGACAGGAAAGCCATCGCATCTTGAATTTTGGGTGGCTCACCGCAGCAATAGCTGCATTCTGACTTGATTCAGCTACAGTGAAAAAGGATTGGAATCTCCTCTCGAGTGCAGATATCAAACCCTCTACTAAAGGCTGACAGTGCTAAATTCGTTCATCAGTTCGTAGCTGTGACAATCTTCTACGTGTAGTGATTAAGGTGGGTAGCAGGTAGCCATAGTAGCAGTACGTCTCGCCCTGCAATCTGTCTATTGCTTCTGCGACGGGTTTCATGCACAACAGATATTCTTCGAGGTAGATGAAATCGTTGTCCCTCAATGCTCTTCGGATGCCAACAGTTGCACTGACCAGGGGAACCCTGACCTTCAAAGAAACAATCTGGCTTATGGCGTCATACAAAGAGGTCCATCGAGTAACAACAGGGCGGCGCAGTGCTACTTCTAATTGCTCTCTCATTTGTTCCGAATTTTTGGGAGACCGCAGTGCTTTCCACAATAATGTGCAACGATTTAGTGCTTCAGAATGGATAGCAGCTAGCTGGGGCAAATCGTTTATAATCTTGATGGTATCCGTTGTTGCAATTAAATTCAGGGTGTGACTAACACACCGTAAATGTTGCGGCAGTCCAACTCTGAACTCTTCTTCTGAGACCACAAATAAAGCACGGTTCTCCAGCAGCGCAGCGTTCTGATTATCATCAAGAGATTCTTCGTCGTCTTGACTTTCTACAACTTCAGGGACTGTTTCTGTTAGAAAAAATGAAATGGTATCAGCAAACGGCATACGGTATAAATAACCTCAACAAATTTAAATTTCATTATTCATGCATGTAGAGTAATTTTGATAATGAGAACGATTATTTGTGAGCCTGAAGATTACTGCATCTGTCAATTTGACATTGTGCAAGCTATAATTTTGTACACATCAAAAGATACCGCAGCGTCTGAACGCCAAGTTAAAATTAAAAGATTTCAAAGCATCGCTGCCGTACTTTTCTATACGGCAAAGTGGCAAAAAACCCGTTAAATTTTTACTGTTTTTTTTCTACCTCACGCCGAAACGCGTGGACAAATTTGAAATCGGACGTCACTTTCCTTATGAAATCTTATTTTCATCTTTCGATTGCGTTTTATGAGCCTTACGATAAGATGTTTAAAGACTTTTCTGTTTGTTTTTCGATTATCGAGCGGATTAAATTTATTTCTTTGTTCTTCAATTACTGTCTTTACTCATTTTGACCGCTAAACGCGATAGTTCGCTGTAACGTTATAATAGGGAAAGCTATTGCTAGATGTATACAAACTTTTTTGTTGGAGTGCCCAAACTCTAGCGGAGTGTTTTATTAGATTTTTTTCTCCAATTTGAAAACCATATGCGGCAAATTTTGACCATTAAACGCAATTTTTCGCTATAGCTGTATCCTCGGGCATTCAATTGCTAAATGTATTAAGACTTATTTATTCGTTGGTCGAAATTCTGGAGCATTGTCGTAATTTTTTCATTTATTTTTTTTACTCCAATTCTGAAACGATAAGTGGCACATTTTTTCTTATTGTTTCGAAACTAGAGTAAAAAATACATAACAAATCTAAAAAATATACTCCAATAGAATTTGGAAAAACGAAGAAAAAAGTCTACATATTTTTCGCGATTTCATGCCCCAGTATTAACTCATAGCGAGCATTAGCGTGTAACGGTAAAAATTTACCGCTTACGGTTATAAATTTGCAGTAAAAAAATGAATAAAAAAATCTTCGAAAATGGTCAACTAGGTAATCGAAAAATAAAACATGTAAGTACTCAAACATTCTACTATAGGGCGCTAAAACATAGAGCTCGCACATAGCTAAATTTAAAAATGAAAACGCTATCAACTCATAAATGCCAAGAAGAAAATAAAAAAAAAAATTTATAAATTTGCTTAACTAAATAATTTCAAATCAAACAAAAAATTCCTTAAACATTTTCCTGTAGGACTCATGCACAACAAATATAGCTCGTACAAGGCCATGTTTACAAATAAAAACTCTATTGATAAATGCCAAAAATTAAAATAAAGAATGTAAGAAAATTTTCCACCAGAGTTTGGACACATAAGCAAAAAAGTCTGTATACGTTTAGGAATAGGATACGTCTCAGTATCAAGTTTCGGCAAACCATAACGTTTAGTGGTCAAAACGTGCCACTTACGGGTACAAATTCGGAGTAATAAAAATGAATAAAGAAATGCTCCACTGGATAATCGAAAAATGAATAGAAAAGTCCTAAAACATTTTCTGGTAGGTCTCAAACGTAAAAAATCATTGGTTGCATAACGTCGAATTTTCACAATACTTTACAAAAATCTTGATTACTTGTTATGAAGACGCTGTCTTATCTTTCGATGATATTTCTAACTTTGCTAATCTTATTACCGTAGAAAAAGGAGTCCGGCAGGTCAACTCCGAAATCCCGGAACGCTTTAACGAAATTCGCGCCATTATCAGTGACGGTCGCGCATAATTTTGGGGAGTTCAATCCAAAAGAAACATGGATGTCCGATAAACATCTCGCAATATTTGCATGCGAGTGTGTCCCTGGAAACCGTCGACAAGCCATCGCTGCTGATTTTCTCTGGAGGGTCTCGCAGTCAATCTAAGTATTCAAGAATATTAGTGATTTCATAACCGTCTATAGCCAGACTATGTCGTGCTGTAATGACGATGACGATCCATGTATCAATATCACTAACAGTTTCTGTACAGTCTTCAACACGCATCAAGCAAAGTTTTAAGTACGAACCCAATGAGCTGTTACGCCTAAGAACCTTCTGCTCCTAGACGTCCAAATATCAGCCGTGGTACATACGAATGTCGCTTTCTCTGCAATAATTCTTCGCAATTCTTCCATATTTTGAGTATGGATATTCTTGATCCGTCTGCCCAATGTACGCCGCGTCAGATGTTCCAAAGGTACATGATTTTTGTTGATATCCAGGGCTAGAACATTTTTTTTTCAATTTTCGTTTATACAACGGAAGAATTGTTCTGAGCAAAGAACTTGTAGAGTTATTTCTGAAATCGATTTAAGCTAGTTGTGTTGTAACACTATCACATTGATTTTAGGTCTGATATCGGACGACTTACAATCAAAGATTTTTCGAAAAGCTGGCATTTCTACCGTGCTTAGCGGCGCCATACTCTCAAGGATATAATTTGAAACATTTTTTTCAAAGTCCTCTTGGGAGAAAATACAAGAAGCTCGCATCCGTATTCTTTGTTGCTGATTCTCGTTCTGCAGCAATATACGTTTAGTCTCTTTGTAGACCTTGTATTGCTCGTAGAGGTCAGGATGTATCCGCTGCAAGTCAATTTTAAATTATCGCGTTAACCCTTCGTTGTCACACATATTTTGTGTCCCATAAGAAATACATTGGTTCTCCGGGTCAATTTGACCCAGTATGACAACGAAGGGTTAACGATACAATTCTCATCTGGTATCTCGATATGTAGCAACATTTTAGTAAAGTTTTTGATTTTCCTGATCAACCGTGAGCAAAAAAATTTATATTTGCTTTTCACTTTCGTACTATTTGTCTATAATCTAATAATTATAGTGGTGTGTTAATTTACTTTTAAGTGAGTTGTGAAGTTCGATGGCGCAGCGAACGAACCCCTAAATTTCTTATTGTCGGTACAGATCATACATGTAGCCACAATGAGTCCATCACGAGTGGACGCCTCAAGATCCACGGAAAAAGTATCGGCCATCGAGGTATAGACGCCTCTGGCATTCTTCTTGCAAAATTCTACGCTGCTCAACTCGGCCAACTTCTTCGGCATCACTAGCGTCGTCACCATAATCATTTTCTCTGGCGTCCACGCGAATATGACCCATAGGTCATCGTTCCACTTCCTTATAGAATATAACTTGTAATTTTACCGTATAAAATTATATTAAACTATGTGCATACAATTTCATATAATTTAAAATGTTCCTATAAAACATTTTTTCCGGAATATTATTCAGCAGCCGTCGAAACTTTTGTTAGAGTATGTCTCTATTTTTTTTGTGTGCGGAAAAATTTCCG